>OY748306.1:13441883-13776404 GCA_963556515.1 Nudaria mundana | reverse complement strand
ACACCGCACCAGAGGTGTCTCCTGTACAAGACGCAGATTAGACCCTGCGTCGAATACTGCTCTCACCTCTGGGACGGCTCCGCGAAGTGTTTACTGGACGCTCTCGACGCTATGCAGCGACGGGCTATCCGTATTAGCTCACAATAGCTTCCTTGGCCGCATTCTACCGTATTTACCACGGCGAGTGTTCTGAAGAGCTCTTTAATCTGATCCCACCCTCTTACTTCCGATCCCGAACAACGCGTGCCGGGCAGAGATGCCACTCCAGTGGATAGCATGTTCGCGAGAACATTTGGCGAAACGAGTATAAAAAAAAAAAAAAAAAAAAAACTCGCCTCTACTCCATAGTGTGAGGTTTATGAGCAAGTCGTGCTCGCGAAGGAGGCGGCCGAGAGGGAGAGGGAGCGTGCCCTCCCCGCCGAGTTCCGTAGTCAGCGGCGAGGCCGCCGCAGACTCATCTACGCCCAAGACCATCGACCTCCATGATCGGGCCTGAGGACGGCGGGATCGCCACCCGTCGTCCTTACAGAAGCAGGCTAGAAGGGTTGCGTGCTGCGGGGCCTTTGCCCCATAGCACGCAACCAGATTCACTCATTGACGCGGGATAAAACCCTACCCCAACGACGCGGATTGTCATCCCGACCCAACCCCCCGCAGAGACCACAGAGGTGGTCAAAGTCCGCCGGGCGCCACTGGAAATACGTTCTGCTTGTAACCAGAGACGCCCGGCAACGGACGTTGAAGCGGCCGCGGCCTTGGTCGCGGAACTAAAAAAAAAAAAAAAAAAAAATAGTGTGAGGTTTAGATAGGTTTTTTTAAACCATTGACAGGTTGCTAAGATATTTTTTTGATTTAAGTATCCTTTTGCTAGATATTTAGCTTTGAAGAAAACTATAACGGATGGTATAACTATGTAAGTACTAGTCCCTATTCTGTTGTATTACTCTATTAGTTAGTTCAGGAGTTATAGTGCCTTTAATGGGTAGCTACGGAACCCTATCTTATGCGTGGCTCGACACGCACTTAGCCGGTTTTAAATGATACAGGACCTATCCGTAGTTTGTTTAGTATTTGTCTTGTATTTAAATTAAACGCAAAATACGAGTCACCGTAGATACTAATGAGTATCCAAATGAAATTCAGGACGGATCTTGTGTTTTATCTATTGAGTAAATCGTGGATATATTTGTTTTTTTTCCACAGCCCAATGCGGAGGCCGTGGCTATCACAACTCCGCGGGGAGGGTACTCTCCCTCACCCTCTCGGCAGCCTCCTTCGCGAACACGACTTACTCGCAGACGGACACAGCCGCGTTCCACTAGCGTTGTAATCGAGTTGGAGACGATGGCTTGAAGCATGATCCCACGCCCAGCAGACCCACACCTCGTAGTGGGCCACACCGGCGCTGACTTGCCCACGCTGAGCAAGTGTGGAGTGCGGTGTTGTCGTCGATACAGAGGTAGGTTCAAGTTCGAGCTAAATTCTGAGGAGCCAATATATTTCGGATGTCTTCTCTTTGCAATTGAGGAGGTTATTTTCAAACCGCATCATTTCCAACTTTAGATAGATATTTTTAATTTTATCGCGTCATCCGATTCTTAATACTAAATAAATTCTATAGTCTAAAACATTTTTTTTTTTTCAAATCGAAACAATTCCTTACTAACATCAGCTAAAAAGATGAATTTGAATCAATTTGTATCATTTCCAATCAGTCATGATACGTGCAGACACGGCGATACTCATTTGGTTACAAACCGTATCATTTCCATTAAGTTATTATTTCTGAATATCTATTTCTAAACAAAAATAAATTCGGACGATGAAAACGATCTTAATTCTAACATCGATTCGATCATCGTAAACTTACTTTCGTGAACTTTTTTCATGTCGCTGTCAATGCCATCATCATTCACCGAGCCTTTTCCCAACTTAGATGGGGTCAGCTTTCCAGTCTAACTGTGATTCGGCTGAACTTCGATATTTTCCGTGAAGCGACTGCCATCTGACCTTCACAACCCATGGGCGATATCGAGTTCTGTAGTTAGACCGGTCGGATTTTTAAGGGCTCCAACTACCCCTAACGACTGCCATAGATGCTTCGTATGACAACCGGGACCGACGGCTCTTAACGTGCTCTCCGAGGCACGGAGGGGTATGTGTCTTAAGAATGGTCACCCATTCTAAGACCGGCCTTACTAGATGTAGCTTAACCTTTGCAATGTATTAATATTGTCGGTTACCACTAGACCACGAGCCCCTCAAACCAAGGGTGAATCAAGGGGGATCAGTTTCTAAAACATTTTTTTAAACTGTATCATTTCCAACAGTGTCAAACAAAATGCATCATTTCCATTTTTATTTTTTTATAATAACTCAAAAGGTTTTGCAAAAATATTCTAAATATTGGACATACCAACAGCTGGTAAGTCATATGATAAAATGAAAAAATAAATCAGCAGAAACAATATAAAGCCAGGCTATCAGTTGTTTTTCTCGAATATCTCAAAATAATGAAAAGTGGAAATGATGCAGTTTGAAAATAAATTCCTCAATTATTGTAAATTCCAATCACAAGAAGAAATATATTTCAAAACAATTCCGAAATCTAAAATACCTATTTGCTATCGGTAACGATAAAAATGATAGTATGTAGGTAGGTACTAGGTACTTACCTTACTGTTTTAAGATAAAATACGCCTAATAGTAGGTAGCTTACTTTGAAGTCTGTCGAAAACTAGGTACATCGAAAAATGGAAGTAGATACCTATAATATGGTAGTATGGTACCTACTCGTATTAATTTAATACCTATTGTGCGTTTTAATAATTTTTTTTGTTTTAAAATAATTTAATTATGTACCTAACTGTACATTATAGGTACTTATAAAAATGTTCCTAATGAATTAAACTGACTAATTAGATTCCAATAAGTAACTAGGTATATCGTCATAAGTAGGTACAGAATGTTACGCTTTGGAATCAGATTTCGTGCAATAATTTTGTCAAAATCCCGTTTAGGCACAAATGTAACACATCTGTGGAAAGTTTGGGTAAGTACTTACGTGTCAATATCAGAAATGGGTGTAAACCGAGACCAAGATCTTATTGTCCCAAGTCAACCTCACAGGCAAGTGGTACACCTGTCCATCAATAGACGGGGCTCTGAAAGTTCCCGATAAGCGTCAATAGCCTGCCCTACTATTACATGGGACCAACAAAGTTACTGGCTATAAGTGGGCGTATAACATGCCTCTGCCTATCCTTTCAAGGAAAGAGTTCTTTATAGGTATTTTCTTATTTTCATTAAAATCTGTACGAAGGTTTAAGTAAGTAAGTAGGTACGTTTTGGTACCTACCAATTTGTGTAACAATAACAATACAATAACAATCATCCTTCCTGAATGTCATTCTATAACACGCTATACTTTATCTTATTCCTAAGTATCAATGGATATTAAATAACATTGAACCTTGTAGAACTGCTTGCATGAGCAACATGCAATATTATACTCGTACCTACACAGCCCAAGTAAGTTAGTATAGGTCTATATGATATGCATATCCAGTCCAGACACACCGGGTCCAAAAAGAATACAATAAAAGAAAGCTCACGGGTCCCACTCACCACTTTTTGTTGTATCAAGATAAATCGTTGTACTAATCGACACGAGATGCTGAGACCACCGATACAAATTTCACCAGTTCAAACTGAACACAACACAGGATGCAAACTTGCAAAAAAACAGCAACAACTCAAAAATTATACCGACATAAACTGTAATAACTGTAACTATTTCTGTTTAAGTCACTGTTCCACAATTTTATTTATAATATCAATGTTTTGTGATTTAAATAAGTGTACGGTGATGCGCGTGGAGTCGAGCAGCGTGCGTCGGCGCAAGCCGATCTAAAACTGACCGAACCGGTCGCGGACTTGCGACTACTTGCGAGTCGCGGCTGCCGCAAGTCTTCGGGACGTTGAAAGAAGGATCGTGACCGACCAGCTACGATTGGAACTGATACACGCTCACCATACCGTGAATATATACACCAGTATAGTATTTGCAGGTAAAATACTCTTAATTTAGTTATTGTTATTTGCAATTGAAACACAAAATTAAATGTGCTTGGATTACCTAATTAAAATTTTGGAATGTATGAATATTATCAAGTGGTGTATCACATGCAGGAATATGTGGTAGGTTCATTTCAAACAAAAAAAAACCGGCCAAGTGTGTGTCGAGCCACGCATAAGATAGGGATCCGTAGTTACCCATAAAAACCTCTATAACTCCTGAAGGAAAACTATAACCATCCGTTATAGTTTTCCTTCGAAGTTTATTACATGGACTACCATAATGAATTAGGTACTTCACTTGGGGAAGCCCTGTTTTCGCAAAAACATGCGAGATATCTCGCAACTGAATATTTTAAAAGACCTATCCAATGATAACACGATGGATTAGACTCTAGAAAACAAAAATCATCAATATTACGTGTTCAAAAAAATATATTACAAAATTTTATTTTAGCACTATGTCGGCGGAGTAAGTATAGATACATTTCCATGCAAAGTTTCATGTTTCTAGCACTCACCGTTTGTGAGGAAAACCGAGGATGGACAATACGAAACTATGAGGCACTTTTACTATGGTACCCTAAAAATTATGAATACGAGAAATCTATTAGATCTTTAAAATCAATGTAGTTAATATTATGTATTTTAACGATACGGTAATATTTATATATATTCTCGCACAATAAATGTTAATACCTAGTAACCGGGCACCACTGAAAATACCTTCTGTTGCATACCATAGACAGCAATGGACGTAAGAGCGGCCACGCTTGCACTGATTTTAAAAAAAAGGTACCTACCTATGTACACGGACTCCATTATAAGAGCAAGTAGGTATTCATACCCTATCATAATTGATATAGCTACACTTCTACACTACATTATAAAGAGGAAAGATTTGTATTTTTGTGTATATGTTTGTTATGAATAAACTCAAAAACTACTGTGCCGATTTCCAAAATTCTTACACCATTGGAAAGCTGCATGCACCTTGAGTAACATGGCTACTTTTTATCCCGGTAATGTGTTCCCACGGGAACCTGTCATAATATTATATTAGCTTGTAAGCCATAGCCTAGTTTAGTCTATGCTTAGATTATATCAATATTGTCTTGTCTATGTTCACTTCCTTCTTCCTTCACTTTGTAACATGGCCGACTGAAATACACGACACGTATTATTACGAGCTCCTGTCTTTTATTCCAAAAACCAACAAACATCAGGTGTGGTGTAAACTGGCGTGTCTTAGGAAGAACTGGATCAACCAAAAGAAAAAAATGGACGAATCTTCAACGTCGTCGGGTCGCCTCAAGCACATGGACGTTCATGCATCCAACATGCCGCTCACGTGGAAAAATTGGATCACCAAATTCAAAATATATCTCAAAGCATTTAAATATGATCAAGAAAGCGAAGATAGGCAAGTTGCACTTTTATTACATTATATAGGACCAGATTTCCTTCACATATTTTATTCTTTCAACCTAGATGTCGAAACAGTCGAGCTACAAGTGTTGATCGACAGATTTGCAGGTTATTTCAGCCCAAAAGTCAATATAACCATGATAAGGCATAAACTTTTTAACAGAAAGCAACTGCAAAATGAACAGCTGGACAGTTATATAACAGATCTCAAAAATATAGCTCATCAGTGTAATTTTGGTGAATTGCAAGACGATTTACTAAAAGATATATTTAGTTGGAATCTAAATGATCAGAATCAATACATTAAAGAGAAAATTTTGCAAGAATTGCCTACCACTTTAGATGCCACTATAAATATTGCTAAGTCACTAGAATCGACCCGGAAAGAAGTTCAAATATTATCAGGCACAAATCCCAATTCATCTGTAGCTAGTATAGATAGTATACATAACAGAAGTAGTCAACAGTCCAGTAGAAGTCATTCACAACATAGTCAGTCAAGAAATCAGTCAAGATATCATAGTCACAGTCAACAATCAAGGTGTAATCCGCAGTCACAGGACCGTCAATCAAGAATTCAGAGTCACAGTCAACAATCAAGGTATAATCCGCAGTCACAGGATCGTCAATCAAGAAGTCAGAGTCACAGTCAACAGTCAAGGTACAATCCTAACCAGTCATACAATACATCCCATTCATCGAGTTATAGCAGTCCCAATGGTTATAAAGGTAACAATCAGTCTATGAATAACTCAATGTGTCCAAAGTGTGGTCAAACACATCGTTTTAAATGTCCTGCTCTTGGTGCAAAATGTAATTTCTGTCAAAAACTTAATCATTATTCAAAGATGTGTAAGTCCAAGCAAAAATATGTTAATTATGTGCAAGAAGATTTTTCTAATGATGATCAAGCTTTTTTAGGTGCTGTTTATCAATGTAATTCTGTAAAAGATAGTAACCAATGGTCAATAACCCTAAGTATCTGTAGTCAATCTGTTTGCTTACTTATTGACTCAGGTGCAGATGTGAATTTGATGTCTAAGAAAGCATTTGAAAAACTAGCGTTGCAAGAGATAAATCTTATACAAACACCATTTAACTTGACAACATTTACAGGTCAAAGTATACCTACAATCGGTTATTGTACATTACCATGTAAGTATAATGACAAATCATACAACTTGTGTTTCCATATTACACAGTTAGATTGCAAAAATATTCTGGGTAGACAGTCATGTCAACAGTTAAGTCATAAAAAGAATACAGTCAGTAACCTTTGATGAAAACATATCTGAACACAGTCCAAACTACACACTTAGTCAGCATAGCCAGAACAACAATTTACAGTCAATGTCAAGTCAGTCTAACAGTCAAAGTCAAGTCATATCACAGTCAATGTGTCACAAAGTCCCAGCAGAGTCAAACAGTCTGTCAATACTAAAGAAATATAGTAAGGTTTTTAATGGAATAGGAGCTCTTAAAAACTATGAATGTCATTTAACTCTCAACGAAAATGTCAAGCCGTCGGTAGACGCAAGTAGAAAAATTCCTTTTAAATTACAGGATAAAGTCAAGGCAGAACTTAATAAGTTAGAAGTCACTGGTATTATTGCTCGAGTTGATGAACCAACTGATTGGGTCAACTCTATGGTAATTGTCTCTAAAAAGGATGGAAGCATTAGATTATGTTTAGATCCACGTAAGTTAAATAAAGCTATTAAACGTTCACATTACCCATTTCCACATATTGATGAAATTAAAGCAGAACTAAATGGTTCATGTTATTTTTCAAATTTAGACGCTAAGTCAGGCTTTTGGAATCTTGTCTTAGATGAAGAATCATCCAAACTATGTACTTTTATAAGCCCCTATGGCAGATTTCGTTTTTTAAGGCTACCGTTTGGTGTCAATGCATCTCCAGAAATCTTTCATAAAGAAATGATTTCCCGGTTTGGTGACATACAAGGCATTAAAATAATGATGGACGACTTTCTTATACATGCTAAAACCATTCAAGAACATGATCAAATCCTAGAAAAAGTTCTTTGTCGTGCAAAAGATATAGGTCTAACATTTAATAGTAATAAATGTAACATTTGTCAAAGTGAAGTCAAGTATTTAGGTTTTATATTCAATAAAAATGGAGTGTCTGTAGATCCATCTAAAGTAAATTCAATTTGCAACATGCCACAGCCTAAGAATGTCACAGATGTCCAGAGATTCCTGGGCATGATTAATTTTCTTGGCTCATTCATAAAAGATTTATCAAAAGAAACATCAAACATAAGACAGTTACTTAATAAAAACACAATATGGTCATGGAATGACAGTCATGAGAAAGAATTCAATAAATTAAAGTCTCTAATTAATTCTTCATATGTCGCAGACACATTGTCCCGTGCTGCATTACCAGAAAATGCATTAGTAGAATTGGATGAAGATATTAAACTTCATGTTAATTTACTCACTGCTAATTTGTCACTTAGTCCTTTCAAGTTACAACAAATTGAACAAGCTACCAGGTCTGACCAAACTCTTCAAACTCTTATTAATTACTGTAAAAATGGATTTCCAAATTCAAAGCATAAAGTAGAAGATTGTATTAAACCTTTCTTTCCTGTTAAAGATGATATTCATTATGCTAATAACCTTTTATTTTTGTCAGATAGAGTTATTATACCTATTTCTTTAAGAAAAGATTTCTTAAAACTATTACATGAAGGTCATCAAGGCTTGAATAGTTGTAGAAATTTGGCAAGACATACAATTTACTGGCCTAATATTAGTCAAGATATAGATAATTACATCAGTAATTGTGAAATTTGTCTCACTTTAAGAAAGAGTAACACTAAAGAAAGTTTATTACCAAATGATTACAAATACATTCCTTGGCATAAGGTTGGTATAGATTTCTTTGAGTTCAACAAGCATACATACTTAATTGTAGTCGATTATTTCTCAAAATATGTTGAGATAGCAATTTTAAGTAATGGTTACAGTGCAGACCAAGTCATAATCAAGTTAAAATCAATATTTGCTCGTCATGGTATTCCCCATACATTAATGTCAGATAATGGTCCACCGATGAATTCCAAATCTTTTCATGATTTCACACAAGATTGGAATATTCACCATGTCACTTCCAGTCCCTATCACAGCCGTTCAAATGGTATGGTAGAACGGACAGTAGGCATAATTAAAAATATGCTTAGAAAATGTTTACTTGATAATATCAGTATACCCATATTTAGCATTACTGCAATATCGCAATACTCCCAAAAACAATTTATGTTCACCAGCACAACTTTCCATGTCACGTAGACTTCGTACAAAGCTACCTATAGTAGAAAAACTTTTAAAACCAAAATTGTGTAACTATAGACATCTTAAACAAGTCAATAATCAAAATTTACATAAGATGAAAGAGTATTACAACAAAAATTCCAAAGATCTTAAACCCTTGGAGGTAAATAGTCATGTTATGTTTCAAAAACATCCACAATCGTCTTGGTTTCCAGGTATTATACAACAAGTTAGTCCTGAACCTAGGTCGTATATCATAAAAAGTAAATTTGGTACATATCGTCGCAATAGACAATACATAACACTTAGACCAAAGTCTCAATATTCTTTTCATTCACATAACACACAGACTAATAATTTTCACACTCAACCAGTCAGTTCCAATCAAACTTATATCAGTTATACTCCTTGTTATACAAATGATTACTCTAAAATTTCTCATAGTCAATCTCCTCAACGTACTAGCAGTCAACCAATTAAGAAATATTCTAGTTCAGGAAGAGAGATAAGGCAACCACAACGTCTTATAGACACAGTCTTATAAACATTGTTTCGTATTCATTGTCATGTACTTAGTTATAAGTAATTAATTAGCAAACTAAAATGTTGTAAACCATTGTTTGTTTACATTTAGAAACAATCGTCGAATTGACAACGTCAAATTATGTCAACTGTCAGAATCTTTTAAAACGTCAAATTGTCTCGTGTCAAAACACTAAAATGCGTTTTGTTATTTTTATATAAGAATCTAAAATATAAGTTATAATAAGTTACTTAAAGGGAAGATGTCATAATATTATATTAGCTTGTAAGCCATAGCCTAGTTTAGTCCATGCTTAGATTATATCAATATTGTCTTGTCTATGTTCACTTCCTTCTTCCTTCACTTTGTAACATGGCCGACTGAAATACACGACACGTATTATTACGAGCTCCTGTCTTTTATTCCAAAAACCAACAAACAGAACCGGGAACGAGTAAACTAAATCACGCGGACGGAGCTGCGGTGATCAGCTAGTTAGAAATAAACTTAGTGCACCTGGATTACTGACGATTCATAAAATGACATAATTCCTAGATAACACTGTATTGCTTTCTTAGAAACGTAACTTATCACATTATTTTATCTCTAAAATAATTACTGATAATTTCTAGGTTTCTATTTTTAATCCGGTAGGTAGTTCGCGAGGGATAAGCGGAGCTTTGCATTCGTGTGAGTGTTTACGTGAACGTATATAGGAATGTGACCTCTTTTACACACACACGTGTTGTACACACAGCCTTTTTACTCTACTTTTCTTGGTCACTAACAAAGCTCAGCTTATCCCTCGCAAACTGTACCTATTCCTAAATGCCCATAATTCTTGGTCGGCCTGCAGAGATTTTACGTAATATCCTGGATGGATTTACTACAGTACTTAACTATACAATTACTGGCGAAGTGTGGGTGAGTAATGCTCCTCTGCCTTTTTAGGGTTCCGTACCCAAAGGGTAAAACGGGAACTCTATTACTGAGACTTCGCTGTCCGTCCATCTATCTTGCGCTGTATCTCATGAACCGTGATAGTTAGAAAGTTGAAATTTTCACAGATGATGTATTTCTGTTCCCTCTATGACAACAAATACTAAAAAAAATAGAATATAATAAATATTTAAGGGGGCTCCTATACAACAAACGTGATTTATTTCATTTCGGTGCCGCTGCCGCTGCCTGCATCCACTGCTGAGCGCCTCAGGTACACACTGGGAAAAGTCCCCTATGTCTGTCTTTCAAAAAACCACTTCTGACTCCTATCTGACACCTATCTTTATTAATTTAATTATGCAGCTTTATAGATAAACCTACCTACCTTTTATACGTATATAATAAAATGCACTTTGATCGAAGGTGAGTGATTGATTCCAATCAAACACTGTAAACTCAAGTGCAAGGATGTGGCAGATTGTAATTAGGTGTGAGATTGTTTTTATTGGATGTTCAATTGGTGTCATTTATTGTGTAGGTACTTAGCTTAATGAAGCAGAATAAATAAATATTTTGTCGATTACAAAGTTGTAGGTAATTTAAGACGTAGGCGATTTAAGTAATTTTAAGCGGGTTCTAAAAGGAGCAGGTTTCTCAATTCAAGCGATATTTTTATAGCTAGGCGAAGAAGAAACGCCGTGGAAAGGTTTTTGTGGGCAGTCCGGTCCGTCTTCCTTCCGGGAGTCTCAACAAAGCCGTCGTGCGTAAATGCAATCACGAAGTGCGTAAATGCAACACCAACCACTTTAAATAAACAAGAACTCCAAGGAAACCCATACTTACTAAAACCTTAACGTATACCTAACCTAATCGATGAATTGGTGGTTAAACTGAACTGTGTGTCTAGTACCAGTTCCTTACGTTAATTTGCTCGAAATCCGTTTTCGTATTCCTCCATACATTTCACAGTGCCCCTGACGTTACCGCTAGGGGCACTGTTGTGAAATATATGGAGAATACGAAAACCATTAGACACTGATAATACGGGGATTTACTTTTTGTTATCGAAAACATAAGTGAACGATAAAATTTCTTATCTCTGTTATACCCGTTATACCTACCTACTTTTATATCGATTGAAATCATTCAAAATACGATAAAAACTTTTTTTAGAGTAAATGACATAAATCGTCGTCACTCTCCTAAGTCCATTGCCGGGAGTGTAAACTTAAAAATATTTATTAATATAGGTTATAAAATAACATTTATTAACGTCAGCACTGAAGAATTTACATTTAAAGCCAGATTCGCAAAGCAATGTGTGGAGCCAAAGAGAAAAGAACCTGGCAATAAAAACTCCTAACCACTATTTTTCAATCATCAGTACACGGAATGAACCCTGGTTAACACACTATAAGTAGTATAGATGTAGTTAGGAGCAAAAAAGGATAACACGAGGGCAAGAGCACTACGTGACCAGGCATGGACCAAACCTAGAAGGAAACAATAGTAGATTGTTAACCAAGGAAAGAAAGCATCCCATTTCATCATCTGACGAGATATCTGACGAGAAACTATTGGCGCTCTCACTACGTTCGAGCGCCAATAGTTTGAGGCAGAAATCGGTGTTTTCACCCGAGTTAAACACTCTACTTTTCATTTCGAATACGAGGAAAGCAAATAAAAGTCAAATAAAACAAATATAACAATAGAGATTGATCACGTATCAAGTACTGTGTACTTCCCGCCTTTTTTTAATTTTTGTTTTTCATTCGCACTTTTTTCAGGGCAGGCAAGTCTTTTGGTCATACCGCCTTGTCATCAGTTATATTTTTCCATACAAAATGGTCTTCAGTTTTTTTAATTATTTCAGTTATTTTCTTACACTTATAGAGAATTTTTTATGATTTGACGCGTTACGGCGGTCGATTTAGTCAGGTTTGGTCGGAGTCTCTACTAAAAGTCAATACTAAAATACTCAGTATTATAAGGTTACGTTTTATTTTATTGTAACCCAACTCTTTTTTTGTTTATGATCATTCAAAAACCAGAATGTTGTATTGACTATCGAACTTTGGCTGTATACGTTTTATGCCATCGCCTCAAGATATGCTGATGATTTTTTTTTTACTTTTCCGCCCTAGGGCCGAAATTTATAACTTTCAACCCGCATATTAGGTAAGTAATGACCCACTTTCAGAGCATGAGAGATGAAAATATATAAGTAGTGCTATAGATACAGGCCACCAAGCCACTGTCTCATAGTAAGATTAGTATCTTACAATTGAACATAAACGAGATATTTCTAGGTAGGTACCTACGCACCGGAGGTATTTCCAGTGGCACCCGGCTCTGTCAGGAGATAACATACACTAACCCCAGGGCATACATAGAATAGGTAACCCCAGGAAATAAACTATTTACTTTTGTCTTCTGCTTCAACTGCTTCGGTGGCGTGGTCAGTAGTGCATCGGCTTTCGACTCCGGAGTCTCGGGTTCGATTCCCGGGTCGAATCAAATATTTGTGTGATCCACAAAAGTTAAAAGTATATAAGTATGTTTATCAGTGTTGTCTAGATCCCATAGCACAAGGTTACACTCGTAGCTTAATTTGGGCTAAATGAAGTTGTGTGAAAATGTCCAAAAATATTTATTTATATTATTATTCTGTCAGGGTATAACATAGTCATAACTAGGATAGATAACCTCAGGGCATAAAGTATTTACTTCTGTATAGGTAATATTAGTATCGATCTAGGATGTTAGTGGTTTGCCAGCGCCTTGGGGCTTATGCTTATGAGGCTTATGAGGGCGTACCCAGGACGGTATCAGGACGGTAAGGGGACAACCAAAAAGAAAACCAGCCAAGGGTGAGTCGGACTCTACTAGCACGAAGTGTTCGGTACCATTATCTAAGTATAAACACTTTGTGTTCCTCCAAGAAGATTATCTTTGGATATTGGATAGAAACAGGCGTTACTTGGCGAAAATCCATGACAAAACAATGGTAAGTAAAAATTTTTTAAGAAAAAACTTTTTAGCATTAATTAATAGCATAAATTTTTCGCAGAATCAAAAGGACAACAAAACGTCGACAATTGTTTCGCCTCTAAACGAGGCATTATCAAGACTGTCTCAGAGAGAACAGCATGTTCTCTCTGAGATGTGTTATTTAATTTGATGTCAAAACAGACATTAGTGCTTACCGCTACTTTTTTTTTCTTTAGCTCTTTAATTTAATTTTTCCTTTTAATTAAGGAAGTATCGAAATAAATCGGGGGGTGAACCAAAATGAAAAATACAATATAGGAACATCGATCGCATATAGCTTTAATGTGGGGTCTCACTGTAAGCGTTCTAAGTTTCATTATTTTAAGAATTATCTGGAGCGTAACGCTTCATGATTATTCAATTTGTTATTCTTGATTTCCACTGGACACCTGTTAGGGACCTTTTTCTGGTGTAAAATAATATTATCTTTTCCTCGTCATCAGTTAAGAGTAAGACAGAACCAAATGCCAAATCCACTCCGTTAAAGCGAGGTTATGCAACAAAAATTCTTCATTATATGAAAAACACGTCAAACATTGACACAAAAACCGACTTCAAAGTACCGAAAAGGAATCAAATACTTGTCAGTATGGGACCAAATTGATATGAGACCACTCGGTAAGCAGTAGCTTTCAAGATCGTAGTAAACTTCAAAATCGGTTCACCCAGTCAAAAGATATGAGGTAACAAACATAAAAAAACATACAGTCGAATTGAGAAGGCACTTCTTGTTTTGGAAGTCAGTTGAAAAGGTTAAATGCCAAACCAACCACCCCGTAGAAATTGTCCAATAGTGTCGCAGGACTTGCAGGCATCCAATAGTTTTCCAAATATTAGCAAAGAATTAGTAATTACAATTAGATGCAATAATAGTAATAGTAGGTAGAATTACATTTTGCTTTCGCGCACTGACGCCCCATCTTTATCAGAACATGTAACGGCGCTTTACTTCTCGGAAAGCACCGAGATGTTGCGTGGTCATTGTTTTTGACGCTTGTTTTATTTTAACAGATTACAACCAAGCTGTGAAGGTACCAATGGAACACTGATTTATTCAATGAATAAGCAACTTGATGGACATCATACAAAAGTATTATAATTTGAATGGTTAAATACCTATTTATGACTGCTTCGGTGGCGCAGTGTTGATTCCATCTCCGGATTGGAATAAATACGTTTGAATTTTTTTGTCTAAGCGTGTTAAGGGGTTATATCATCCTCATCTGTACGCGGTGCACTGTTGAAAGACGAATGAGGTTTCGGAAAACATCCAAAGTTCCTGTATCACCTACTAATACGTGGAACCAACAGTGATTAACGAAATGTGAGCATAATCATGCTTCTGTGTATTCCTTCGGGGATGAAGACTTGATTTTGTGGGCGTATGTGTGCATTTTTCTTTTCATATTTCATTTAGGCTTGAAGAAAAAAGGAAAGGAAAAATTTCTGTGGATAATGGACTGATTAATAACGGTAGTCTGGGGTTCGAAGCCTGTAAAATTGTGCACACATTTCACTTGTGCCGTTCGTTGCCTTGCCTCTCTTTCTCTCAACAGATCTTTGCCTTCACGCATTTCATGGACTGGCTAATAAACAAGCTAGCCATATAACAATAATTAAGTATTGTAACGAGACTACCACCGAAGATTAAAAGATTGCGTCACTCGCCATTCTAGTTCGTACTACTGAGTTAGTACCGAAGACGTAACTAGATGGCGCTACGGGTAAATTTAGAAGTCGGTGTCAAGATTCTAGAAGGGTCAATGACCTCTCCTACATATTATTGATATTGTTGTGAATTCGTTGCTACGAGTAGGGACTAGGAGCGTGTGCTGGATACCTCAACCACTGCTTGAGTATCCATGTGACCTCTTAGGACTGACTCAAGGACGGTATACGGCCATCCACCCCTGCTGGGTGCTATATACCTACTTGAGGGCGCTCGTAGGAAAGCCGGATGTCAGAGGCTATTGTTTTGTTAATTATATTTCCTGAATCCCATCATACGAGTACTTTCTTTGTGTACCCCGCTCCACCCCCCCCGTTCTACAGTGGTGCCCTCTGTGAGGCGATTATGGTACCAGAGAAAAGTCCCCGTGCTACAGTATAGTTTTATTTGTAAGGATGACCCAAATTAGAATTATATCAAAATATATTTTTGTTCATCCCAAACCTGCAAAATGGTTATGCGTTTTGGATAGTGCCCGGTAACTGCAGTAGGCTTGCCTCCTATAATAGGATCCCTATTACATGGGACCAACAAAATTTATTACTAACAATGTGTGGATATGTAATGCACCTCTGCCTACCCCTTACGGGATATAGGCGTGATCTTAGAGCATTAAACCAACGGGAGAAGAGTCGCGCGCTATTTTGTACGAACAAAAGTCTGCCACTTTCAGCGGGGGACGGGGGACGCACACTAATTTAATTGTTAACTACTAATGCATTTTTGAATCACGTCGCTATGCACTCACACAACAAAAATGTTGAACACTAATTTAAACTATACGCACACACTCACATTCACACACAGGGACCTCTATCAGTGACATCTCATTAATGTAAACAAGTTAGAGCTTGACTATGTCGATATTATGTATCGATGTTTTGGTGTTTCAAATGCGTGAAGATAATTATCAATTATCATATGTGATGACTTTGTTTACGTATTATAACGTCATTAAAATAATATTCATTATGTTTATTAAATAGAATATGCATTCTTTAATGAGGCGTACAGAGGTTTTGCTAATAATTTGTAAGTCTTTGTAAATTGAGTACCTACTTTAAAATGACCAAAAGTTGTCCAAAATGAATTCTATTAGAGTTATTTTAATCAGTCGTTGGACCCGACTCGTATGAAATACGGGTACCAAACCAACAATAAATAGGTTAATTATATATATTAATTTTAAATAAGCGATGAATAAAAGGTTTTTTATTTTATTTAGTACTTTTATTGTAAATTGTCACTATTTACCTACAAATGGTTTTTGTGTGAAAGATTAACAAACATCCATACAGACTTTCGCCTATATAATATTAGGTCTTTAGATATGAAATTGGCGTTTTATAGAACTGCCAGTTTGATCTCAAAAAACCAGCATAGCTAGCCGTTAATCAGCAGAGATTGGTGAACTGCTCTAGCCCACTGCTGCTTCAGGACAACGCTAGACCACACCAGACCAACAGACGGTCGCGAAAGTAGAGGAGGAATGTTGGAATAATGTCCCCATCACTTACCATACTCCCCGGACCTTGCTCCAACTGATTACCACTTTTTTCGGAATTTGGATGATTTATTAATTGGAAAAAAAAATCAATTCAGATGAGGCAGTCCAAAACAAAACGACTTCAAAGATTTGTTGATTCTCGCTCCCGCAACTTTTTCAGCAAAGGAATCAATGAACTGCCTATAAAATGGCAAAAGTGTATAGATAACAACGGTACAAACTTTGATTGATTAAATTAAAAAAACTGTAAAAAAAATATGTTTTTCTTTCTCCATATAAAACGCCAATTTCATATGTTTACCTAATATTAGTAGGGTTAACTACTAAGCTGAAAATCAGGAACTAGTAAAATAATACGAGGGTGGATTGAAAAGTAGTCGGCCTAAGACTGATCCATTGAGGTCTAAAAATCAAATCTACCCAAATTATTTAGATCAGTTCAGACCTGTTAATTGTGTAAAGTTTGAAACGTGTGCGATAATTAGTTTTAATTTTATAAATTTACTAACAAAGCAATCTGACATCATTTCCGCAAATGGAGCAAATCGAGCAGCGTGCCGTCATTAAGTACCTCCATAAGAAGGGGCTGTCATCAAAAGCCATCTATGATGATATGGTCAGTACATTAGGGGATTGCGCTCTTTCATATTCATCCGTCAAAAAATGGATAGCAGAATTCAAGCGTGGTAGAGAGAGTGTGAAAGACGAACCCCGCTCTGGAAGGCCTTCGACGTCCACTACTGAAGAAGAAGAGATGGCCGAGATTATAGGCATCTCTTATAAACGTACTCAAAACATAATAGTCATCGTGTTGGGTTTCTACAAGGTGTCTGCGAGGTGGGTTCCGCGACTGCTTTCAGTTGAGCAAAAAAGGATGCGATTGACTATTGCACGCGACTGTTTGGAGTTATTTGAAGCTGATGAATGTGATTTTTTTAATAGTTTTGTTACTATGGACGAAACATGGGTTCATTACTGTACACCGGAAACAAAACAACAATCAAAACAGTGGAAAATACCTGGTTCACCACCCCCCAAAAAGGCTAAGTCGATTTTGTCGGCAAGTAAGGTGATGGTTTCAGTATTCTGGGACTCGAAGGGTGTGATTATGGTTGATTATCTTGAAAGGGGTCAGACTAAAAACTCTGATTATTACTGCACCTTACTACGTCGTTTACGAGAGGAAATAAAAGAAAAACGTCCAGGAATGATCAGAAGAAAAGTCCTGTTTCACCAAGATAACGCTCGTGTTCACACGTCTGTTCAATCAATGGCAGAAATTCACAACTGTGGCTTTGAACTGTTACCGCATCCACCTTATTCACCTGATCTGGCACCGTCAGACTTTTTTCTGTTCCCTAACCTAAAAAAGCACTTGGGAGGTCAAAGATTTTTGACAAATGACGAGGTCAAAGCAGCAGTAGATGCATATTTTGACTCTAAGGAAGAATAATTTTTTTTCAACGGGCTAAATGCTTGGAAGGGAAGATGGTATAAGTGCATTGAACTTGATGGTGATTACGTTGAAAAATAAAAATATATTTCATTTATTATGTATTTATTTTCTTGGTTAGGCCGATTCTTTTCAATCCACCCTCGTATCAACGTTGGTACAGCGCCCTAAATCAATTTTCTCTTATTGTTTGATTATATTATAAAACAGGAACTCTTAAAATGCTGTGAGCAAATTGTACTCGTCCGTTTAGGAACCCACGAAACATGGTTCCCACAAAATTGAACCCAAGCGGTACGAAGTACTAGTTCTTTTGGCAATCTTTTTTTTTTTTTTATATTTATGTCGACAAATTGATGCCACCCGCCTGATGGTAAGCTGAGGCGACGTCTGGCAATTGAGGGCGACTCTCACAGTACACAGGAATACTATAGAGAGTGGCCCTCAACTTGAAGACCCAGTAATGTGCCTCTTCACGCTTCGCTTAAAGAGCCCAGGGTTATATGTTGGAGGAAACACGTGCGCAGGCAGGGCGTTCCAAGCCACCATCGTTCGGCAGAGAAACGATCGTTTAAAACGCTCGGTTCTCGCGAAGACGGTTTCCACGGTATGAGGGTGACATCTCTGCCCGGCACGCGTTGTTCGGGATCGGAAGGGAGAGGGTGGGATCAGGTTGAAGAGCTCTTCAGAACACTCACCGTGGTAAATACGGTAGAACGCGGCCAAGGAAGCAATTGTTCGGCGCTGGGCTAGCGGCTCAAGGCTTCCCGTTACCTCCGGACAGTCTATAATGCGAACAGCGCGTCGCTGCATAGCGTCGAGTGCGTCCAGCAAATACTTCGCTGAGCCGTCCCAGAGGTGAGAGCAGTATTCAACGCAGGGTCTAATCTGCGTTTTGTACAGCAGACACCTCTGGTGCGGTGTAAAGAATCGCTTTACCTTGTTCAGTATTCCTAGTTTCCGCGAAGCTAGCCCAATACATCTCTCAATGTATTTTGTGTTATTGAGCTCTCGACGAACGTCTATGCCAAGGATGTCTAGATTGTCCTTCATTGGTAATATTGCATTCTGAAGAGTGGGTAGGGGAAGGAAAGGGGATTTTTTCGCTGTAAATGCACACGCCTGTGTTTTGTGGGCATTGAACTCGACCAAGTTCTCGGCACCCCATTGGGAGATACTGTCGAGGTTTCGGTCGAGATCACCCACGAGATGTCGTCTCTCCTCCTCTATCACAGATCGCCCCGCCGTCGGACGAACCGAGTAACTCCCGTGCAATGTACTGTCATCTGCATAGCAATGAATGTTCCCGAGGGAAAGCATATCATTGATATGCAGAAGAAAGAGAGTTGGTGACAGTACGGACCCCTGCGGTACCCCGGCATTCACTTGCAAGAAGCGAGAAGCCTGGCCATCACAGAGGACCCGCACTCGGCGCTCGTTTAAAAAACTGGCAATCCAGCTGCACAGTTGAGGAGGTAGACCATATGCCGGAAGCTTGGAAAGGAGCGAAGCATGCCAGACCCTATCGCAAGCTTTGGCGATGTCCAGGCTAATAGCCAAGGACTCGCCGAACTTTTCCATAGCCTCACCCCATACATGCGTGACGAATGCCAGGAGGTCACCCGTTGATCGTTTTGGCCTGAAGCCATATTGCCGATCATTGATTAGCGAGTGATCCTCCAGGTATCGCATGAGCTGCTTATTAATAAGAAGCTCGAGCACCTTGCAAATGACTGAGGTGACAGCTATGGGTCGAAAGTTGCCTGGATCGGATCGATCCCCTTTCTTGGGGATCGGTTGTACGTTCGCCTCCTTCCAGGCCTCCGGCACGAGGCCTGTAGAGTATGACAGGCGGTACAGATGCGTTAATACTGGAGACAACTCAGCAGCACATTTTCGTAGCACCACCGCCGGAATGCCGTCAGGGCCACTGGCTTTCCGCGTGTCGAGTGACCGCAGCACTGCCCGTACATCACATTGCCTGATAACAATATCAGGCATAGTGTGGCCACAGTTGGCGATGGCGGGGGGCTGCAGGCCACGGTCATCGACCCGGGAATTAGCCGCAAAGAGGTCTGCGAGCATGTCCGCCTTCTCTTGGGCTTTGTGAGCCAGTGATCCATCAGGAAAACGCAGTGGTGGCAGCGAGGGTTGACAAAAATTTGACTGTACGGCTTTGGCCAGTTGCCAGTATCCACGGCTGCCCGTGGGATGGGATGTGTGCTCCTGACCAAGCCGCGCGACGCGCTGGGCATCCGCTCTCTTGAAGGCCCTCTTGCTGAACCTAGTGGCCCGATTGTACGCTGCTTTGAGGCGGTTCACGTTCGGGTCACGTGCCGCCCGAGCCCTGACCCAGGCGCGATATGCCGACTGTTTTTTCTGGACAGCCTCGGCACATTCACGCCCGAACCAGGGGCGAGCTTTGCGGATGCTGGCGACATCAGTGAAAGGGATATAATATTCTATCCCTAGACTGATCTCGCCAGCAATGGCAGCAGCGCTATCCGAAGGCGCCTTCCCTACAAAGCAGCGCTGGCTCCACGGGACGGACGCAAAGTAATCGCGGAGACCGTCCCACAGTCTGCCGACGAGTAGTGCCATAGTCGTCGAGTCATTTGTTCAGCACGAGCAGGCGGTGGCACTTGGAAGCTGGCGTGCACCACACAGTGGTCGGAAGTGCCCAGTGGGGCGCGTACCGACACACTGTACTCGGCTGGGCGACTCGTCAGCAGTAGATCCAGCAAGGCGGGCGTGTGGTCTGACCTGTCTGGTATCCGGGTGATCCCCCGTACCATCTGGGTCAGCCCGTGGGAGAGAGCGAATGCATGGGCGGTTCGTCCCGCATGATCGGTCCTTAGGGACCCCAGCCACTCAACGTGATGACCGTTAAAGTCCCCCAAGAAAACCAGGTCAGCGTTCGGGAACCGCACCTGCGCATCGTCAGCCATCTCGCTGAGGTATTCGAAAAGCCTTGTTGTCCCAGTGTCCCCTGTGTGGGAGCGGTAGACTCACACATAGATCTGGCTCATGGAGCCATGATCCACGTGCAGCCAAAGGACGGAGTAGGAGGGGTTCTCCAGACAGCGCAACCGGCGGCAGCAAACATCCGCCCTAACGAACACGCACACCCCGGCTTTATCGCGGAATTGTTCCTCAATGATATAGCCCGGGTAACAGAGGTACGACGTGTCGTCAGGGCGGCGTGTCTGTGTCTCCGTTAGGAACATCACAGAAGGCCGTGCCGACTCCAGGTGATGGTGGACGGTATCGAGGTTTGCATGGAGTCCGCGGATATTCGCGAACTCCACCTCAAACGAAGTCAACTTTGTGGGGTTTCTAGGGGCCGCTGTGTACCGTCTATTATCTTGTTGCACTGTCATTGTGAAATATGGGGAAGCGTGAAGACAGGGCGATATTTGGTGCGGCAGTAAGTGACAAAGTGCAGAGGCTAGCTTCGTCTAGAACCGTGTGGTTAGGTCGGAGCCGACCCGCCGGACGGAAGGGCTCCCAAACCCCCCTGATGCAAGGCCGCCGCTACCCCACACCGGTTACCACCCGGAGCGGCGACCCCACAACAGGATTATGCGCAACATGTGGGGCAGCCTACTGGGGTGGTTGGTCCCAGGCGGGCCCCATCACTATGTTGCGGGCGGCCGCGGCAACGCCGTTGCTAAGGGTCCCCCTGGCCGGCGAATCGACCCACACCACCCACACTAGACTCCGCTCCGCCCCCACTGGACCCCTGCCTGCCGCACCATACACCGCCCCGGGCCCGGCAGTGCAGCTGCTGAACCCCTAACGCAACCCAGCCTGGGCTGGGTTACTTGGGGGGCTTTAGCACAGCTGCACGGTGGTACCCCCCCGGACCAACACTGTTGTACCACCTGGTATCCACGTAGGGGCCAAAGCCACCACATGGGTACCGTAATATACGAACCTCGTCCGTTAATCAGCAGGTGCGCCATTAGCAGGTGAGGTCGCTGGGGCCCGATAGATGTAAGAAGGGCCCCTTTGCACCCTAAATCTAATAATTAACATTTATAAAATTTAATTGTTAATATGGTACTGAAATATTAATATCGATATTGGTGATTATGCTGTCCCAGCTCTAATTCTATCAAAGTGTGACAACTTCCAACAAAATAAATCGCTTATTTTTTCGAAATATTTTATTATCGAATGTAAGATAATACTCCTTTTTTGAATTATGTCTGTGTGCATTGCTACTATCGGTTGAAAGGCTATATTAGTGCTCCAACATAATGAAAATAAATGTGATTTTGACATATTATTAACGTCTTACCTATGTGTACATAATTATCTCAGCAAACAGGGCAGCCAAAAAACTGAATGTTAGAAATATTTACAGGGTTTTGAAAAACTAGATTATGTTGCAGTAATTAAAAATAAATATTTCTTTATATTAATTGAAGATATGACTTAGGTATTGTTTTCAACAACAATCCCTTCGTTCTTATTCGATATCGTACAAATACCTTTCAACACGTAACTAAAAATATACTGTATAAAAACTTATTAAGCTTAGTACAAAATTAATTAAATTGACAAGAAAACTTAGCTTAAAAATTACCCCAGATTGTACCTAGTTCATAAAATGGTAACACTGTCAATTAGCATTATTTTGTTGGATTTTTGGTATTTTAATGAATTAATTGATAATATTCGAACGAAATAATACTTACAGGGGAAAGGTAATGTTATCCTTTTGTTTATTTGATGTCGCTGATAGTTTTTTACATCAAAATACACAGCAACTCGGCATTTTAATAGGAGGAGTGAACTCAGTGAGCCGTGCGACGGGAATGGTGCGGAAAGCGCGGCAACTAGTTTTATATAACGGGCATGCCCCGCGGTCTCATACCTTTGGCAGCGGGGTATGCGTGTTGTGCGTGCTCTGTATTGTCTGTCTGCAAAACATTCTATAATTTTAATTGGACCAAGCAAAACTAAACGTTTTACTTATAAACTAAGTAACGTTTTCAATAACTAAATTGGATAACCCCATTGAATAGGTTAAGTTAATAGAACAATGTGAAGTCATAAAATGGTGGCAGCTTCCTTACGTTTCGTTCGTACCATAGAGAGGAGTGTCTATGGTTCGCCCTCACTCACCGTTATGTCAATGTCGAACGAAACGAACTGTCAAATTTTGTTTGGGTAAGCGAAGCTCACACAAAACAATTCGTTTTTAATTTCAAATTAGTGAATAAACTTATTTTGTGAAGTAAGTCTACACCGACAATTGTGAATATTTAATTTAGGTAATATTTTAATATCAGTTTATGTATTCAACGACCGGTCAGTGTCATGAATTCAACAAATAAATTAACTTTCGGGGTGTGGCTTTACCTTTCAGATATAATTTAACCGTTGGAATACTTAAGGTCTCCATAAATATGGCACCAATATTAGAATCATGCTGGTCTCCATGTATTTGGTCGTCGAATACGAAGACTGGAAGCCGGGCAGTAGCGGTGTACACGGCTGCTATGAGTTTGATTCTTATAACATTTATCGCTTATCAAATGGATGGAGGAGATTCCACGCAACTCTGGAACCCCTTATTTGAGGCTGATGTTAGAGGATGTAAGTATAGTTCATGATGGAATTCATAGTTTTCGGTCACACCGCCAGTGAATGTTAAATTTTAGCTGTAGCGCTTACTTGTTATAGTTACAGTGTTTATTATTCAATTAAACCTCTACAAGAATTTAAATACTTACCAAGTTTCACCTAAATATTTTTGCTGTTATTATTGTTATTTCCAAGCTTTCAAGTATTAAAAAAAGGCACATCAGCTCTAAGCTGCTCGTCTATAACCATCGCATAACGCTGTACCTGCATTTAAGTTAATAAATGAATATATTTAAACTAGGTATGCAATGCATGCTACTAATTGCAAATGTTGAGCAGGGCAAATTTTCTTAATTTTTTTTATGCTCTATTTTCATGATTTCAGAGATATGCACTCCCGGGTATGATGTCGACCAGCATGCCAATTTGGTCAAAATCGGTCAAACCGTTTCGGAGGAGTTGGCACAAACGATTAAGATTGAGCTTCGCTTCGCTCCGCTCAATAATTAAAATATTATTCATTCACATTTTTTGTGACTCGGACTTGGGTTCAAACAAAGTGCAGTTTACTCCCATCATACCTACTTGGTTGGAATTTACTTTCATCATGACATATTTTTGTGTATGATCAACCTATTTAACCATGATATTGCAGAAAGAGTTTGTCACCTGACCCAATGCACACATTTTGTGTGATACCATTGGTTTATTGAGAGCAGCCAATGCTGTGTGCTAGCCCTGCAGTCCTATGTTTGACATTAGTAATTTATCGCACAATCTCTTTCCCTTATATTATTATTCATCATTTCAGTTGCTTGATTCCCACTACTGGGGATAGGTCTCCCCAACAAACGCCACAATATTTGGTCCTGCGTTTCTCGCATCCTTGTGTCAGGCCTTCCCACTCTGAGTCTCCCAGTACACATATTATTATTACTTAATCATTTAGATTGTCTTCTTACTGTTTCAGCCCTTCAAGTGTTTGGAGCTATATTTATTTTTATATTTGTATTGCTGATAGTTTTCTCTGTACTAATGGTAAGTTTATCAATAATTTATTTTATAAATCGTACTAATATATATGTATGTATGGATGGATGTTTGTTACTCTTTCACGTAAAAACTACTGAATGGATTTTAATGAAACTTTACAATAATATAGCTTATACATCAGAATAACACATAGGCTATTGTGTTAATGAATGTGGAAATGAATTGAATTGTTTAAAATATGACGCGGCGCGACGGGAACGGGAAAAAATCCAAATTACCACGCGGACGAAGTCACGGGCGACCACTAGTATTAAGATATAAATTATCACAAAAACTAATGTCATCAGCTGGAATCGATCCTGCGACCTTTCCGTAACAAGGAGAATGCTCAGCCATTTAGCTACGATGACCGGTACTGTTGAGAAACTAACTCTACTCTATGAATAAAACTTGCAAACGGCCTTAGCGTGTCACATGTTTGGAAACCTATATTTTGCTGTGTTAGTATATTATAAAAACTGTACAAAACAATTCTATTCTATTTCAATACAATTGCAATAAATATTTATATGATAGGCATGCAGGTCTCCAGCAGAATAATCTCACTGGAACCAGGCAATGGAACAATATTGTTCTTAATTATTTATTTTTAAAATTTCAGGTTGTTGGTATTAACATTTGGATGAGAGGTTTTATACTTCCATGGTTGATATTGATGGGGTTCATAATGATATTCCAGCTGATCTTTGCATTGTGGCTCTTTGGAGGATATTATATTTATGTAAGTACTAGCTAGGTATTATAGTTTTATTGTTCCCAATTCCCGTGGGAACACGGGACAAACAGTAGCCTATATAGGGGATATTTTTAAATCAGTTGATATGTTACCGAGCGTATTGAATGATTGCTTCGGTGACGTGGTCGGTAGTGTATCCGCTTTCGACGCTGGAGTCTCGGGTTAGATTCCCGGTAGGGACAAACTTTGTTTTTGATTGTGTGATGACATACGTTTGTACCGAAGTCTGGATGTTTCCTATGTATAATATGTATGTATTTACAAAAAAAAAGAAATGTATATTTATATCAGCTTATCTAGTACTCACATCACAAAACTCTGCTTAGTTTGAGACATGATGGCGTTGTGTGAATTGTCCTAACATATTTATTATTGGGTGCAAAGGGGCTCTACCAACATCTATAGGGCCCCAGCGACCTCACCTGCTAGTGGCGCACCTGCTGATAAACGGACGAGGCTCGTTAATTTACGGTACCTATGGAGAGGCTTCGGCCCCTACGTGGGTACCAGGTGGTACAACAGTGCTGGTCCGGGGGGGTACCACCGTGCAGCTGTGCTAAAGCCCCCCAAGTAACCCAGCCCAGGCTGGGTTGCGTTAGGGGTTCAGCAGCTGCACCGCCGGGCCCGGGGCGATGTATGGTGCAGCAGGCATGGGACCAGTGGGGGCGAAACGGAGTCTAGTGTGGGTGGTGTGGGTCGATTCGCCGGCCAGGGAGACCCTTAGCAACGGCGTTGCCGCGGCCGCCCGCAACACAGTCATGGGGCCCGCCTGGGGCCAACCACCCCAGGAGGCTGCCCCACATGTTGCGCATAATCCTGATGTGGGATCGCCGCTCCGGGTGGTAACCGGTGTGGGGTAGCGGCGGCCTTGCATCAGGGGGGTTTGGGAGCCCTTCCGTCCGGCGAGTCGGCTCCGACCTAACCACACGGTTCTAGACAAAGCTAGCCCCTGCGCTTTGTCACTTACTGCTGCACCAGATGTCGCCCTGTCTTCACGCTTCTTCTTCAAAATCTACAATGGCAGTGCAACAAAAAAGAAATAAACGTTACACAGCGGCCCTAGGAAACCCCACAACTTCACATTTCGAGGTGGAGTTCACTAACGTCCGTGGACTCCATGCGAACCTCGATACCGTCCACCACCACCTTGAGACGGCACGGCCCGCTGTGATGTTCCTCACGGAGACACAAATACGCCGCCCTGACGACACGTCTTACCTGTGTTACCCCGGCTATGTCATCGAGGAACAATTTCGAGACAAAGCCGGGGTGTGCGTGTTCGTTAGGGCGGATGTTTGCTGCCGCCGGTTGCGCTGCCTAGAGAACCCC
This sequence comes from Nudaria mundana, assembly GCA_963556515.1. Classification (NCBI taxonomy): domain Eukaryota; kingdom Metazoa; phylum Arthropoda; class Insecta; order Lepidoptera; family Erebidae; genus Nudaria; species Nudaria mundana. Next base: position 13,749,678 of record OY748306.1, on the reverse strand, counting down.
TCCAATTCCGTCCTTTGGCTGCACGTAGACCATGGCTCTATGAGCCAGATCTACGTGTGCGTCTACCGATCCCACACAGGGGATTCTGAGACAACAAAGCTCTTCCAGTACCTCAGCGAGACGGCTGATGAAGCGCAGGTGCGGTTCCCGAACGCTGACCTAGTATTTCTATGGGACTTCAATGGCCATCACATTGAATGGCTGGGGTCCCTCAAGACTGATCATGCGGGTAGAGCCGCCCATGCGTTCGCTCTCTCCCACGGTCTGACCCAGATGGTATGCGGGATCACCCGGATACCAGACAGGTCAGATCACGCGCCCGCTCTGCTGGATCTACTGCTGACGAGTCGCCCAGCCCAGTACAGTGTTTCGGTAGGAGCCCCACTGGGTAGTTCCGACCACTGTGTTGTTCACGCTGGCATGAAGGTGTCACCTCCTGCACGTCCTGTACAAACGTCACGACGACTATGGCACTACTCGTCAGCGGATTGGGACGGTCTACGCGATTATTATGCGTCCGTCCCCTGGAGCCAGCGCTGCTTTGTAGGAAAGGCTCCTTCGGATAGTGCTTCTGCTATTGCTGGCGAGATCAGTTTAGGGATGGATTATTACATCCCTTTCACTGATGTCACCAGTATCCGCAGAGCCCGTCCCTGGTTCGGGCGAGATTGTGCCAAAGCTGTTCGACAAAAACAGTCGGCATATCGCGCCTGGATCAGGGCCCGGGCTGTGCGCGACCCAAACGTGGGCCACCTCAAAGCAGCGTACAACCGGGCCACAAAGTCGAGTAAGAGGGCCTTTAAGAGAGCGGATGCCCAGCGCGTCGCGCGGCTTGGTCAGGAGCTCACTTCCCATCCCACGGGCAGCCGTGGATTCTGGCAACTGGCCAAAGCCGTGCAATCTAACGTTTGTCAGCCCTCGCTGCCACCGCTGCGTTACCCAGATGGAACACTGGCTCACAAAGCCCAAGAGAAAGCGGATATGCTCGCAGACCTCTTTGCGGCTAATTCCCGGGTCGACGACCGTGGCCTGCAGCCCCCCGCCATCGCCAACTGTGGCCACACAATGCCTGATATTGTTATCAGGCAATGTGATGTACGGGCAGTGCTGCGGTCACTCGACACGCGGAAAGCCAGTGGCCCTGACGGCATTCCGGCGGTGGTGCTACGAAAATGTGCAGCTGAGTTGTCTCCAGTATTAACGCGTCTGTACCGCCTGTCATACTCTTCAGGGCTCGTGCCGGAGGTCTGGAAGGAGGCGAACGTACAACCGATCCCCAAGAAAGGGGATCGGTCCGATCCAGGCAACTATCGACCCATAGCTGTCACCTCAGTCATTTGCAAGGTGCTTGAGCTCCTTATAAATAAGCAGCTCATGCAATTCCTAGAGGATCACTCATTAATCAATGATCGACAATACGGCTTCAGGCCAAAGCGATCAACGGGTGATCTTCTGGCATTCGTAACGCATGTCTGGGGTGGGGCTATGGAAAGGCACGGCGAGTCCTTGGCTATTAGCCTGGACATCGCCAAAGCCTTCGATAGGGTCTGGCATGCTTCGCTCCTTTCCAAGCTTCCGGCATATGGTCTACCTCCTCAACTGTGCAGCTGGATTGCCAGCTTTTTAAACGAGCGCCGAGTGCGGGTCCTCTGCGATGGCCAGGCTTCTCGCTTCTTGCAAGTGAATGCCGGGGTACCACAGGGGTCCGTACTATCACCAACTCTCTTTCTTCTGCATATCAATGATATGCTATCCCTCGGGAACATTCATTGCTATGCAGATGACAGCACACTGCACGGGAGTTACTCGGTTCGTCCGACGGCGGGGCGATCTGAGATTGAGGAGGAGAGACGACGACTCGTGACTGATCTCGACCGTAACCTCGACAATATCTCTCAATGGGGTACCGAGAACCTGGTCGAGTTCAATGCCCGCAAAACACAGGCGTGTGCATTTACTGCGAAGAAATCCCCTTTCCTTCCCCTACCCTCTCTTCAGAATGCAATATTACCAATGAAGGACAACCTTGATATCCTTGGCATAGACGTTCGTCGAGAGCTCAATAATAAAAACTACATCGAAAGATGTATAGGGCTAGCTTCGCGGAAACTAGGAATACTGAATAAGGTAAAGAGATTCTTTACACCGGACCAGAGGTGTCTGCTGTACAAGACGCAGATTAGACCCTGCGTCGAATACTGCTCTCACCTCTGGGACGGCTCCGCGAAGTATCTGCTGGACGCTCTCGACGCTATGCAGCGACGGGCTATCCGTATTATAGGTTGTCCGGAGGTAACGGGAAGCCTTGAGCCGCTAGCTCAGCGCCGAACAATAGCTTCCTTGGCCGCATTCTACCGTATTTACCACGGCGAGTGTTCTGAAGAGCTCTTCAATCTGATCCCACCCTCTTCCTTCCGATCCCGAACGACTCGTGCCGGGCAGAGATGCCACCCCCACACAGTGGATAGCATGTTCGCGAGAACCGAACGTTTTAAACGTTCGTTTCTCTGCCGAACGATAGTGGCCTGGAACGCCCTGCCTGTGCACGTGTTTCCTCCCACATATAATCCTGGGTTCTTTAAGCGGAGCGTGAAGAGGCACATCAGTAGGTCGTCAAGTTGAGGGCCACTCTCAATAGTAATGTGTGCTGTGAGAGTGGCCCACAATCGCTAGACGTCGTCACGACTTACCACCAGGCGGGCGGCGTCAATTTGGCGAACCAAATATAAAAAAAAAAAAAAATAATTTAAATTCAAACAAACAATCAAATCTTTCCACCTTCTAATATTAGAATAGACTACCCATTACTCTGTCTAAATCGAAGAGGTTTTGGGAAAACGGCCGGGTCAAGAGTACTCATAACCGGAAAGTATGTTAGCAAGAGGAATTTCATAGTCTCTGCCTACCCCAATGGGAAAGAGGCGTGACTGTATGTATGAATGTACTTCCTAGGTTCTCTATGTCGACACTATGCCTTAATTTTCGGGTTTAGGTGTTCTACACTTCCAGTGACATACAAGCGATACGACTGCTTCTATGAGAATTCAACTTGAGCTATGGAGTTCGATTTTTGCTGAGCGCGTGGATGGTGGCTTTTTGGGTTACCTCTGGTGCTCCGCAAGAATCGGGTTCCAGACGCTCACTTATACCGAACAATGTTTCTTATCTTGTCCCGTACCTGGAGCTAGTTTGGAAAAACTAGTTCTTATGTGCTGGACTATCTACTACTACTACGACTAATCAAGCATTACCTTGACATTGGCAAAATGATCGACGCACGATGGAGCCACAATTATAAAAAAGTTAAAAATATGGCAAAAATTTGCCATATATTTAGTTTTCGAAAGTTTTTTCATAAAATCTAAAAAATGTCACATGGCATGAAGTTCAACATCATTTATTACTATTACCGTTCTCGATTTGACCTCATTTTGACCTTGACCTTGAGATCAGAGGTCAAAGGTCAAGTTAATTTTGGGGGGTTTTCGACAATGCTAAGTCGATTGACGTTTACACTGAGTCTCTAGCTCTTACCGTTCTCGAGTTGAAAGTTGTTCACGGACGGAGGGACGTTACTGTTGTACATGTATAAGAGATTTTCGTTTCGAAAACTAAAAAGAAGAATTTGAGCTGCTTCCTATAATGTGGCACACCCACATAATGACTGACAAAGTGTGAATCCTCACCACTGTCTGTAACATTACCTTAATGTAAAGTGTTCCTAGCCTGCTGTTGCGCTTTGATTACATGGGTCTGATTCCTGGTCATCACACCACTAATCATCCACTCAATTGGTGTGGGCTTTCTGGTCTAAATGTGGCTGATTTTCAATATTTTCTGTGATGCGACTGCCATCTAACCTCCACAACCAATTGGCGATATCGAAGTTCTGTAGTTAGACTGGATTAAACTTGGTTTCGAGGTTGACTTGTACCACTAAAATGTTGGTGGGCATTTCCCATATTTATTGATAATGTAATGTAATAATTTTCCATTTCAGTTGGATGCTACATTTGCTGCTTTTATAGATCTGTTATGGATGGCGTACAATGTAAGTATGGAAAACCCTTTTTTTTAAATTCCGCCTCAACGTCTATTACCGGGCTACCTTGGCACGCCCTCGAGAGGATAGCCCTAGGGCGCTGGCGAACTTTGTCCACCTATGCGACCTTTGTTATGTAATCCCTATGGATCTTTGAGGGTTGGTAATATATCCAACGTTCGGTGAGTTAGGGCGTGCGTCGGAAGCTAGTGTAGAGAAGCTTAAAGCCATGTTTTAATAAATGTTAATACATACTTGTAGTTGTTCAACTCCTTCTGTTAAACCGCAAAATACCTACAATACTCTCTGCCGCTTGGACTGCAAAGATATTTAGTGGTAAATATGTAACATTTGTCCTGACTGTTGAAATTTTGGTTTGAATTGTTGTGTGGTTATGGATTTTCTATAGTGATATCTTTCTGAAGATATGTGGATGTTTGTTACACGAAACCTGCTGAACGGATTTTAATGAAACTTTACAATAATGTAGCTCATAAAATAGAATAATACTGTCCAGTTTTTGTAGCGAAAACGTGTTCCCATGGGATTTAGAAGCTGTGAAAATTGTTAAATCGTTTCATTTCATTCTTTCAGATTCATTGCTGGCTCTGCGTGTTCTCTCAGTACCAGATAATATTGGAAATGCAATCGCCTAATATAGAAATGTTAGTTGAATACTAATATTGATAATTTAGTTGTATTTGAGTTAAGAAAATAGTGACTCTTGGGCACTCAGCTTAGCCACGCCCTTGACCAATCAGATTATAGTAAATTAGAAAGTCGTGTTCACATTGTGAACCCTTTCCTTGAGACAGTATGGACGCATCATTTGTCAAATAAAAAAAAAAAAATGGTGGATCCTTTTATTTCATATGGAGCAAGGCAAGTGGTTCATAACAATTATTTGTCTGTTTGAGCCGGCCAATCAATGAAACGGCTAGACTGATTTTAACGGTACTTTCACCGGCAAGATAAGTGATATTATAAGGAGTGACTTAGGCTGCTTTTTATCCCGTGAATTTTTTCCCGTAGGAATCATTATGAATTAGAAAACTTCCAAAGCCTCCGGTAGTTTTATGATAATCACGATAATTTTCTTTTAAATTTTGACTCCCGTTTGATGAGACACTATTTTCTTAACGCAACAAAACTATAGTTTGTAATAGGTCACCCGGGGCGAATGCAACTAGGGGGCTAAAGTAACTAAGTTGATTTTCTCTTCAACTAACGGTAGTTATTAAAAGTGCCATCTATTGAAATGTAGAGCAATCATTGTTTCTTTCAATCAAATATAGATGGAGCTCCTAGACTGTTTACTGTTGTACCGGTAGAGCATAGTTGGAAAATAGTTACATTCACCCCCATAAAAATTTTAACTGAATTTGTCGGCAATTGAAGCGTATTTTAAACGGATTGATATTATTTTAGAGGAAAGCTATTGCTAGAATCTACATGTTATATGTCGAAACTGTTCATTAAAATATGCTTTATTAGGTATAGGGTAAAAGTGGGATAGATGCCCCACTTTTTGTAACCTGACTACAACTTTTTTTTATAGCACTATTCGAGTTAGATAACTATTTGTAAAAACTATAGTCCTTATACTTACTATCTACTCATATCATGATTCAATGCATACTGTGGATTTGTAGATATTCGGCTTTAAAAAAAACTTATCGATTATACTCTATGGGGTAGTTGCCCCTGGCTAAATATCGACATGAGTATAGATGCCCCACAGTGGGATAGATGCCTACGTAATAAAAAAAAATCGTAGAACATTAAATGTAATATATTTATTTGCTTTCTTAGTTGCAATATGTTATAAAGTTTTCTTATTCAAATATACCGTAAAACTAAAGTAAATGGCACTTTTATAGGAACAAATGGCTCAGTCTTTCAATCATTCTTTGGGTAAACTTAGCGATTTAACAACGTAATCTATATAAAACTTCACAAAACTAAATTCAAGAATAATAAACTTTACCTTAAAACTTAAAAATAAACCCTTCACTTAAGACTTCTTTCTGAAAATCAATGCTACCTTCTTAACAAAAAAAATATATAATCTAAACTTTAATTATAATTTTCTTTCATTACAAAAGTTATAAATAATTTTAGTGAAATAATCAACAAATATAGAAATAGAGGTTTTTTACTTATGCTTCGAATTTACTTTGGCCAGGTTAGCTTTTTTAGCTGCAAGCTACTTCTTGTGTCCACATTTATTACAGTAATCGCCATATAGAGTGCAATCTTCGTGTAGCCAGAGTTTACACATTACGCACTTAATCCAGTCCGCTGTGGACTTGGTACTTGCATAGACATCCAAACATTCTCTGCATTCAGTATTTTCTTTATCAGTCTGGTTAGAATCTGATTCATCGGACTCTAGTTCACTTTCAGGGCTAATCCTCGATCTTTTCTTTTTAGGAACTGATTCTTGGTTAGTTTTTTTAGGTTTGTCTGGTATTTGCTTCTTAGCTTTACCTTTCAGCTTAGCTTTCTTAGCGTTTATATGTTCTTTTGAATTTAAAACGGCAGCACCTTGCTTGCCTCTTTTGTATAATGGAACAGGAATTTTCGGGACCGGTGAACATTCGTTAAGAAATTTACTCGGAGTTATGACTTCTACATTGTCAACATTATAATTCTGAGAAAGGAGGGATGGACTGACATTTCCTTCGAAGGGTATAATAATTGCATCCGCTGCAAGATCTTCATATAAGAGCCCGAAATCAAGGGAAGGCTCACGATTAGACATGTAAGTCGGGTATTATACCGTTTGTATTGTAACGTATGAAAGGTAAAATACGGTATCATTTGGTATTATACCGTTTAATACGGTATTTTTTGTATAAAATAACCGTATTATTTGTCTACATATTTCATGCTACAATTAATGAACACGGTGGATTCCCATCGTGTGCTCTGGGTAATAAAACACAAAATTATATTTTAAACTCGTATCTTATTTATTTTAATTATAATCTAATACAAAAACGGTTAAAAAATCGTTCCATTATTTAGATACTAAGAGGATCTTCTACCTCCATGTCTAAATCATTTTGGGCTACATTTTCGGTAGAAGAAACCCCAATTATGTTATCTACTGTACTTTCAGCGGAATCAACTTCAACGTCGCTTTGTTCTGCTTCTGCTATACTACCGTCTCGAAGACGTAGATTCGAATAAATTGAAACTAATTTAGAGACGCGTGTTTTATCTAAACGATTTCGTGATTTTGTATGAATTTTTCCAAAGGTACTCCAATTTCTTTCACTTGCTGCAGATGACGATGGGACACTTAGAATCCTGATTGCTATAGCGCTCAGAATTTGGCCAGAGGCAAAGGTTTCCCACCAAATTCTTGGCTCTACGGTATTAGCTGCCATCCAAATAGTGTCAGACTTTCCGAAATGACCGGTTTTTGTTTTAAATTCACAAACATTTCTCAAAACAGAACTGACGTTGAGTTTTAAATAACTTGCGCATTGACGTATAAAATCCGATCCATTAATTACTTCTTCATCCGTTAATTCTACTCCGCGATATCTAGGGTCCAGCATATTGCATGCGAAGTGAATGGGCTGCAAGCAAAAGCTACGCCTTTTTGAAATTGAAGTTAATATCAGATGCTTATCATTCGTACTGAGAGATGTATTAATTTCTATTTCGGTTGCAACTTCGTGTTTTAACGTATGAAATAAAGGTGGTATCTGTGACAAAAAACATTTATCTGATTCAGATTTTAGTATTGTGTCAGCAATTGGCTTTAATACCTTTAAATTCTCATCAATTTTCATCCATATTGTTTCATCTAAAACAGTATCTTTCACTTCCCGTTTTACTGTGAATTCTTTGGTTATTGCCAACGCTTCCAGTGCTTCTCTATTTCGCATATAAGACTCAAGCATAATAACTGCGCCACTCCATCTCGTTTTACTGGGCAAGTTTAACGTGCATTTAACACGTCCATATTTCTGACATTGTAAGTTTTCAAAATGTGCATGAGCGATGTGGGTACGTTTGACATACTTAATAACTTCTGTCACTTTTTTAAAATGTCGACTAATACGTGTATTCGTAAAATGTCGGTAAAAATTAAATTTAACGAATGTGAGACGCAGCCGACGCAAGAAATGTGTGGAAACCGTATCTTCAGTAATTGCCAGGCTGATTTCATATTACTTGCATTGTCAGTAATTACAATTACAAATTTTTTTTCACCGATCTCTAAAATCACCTCAGTAATTTGTTGGCAAAGGTACTCACCTGTTTCTCTTTGAGTTCCGGGATAAACAGCTTTATAAAATATAGGTTGTGGCGTAGTTATCATGAAATTTATCAAACCCTTGCCAAGTATATTACTCCAACCGTCAATAATAAGACCCAATGCTAAGCATTGGACCCAATGCAAAGCATTTGTTAACTTTTGGTTGACATTCTCCTTTACACGTTCATATTCTGAATCTAATAAACTATTACTCAATACGTAACGAGATGGCACGTCGTAATTTGAGTTAAGTAAGCGAAAAGCTTCTTTCCAATATTGGGAATCAAATATAGACAGAGGCATACCGGACGCGTATATAGCTCTAGCCAATGCAGTATCAATATCTTCAGACGATGTAGCCGAACGATCCAAATAGTCCGAATTCCGTGATCTGGTGTGTGAGCTTACGCTTTGTTCAGATAACATAGAAGTACTCGCTGACTGTGAGTCAAATGAAACATAGTCCGTTTTTCTCAAAGACGTTGGCGATGGAGATGGTGTATTGCTTTTTGAATATTTCTTCCTCATGTCTTCGGGACATTTCTGGCACTTTGTTATATGCAAAGCTAATCTCGTAGCTAATGCATTTTTATATTCGAGTTTGCAATAAATGCATACTACACGTTTTTTATTGTTTTCCTCACTGAGCGTTTCATAACAATTCCACACATCAGACGCGTGTCGGGGCATTTTAGTAACGCAACGCAATAATCAGCACGCAAACGAGATCGAAACGACACTGGCCACTGGCGATGGCGTATACGTATGCGCAAGCAAGGGAAGGGCGCAGGGGGTAGGGGCGCGGACGGGGGTAGCACGCCAGCGACACCGGCGCCGGCCGGGGCCCAACAACTTTTATATTACCTATAGGTACAATATTTATCATATTTTTTCCGGTTTATCACACTATTGGATAAAAATAAAAATCAGGAATAAAATACATAACATACCAAAAATACCGTAAGTTATGGTATAATACCTGTTTAATACATACTTGATTGGTATAATACGGTATTTTTACATTACTACTCACGATGGACAGTTGACGACGATGGACCAGGCTGGGGCTCAACATATGAACTCACATCAGCATTAGCGTCGGGTTCTCTTGCTACTGGTTGGTCTTCAACAAGGTTTCCTTCATCTAGGTTTTGAAAGCTGTTCTCAGAGATAGCAAAGTAGCTGTCAGGAATAGCAGAAGGATTGTACGGGGAAATACCACATGCACGAAACCCATTCACAGCATTAGAAGAGGTAGCAGCGCGAGCCCATGCGTTACCTATTAATTTTCCAGCAACTTATCGATTTATTTTTCGATCTTTGTGACTCACCATCCAGTTTCTAGTTTCTGCAGCGAAATAAGTTTTGAACGGTTTAAAAAAACTCCGGTCAAGTGGTTGTAAACCCTGTGTAGTGTAACTTGGCAAACAGAACAATATGATGTCATTTTCTTGTGTTAATTCTAGTAAATCAATAGCAGTAGTGTGAGACGAATGCCCGTCAAGTATAAGCAAAACCTTACCTTGTGGTTTTATTGGAACGAACTGTTCTTTCAGCCACTTTTCAAAGAGTTCTGAGTTGACGTAGGCAGATTTTTTGTTTATGTAAACGTTGGCTCCGGGCGGAAGACCCTCTTGGAACTCTGGTCTTTTATTGACCCCCTTGATAATGACCACCGGAGGAACATAGTTGCCAACAGCGTTACAGCAAGCAATAGTTGACATAGTCTCACCTTTTTTGCTAGAAGTGATGGAATTTACTACTTTGACACAAAGGTGTCAAAGTAGTAAATTCCATCACTTTACACAAAGTAGCAATTATTTTACCAGGATTATTGTTCAATTGGACTCCAGTCTCGTCAATATTATAAATTCGATCTGGTTTATCGATCAAATCATTTTCAGTCAGTACATTTAGCAACAACTCAAACATTTTGTTTACTTCATCTCGATTTAATCCTTGTGCCCTTGTGATAGACAAACCTTCTGCCTGGCGAATACTGAGTTCTGGGTGTCTTTCAAGAAAAGATTTGAGCCAATACTGACCAGCCATGCGTGTCTCTTTGTTAAAAGGATTTTCCAAACCCAGTTTCTCGGCAAATTCAAAAGCGAGTCTTCTTACATCCTGTCGTGTTGTGGGAAATCCTGCCTTTTCTAATTTTTGTATGTGCGCTACGAGACGTTTCTCGTTTTCAAAGTCCAGAGTGGAATGTTTTCCTGAAAGAAAAAAAGAAAGTGATAGGTACCTACAGAAAAGAAATATTAAGGATTCAAAAAAGACAAGTATGAAACAAACAAATGAATTGAATCTGATAAAGACAATTCAATCAATGAAATTGAACTAGAAAACGGTGAATTGAATCTGATGAGGACAATTCAATCCTTTATTACTTACCCAAAGTAAATTTTTCACAGTTTTTTTTTAGCATGTCGCCTCCTTAAAGTTCGAGATGGAATACCATAGCGACGAGATATTTCATTCACGCCGACTTGACCTTTATTCATTTCCTCGAAAGCTTTACGAAGGGCTTCTTCAGACCAAGCAGCACGAACGGGTGCCCCTATTTTCCTGATATATTTCCGCGGCATTTTGTCTAAAATAGAAAATAAAATTTACCTAATTTACGCTGCATTATTTTTTACGTTATATTAGAGCATGACATGATTAACTAGATACGTTACTTATTTTTTTTATAGCCAAGTACCTATGAATAAGTCATAGAGGATAGAGGCCTCTAAGGGCATCTATACTCAGTCAATAGTGAGGCATCTATCCTTTTTAGTAGGGATAGACGCCCCGGGAAATAAATATAAATACTCAAATAATTTCGTAATTTCATAAACACACCATAAATATATCATGTATATTTATGGTGTGTTTATGAAATTACGAACACACTATTTAAATAATAATACACACTTAAAAACTTAACTTCAAAAATGAAAGTTCTGAACACGTCAAAATGTCACTGTCACAAGAATCACCCAAGCGCGGATTTTTTTTTAACGGTTTTTTAACTCGAGCGGCGCCACGTGCAGTCCTGTCGGAGCGCGCGTGCGGACTGAGCTGTGCGGGGTGAGGTCTATCCAAGGACGTTTGTATTAGAGCGTAAATTTGGTTTTAAATTCAATATTTTTAAAGTGCGGCGTCTATCCTCCAAGGGCGTCTATCCCATATTTACCCTATGTATTAGCATTACCCTATGTCCCTATTATTTATGTAGATTATGCTGGAGGGAGGCAAAGTTAAAAACTTTATTTTTTATAGTCGCATTCGCCCCGGGTGACCTTATTTAGATTGCAAATACAATGGAATAGAGTTGACCTTTATCTACAATGCACATGTTTTAGAAATAGATCTCGTACAATAGTTTTCTAATTCTAACGGGATCACTTTATTACGATCCAACCTCACCTGCCTAACAATGTCTCTCTTACCGACATTCCCTTTAATACCACAATAGACTCGCCCCTATTACTGGTAAAAAGGGCGTATAGTTATTTATACAGACTTTGACTTTGACTTAAGATCCCAAGTCCCCAAATGGGGCAGAGGGCGTCTTGACCTTCGCGCTTTATTTCGCTCCAAGTCTTCCCATTAGGGACTGCGGTAGCACTCATTTATACAGGGTTGTTTAAATCTACCAATAACCTCAATTTTGAAAACCCATAATACCAAAGTTGGTACATTACGTATGAGTACTGTCCATAAGAGGTTATTAACACTTTTCAGTTCATCCTGTAATATATTAACCTATCTAGGAAAGGCGTATGTATAATATTAGTTATAAGATATAGTTGTAAGTTTATGTGTAAGATGATCACTATCCGTCCAAATAATACGTCCAGTTTTTTATACTATTTATAAATATAAATACATATGTATTATTTTATATGAACATAGAAATGAACTTGAACTTATAGCGAATGAATGAACGTATGACACCATGGTCCATGAGATGTAATCGGCTCTTTAAAATAGAATGTAACTTATTATTTTTAAAATCGATGTTTTGTCCAATATTACAAACAAGTGAGTACTCAAATAAGGCACCCGGGTCGAATATGGCCACCTTAAGGTTTCATGCTTAGTATATTTCAGTTTTCTGAACTTGAAAGAGAAACTAGTGCTAAATTCAAGGCTTACCTAATCAAGCTTTTATAACATAAAGACAAAATTTTAATAATGTTGCAGCTTTACCGAATTTTTACCTATTTTTATTTATTTGGAAAATGGCCATATTTAGACCCGGTATGTAAAATGGCCATGATCGTGGCCATATTGACGGTATAGAAAAATTCTGTTTTACAAACTTGCATAATCATAAAGACTTATAAAATAAAAGAATTTTCAGTAGGTACTAAATATTTATTTTTTATAAAGAATTCAACAAAGAAATAAATCTTAAACCTTTAAGTACTAGGACTAGGTATTAGGAACAGTAATTTAAGGTTAAACATATGGCACTTACAATCTATCAATGAAGATTTGTGTAAATCTCAAATTGTAAATAACGAAGCCTCTCGCTATGAAAGTTTGAGGTCATTTAAACAAAATAAAAAACTTATAAGTAAAAACACATAAAACGCTTGAGATCTAAATGCAGAACAAATCAGAACAAAGAACAAAATATTTTTTGGAACATCAGCAACACTTAAAGTCATCTTTGTCATCTGCAGTTAAGCCGACACATTCCTCGTGGACATAAGTCGCGCAGGTCAAACATTGCCTCATATCTTCTCCTCAAACGAAACAATACCAAGACTCGGTATTATTTTTAGCTGTGGTATTCCCACGCAAAGTTTTTGAAGTACACAGTTTGGTACTAGACGCTGTTGCTGGTGGTTTTGATTTTTTCTTCGGAGCGGTATTGGATGGCCCATGGACATTTTTTTCTTTTTTAGGGGAACTTTAGATGGCCCTGGCATATTCAGCTTGTCAGCAAATGTTGATTTTGTTAATTCTGGAGCAAGACTATTGATAGCTTTAGCCCGAGGAGCAGTTTTGGGACTTGATATCTTTTCTGGTGTTTTGACCATTTCACAGAAGGATTGGTAAGACTCATTGTGTGATTCAAGGTCATTCTTGCTTTGATCTTTTTGTCGTATTTCAGCTAAAGGTTCGTCGCTATCGCTGTCATTATCATTTTCAGCAGAACGAGTTCTGGACATAGCATTGTTAGGTTGAGTGTCGGTAACTGGTAGTAAGTCATTGTTTAAGTTTTCATTCCTAGGCAATGAAACGATTTCGGAGGTATCGTTTTGTAGTAAAAGCTGCATTGGCACTTGGGCATTATCTGTTTCATCACTTAGCGGAATATGAAAATCGGTTAGGAGATTTTCACTAGCGTCAGTAGCGTCACTATCAGAGGAATTTTCATGATCATTTTCATTTTCCTTGTTTTGATCAAGACATCCAGGTGAAACAGGATTATAAGTTGGTATACTCGGAGCATATGCCTCTTCTGGTATCCTATCGGGATTAAAAGGAAAAATACCGGTCGCTTCAAACCCAGCCCTTATGTTTGTTGGCGTCGCAGCTTTGTCCCAGACTCTAGAAAATATGATTCCGAACCTATGTTTGGTTATTTTCTATCTTCGTGAATGGACCAGTATTTAAGAACCTCTTCATCCCAATAATACTCAAACGAACGAAAAACTGATTTGTCCATTGGCTGCAACTCATGCGTGGTATTACTGGGAAGGCAAAATAGCGTAATATTAAATTTATCTGCAGCTTCGACTTTAGAATAGTCTAAGTGACATTTAGCTCCATCGAAGATAAGTAGGCAAGGTCCGGGTAGTTTATATTTGGCAAAGTGATGCAACCAGTTCCCAAATGTTTCGGTGTTCATACTCCCTTTAGGAGTCATTTCGGCCACCGCGCCGGCAGGCAAGGGTTCAATCCACTCAGGTTTCATTCTTTTGCCCTTAAAAAGAATTATAGGTGGAATCGCGTTGCCCAGAGCACTGGCACAGGAAACAATAGTGACATTTTTCACCATGTTCTGGTGCCACCAGATGCACTCTTTTTGATCCACGTTCAGCCAAAACTTGCGGTGATTTGTGTAAATTTAATCGACAACCTTTTTCGTCGATATTGAATATTTTGAATCTGGCTTGTTCAGTATGTCGTTTCTTTCTAGAATTGTCTTCAATTTGTTAACGACGGCCTTATTTATCTTTTGGGCACGTGCGGGGTTCAAATTTTGCGGCTTGCGCCTATTTATATTTTGGTGACATTGAAGAAAACCTCTAAGCCAATCTCGTCCAACCATCAGTCCTTTGCTTGATGCTGGAATGTTATTTCGATCACAAAATGTCTTAACGCATGTTCGGAGGACTCGTTGAGTTAGTGGATATCCCACGTTGCAAAGACGGATAACACGAGACATTAATAACTGTTCTTGTTCTTCACTAAGAAGTGGTTTCCTGCCCAAAGTAGATTTAGTCAATTTTTGTTCTTGTAAATAACGTCTCAAAGTTCTTCTTGGTATGTTATGTAGTTTTGCAGATGTTGCTACTTTTTTACCATTTTTTACGTCTCTCATGGCCTTAATCATATTTTCCATCGTCCACGTTCCTCGTATATTCTGAGACTTGTAACGCCCCATTTTGTCTATAACAAAAAATATATTTATAAAATACATATGGTAAATATGGCCAGTCAGTGGCCATATTTAACGTAACGCTATTTTCTTTTATTTATGACATGAAGCGAAACCTGATCATTACTTTCGGAAACACACATTAAAATTTAATAATGCTATAGTCAAACAACAATTAGACATTAAAACAATGCAACAATATCCAATATTAACGAAAATATAAACAAAAACTTACGAAGTTTTTTTTACAAGATGGACGCAGTCACACATTTCAACGCCTTCTGAGCGACTGGTGCATGCGCGGGAGCGCGGGAATGGGCGCCGTTCGGAAACGTTCCTCGGGCCCGATCGTATAACATCGCGTTATATTCTATATAGTGGTTTATTATACTTATATGAGTGTGTGGCCATATTTACCGATTGGCCATATTCGACCCGGGTACCTTATTTGTTCCGATTTTGATTAACACATCGAAACAGTTAAACTACCGGTGTCACTAAAGTAGTAGCCGATATAGCACAAGAAGTGTAAAACAGCAATTGTATCATTATAAATAAAACCATATTAAGGAATGTTATGATGTGTTTATTTTATAAGCGCCCTTTGTGTTTGTGTCGTATGTACAATACCTCCCACAACGAGAACATTCACCCCTCTACACGTTGGCACACGCGCATCCTCAGATTTGCTGCCGTATGGAGCTCGCTTCAAGTATGTATAAAGCCGTGTCCATAATATTATCTGGCGCTTCCGGGCATAGACAATAAACTTACAGACTCTGCAGATTCCGGAATTTTCTTCCTATCATCAGTCCATTCTGTCGTGAGAATCTCAAATGAAATTTCGTAAGTCTACTGTCTATGATTTGTTGTATGGACACGGCCCATGTGCAGGTCACGTCAGACAAAAGGAACACTGACCTTCAAGCTGCGCAGTAGTCAATTTATCGATCTAGGTATATGGTGGTAACAGCTACTAAGAGCGTTTATTGTCTGTGCGGACATCCGATAGGTGTGAATGCAGTTTTACGAATCAGAGACCGACTCTCCTGGCGCGCGTGGCGAGGAGGCGGCGCGGAGGAGGTGTGGTTACACAGCAGAGTTGATAGTTTGTTCCTACTTAAAGAGAATATACCAACAACTTTCTACTGGACTAGGTACGACTTTTATTTTGCCATTTTTCATTAAAAATGGCAAAATAGTTGGTAGTGTATTACAGATAATAGCAAAATAAAAGTCGTAAGTCCAGTAGAAAGTTGTTTGAACATCCTCTTTAAGTGGGAACAAACAAACAAACAATCAAATCTATCCTCTATATATATATATAATCCAGCTTTGCGACGCGAACGCAAGGTGGAGGTGGCGGCGTCGCCGCGCCGCGTGCATTCGCGCTTAGGGTTGGTATAAAGTACCAGGAGGCAGCACTCAAGGTCACGACGGGTGTTGCTCAAGTCGTGGGTCGGATACGGCAACTGGGACTGGAGGTTTTGCACAAGTCCGAGGTTCTGTGCTTACCCAGACCTCGGAACGGTCCACCTGAAGGTTCCAGCATAAATGTGGGAGGCGTTAGCATCGGCATCAAGCTCTCGATGAAGTACCTAGGGATCGTACTTGATAGCCGATGGAACTTCGGACCACATTTCCGAAGTTTGGTCCCTAAAGTGACGGGGGCTTCAGTCGCGCTTTCGCGACTCATGCCCAACCTAAAGGGACCCAACGCCTTCTGCAGGAGACTGTACCTGGGGATCGCGCGGAGTATGGCCCTATACGGGGCCCAGAGCGGCCGCGGCACTGGGCCGCGGAAATAAAAAAAAAACAAAAGTGTTGGTATAAAAAAATACGCATTGAAAATTCTTAATTATTTATTCGGACAAATCAAATCTTCTTTTCCTTTCATGTTTCAATGAAAAATACACGAAGTTGACGTGCTAATTACAGAAAAAAAAATGTAAAAAAAACAGTAACAGATAATTGCATGACATTAACATGTCGCCCAATTGTTTTATTATAATAATTACAACTTTATTACAATTTTAATACTTATTACCTTATAATTAAGACATATTATAACGAAGCCTTATAAAAATTGAAATAAACAACATTTTCCACTCTTATTGCACAGATAAAATAGCATAAATATTACCGAATATTATATTGCAATAACATCTATACATATGTAATGGAATGAATATAAACTAACTTTGTTTTACGTATAAAAACTTATTTGGCTTTAATTAAAATAATGGAATGCATTGAGTATTTTACTGCAATAAATTATTTTGTCATGCTACTATTTGAAATGAAAATGAGGATGATTAATTTTCCAATGTTCCAGTTTTAAACGAGTTTATTTTTCTTTTTAATTTATGATAAAAGAGAATTCAACCAAGCATAAACGTCACAAAAAGGCGCGAAAGACAACTGTCAAAACGAAAAAATATATAATATCTCTATGGACATGCTTAAATAAAATTTAGCTGGAACACTTTAGATGCGAAGTAATTATGTACAATGGAATCTTATACTGATTAGGTACATACTAAAAATAATATACAATGCTTATATTCTATAATTTACAAAGTTAAACGATTATAAGATCGTCTAAGTACAGTCATGTTAATACTATTGTACAATAATTTACAAAACTATAAATGATATGCAACAAGCTATGTTATATAGCTCATGATTCAAGGGATAAAATTATAAAGGAAGTTGTTAGAAACAATTGCTATTTTCTGGGCCTAATTTGGTGTTTTTTTTACACTTAACTGCTGGCCACGATTTTTAAAGTAAAAGTAGCACTGACAATAATATAATTATTTTTTTGGCTTTATGGTTTAAAAACAAAGTTATTATAAATGCAAGGTCCTGCACATATTATTCGCACATTTCCTTCGAGTATTAAAATGGTACTTACACTGAAAAAGTCGAAAAGAACCATAGACCATTTATGGACATTTTGAGTATTTTAGTTTTGAAGTCTTGTCAACCGTATACATTTACTTATAATGTATAACAGGGTTATTCCCTTATTCTAATTGAGCCCAATCAACAAAAGAGGAAACTTAACAATTCAACATGAAGCTTGGTTTAAGAGTTACTGATTATACGGCTATGAGCTCGCCGTGTACCAGTTAGTGTTTGGCGGCGCGGATTTGTCTACAGGTTGATGTGGATGTGATGCATGAGCTTGAGGATGATACAAGTGGAAAGTTGAGGGTGGATGGAAGAACTGCGACTGGTCTAGAGACGAAGCGTAATCTAAAGCACCAGGGACCGCAGAATACGCTTGAGGCTTCAACGGCAATGGAGCCTCGCCCAAATATGAATGCCTTAAAGCTTCAGAATAAGCTGAATTATCATAAGGCAATGCGTACTGCTGTTTATCTCTCGGAGATACAGAGCCAGGAGGGGTCATCGCAGAATGGTAGTCTGCATACCCGCCGTAAGCTAGAGAACCGATTTCTGTACCTTTGTGTCCTAACTGTTCACTATAACCTGACCCTTCGCTACCAGGCGGTGTAGGTAAAGGTCCTGTTTGACCATCACCAGAATAATAACCTCCAGTTCGACCGTCTCCTAAAATATTACTTCGTATTACGCTTTCTCTGTTTGCATACAACTGTCTTAGCAAAGCAGACGCTGGCGTCGAAGTATGGTTTCCTGGAATCTGTCTGTTCAGGTGATTAAAATGGTGGTTCTGTGTGCCTATCCATTGTATTGTAGACTTCTGTTGCTGTTGCTTCAAGAGTGCGTCAGTTGAGAAATCGGTTGGGCGATGGGATATTTCTTTACCATCTAATGCTGGTAAATGTTTTGACATAGCATTTTCAAGGTCTCTAACAGATGTTGCATCAGAACCTCCTTCAGGTATTGTTAAATTTGTTTTAGTAATATCCCTTTCAGCAGGCGATATTGTTGCTGCAGGATTGGAGGAAGACTTTCGTCTTTCCTCATCTCTGTCCGTTTCGTCCTCGCAGTCAGTCGTGTGCTTTCGTTTTTTCAGTCTTCTGGCTGGCATTGGGGAAGTTCTTTCTGCAGTATGGACAGGTAAAGGCTGTGCATCATTTAGTCTTGTAAGGTGTGTTACGTCTGAAGTGGGTACTGGGGCAGTGGATGCTGTGTCTGTATTAGTTGGTGGTTCTGTTCTTTCTGCCTGGTGTCTGGGTGGAGGAGGTGGCGCTCCAGAGTTATCAGTATCAGGTGGGCCGTTCTCTGGATCTCCGGTCGCCTCTTCCCTTTTCACTCCTTGGACGCTTTCCTCTAGTTGACAGCAGTCCATCACTGTGTTGGCATATTCTCGACCACTGAAAAGTAATGATTTAAAATTTAAATGTATGAAAAGTCAGATGTTATGATTTTTGTTACCGTCTAGAGTTCTATCTAACTCCCTTAGATGAGGTTTAGTTTTAACTTTCATTTATATTCATAGTGAAAGTATTGATTCTAGTGCATAATCGATTACTTGTTTATATAAATTTTAATGTTGGTTAGGGCATCGATGCCAAGGGATAAGTCCACAATAAATTAATTTAAATTTGTTCAGTTCAGGACTTCAGGACACTAGCCGAGTAAATTGAAATGGTTAGTGCTTTAAATAAGTCAACAACGCTTGTACGTTTCCACAAAACAAGTGGAAAGATTAACCCCTTATTCAAAATGAGTTTTCAGAGGTTTAAAATGCCCTTAAAATTGGTCTTATTCATAATAAGTTATCAGACGTTTAAAATAATCGGTACGATTGTCATAAAAGAAAGGGACACAATCTGTTCTCTTCTACACCTGACAGAGACAGAAGATTCTCTTAAGCTCTTCTGGATATAAACAGCGTTTTTAACTAATAAGGGTTTTAGCGTTTTAAAGAATAAGGGGGTGAGAGATTATGTTCATTATGTGTAGCGAATTCCAGTGCCAACCATTATACAGGAGGTATTAATAGTCAAATGAAGTATTGACTATCTATATATATAGTATCAGAAAGTGCTTAGGTACACAGAAATAAAATCTTTCAGCCTACCTGATGACATAGTTGACACAGATAATATTTTGTTCCTCGGCGTTCTTGTTGTTGCAGACGACTGTGGCACACGTCTGCATCCAGGTGTAACCGCCGAGCTTGTTCATTATCCTATAGTAGTGGGTCAGCACCTGGCCCTTGTTAATTACTGGAACAAATTATGGAAAATGTTAGATTTACCTACATAATTGTTTTACCAACATGACTAGATTAAGTCCTATATTGCCTAAAAGTTTTCTACACACATAATCCCTCCAGTTTCGCAACCGTGGAGGCAATAGAGGGCGAGCCTAACTGGGCACTATAACCAAGCCACAAATATTCCGCCAACACCCTGAGGTTACTTTCGAGGGCGTACCCAAGCCGTCCGTATATGGCTACAGCAGAGTTCCAAAAAAATAAAGTCTCAAGGATCTTGCTAGAGCCTCTAAATGCATGCCGTCATATAAAAATAACTACCACTCCGACGAGACAGAGATAAAAAAATGACAGTTCATACAGAAGCGATAGATGATAAGGAAAAAGTTGTCAAGAACTATTTTTTTAAGTCTATAAATAACTTAATTCTATACTTAGCATAATGGGTGCTTGATTACGGAGTAAATTTGAATAGTTTCAATTATCTACCTACTTGCCGGATCACCGGGCACTTTTTGTTTAGGACAAAAACGTTTGTTTTTACGCGTCAACACACATTTTGATTGTTAATCTTGCTTTAACACACCTACCTAATAAGTATGGGTGTTTTTAAGTAGATAAACTTAAGTAGGTGCCTACTTACGTTAAGTTCCCAATAGGCTCACCTCATATGTCTGTGAGGAACAGTTACAGTACCTAAGTACCTACCAGACCCCGTGTGTAACAAAATAAACAAAAACTTATATTAGAATACTTATAATATGGCAACGATCCAAGAAGCGTTTGAACACGTGTTCAAGCTGAAAACTTATTCTTAAGAGTTAGATCAACCGGCGACCTTCATCTAGAACATTAATAGAACAATAGGTTACTGATACGAACAAAAATCGTATTAAGACACATTATAGTCAACTGCTAACACAATAAGTCTATGGACATGTGTAGTTTGGACGTGAGTCATTAGAAACAACGCTTTTTGGCTTTGTTGATGTATTGTTCGGCGCTGGTAATTGGAAAAATGCCAGGATTGAAATTTATTACGTTGATTATTTAGAAAATAAGTTATAATAGGTATTTTACCTACTTAGGTACCGGATAAAATAAAATGCCTGACCTGCAGAGATGGTATGTACCTATTTATGTAACATCGGTCAGTAATTACAATAATATATTTTATTTTATATGATACTAGTGGTCCCGGCGAACTTCGTACCGCCTGAAATTTTGCTTATGAACCTTCCCTGAACCTCCACGAATATTTTAAGACCCAAATTAGCCAAATCGGTTCAGCCGTTCACGCGTGATGTCGTGACCAAGGGAAATAGGGATACATTTTATATATAGAGATTCAAAACGGTATGTCTATGTATGTAATACCTTTATAATTTCTGGTATAATAATAATTATTTAGGTATCGTTCTTCTTTTAATATGATACTAGTAGGAGTACATATTGTCTACGTTTCTATTAAGTACTCAAACACCAATGAATGACCACATTTCACATAATAGTTTTAACAATTTATTTCCTTCCAAAGGTTGCCTGTAAGAGATCGCTGTTTAGTGATAAGGCCGCCATTTGTACATTTTCATAAATTGTTTTCATATGCATATTTCTATTGGTGTAAAATAAAGTTTATTATATTCTATTTTATCGGTCGGCCCGTAGAGCTACACGGGTTGAGAGAGAGATTTCATCGGCCATTGGATTAGGTTTAGATTACATAAAGGTTTACCTATAGATGTCTATTGTCTATAGTGTTTAACTTTAAAGAACAATATTGAAACATAACGATTTCCTATATACTAACCTCCTTATTTATTAGAATTAATTACCTATATTTGCGACTGAAATAAATTATGGAAACAAATAGTTTAGACTGCTTCAGTGGCGTGGTCGGTAGTGCGTACGCTTTCGATTCCCGGTCGGGACAAACTTTGTATGATGACACCATACATTTGTGCCGAAGTCTGGGTGTTTCTTATGAATAATATGTACTTATGTATTTACAAAAAAAAAGTATAAGTCACCCGGGGCGAATGCAAC
Source organism: Nudaria mundana (assembly GCA_963556515.1). Classification (NCBI taxonomy): domain Eukaryota; kingdom Metazoa; phylum Arthropoda; class Insecta; order Lepidoptera; family Erebidae; genus Nudaria; species Nudaria mundana. Next base: position 13,727,552 of record OY748306.1, on the reverse strand, counting down.
TAGGGGGCTAAAGTAACTAATTTGATTTTCTCTTCAACTAGCGGTAGTTATTAAAAGTGCCATCTATTGAAATGTAGAGCAATCATTGTTTCTTTCAATCAAATATAGGTGGAGCTCCTAGACTGCTTACTGTTGTACCGACAGAGCATATTTGGAAAATAGTTGCATTCACCCCTTAAAATTTTATAACTGAATTTGAACTGAATTTGTCGGAAAATGAAGCGTAATTTAAGCGGATTGATATCATTTTCAGAACACGGATTGATATCATGCTAGAATCTACATGTTCTTATTGTTGCCATGTTGATATTACTGATTGAAAGAGAGTTATGGCTATATTAGTCACATTTACCCCATGGGGGGGCTAATGTAACTTTTACTGATCTCATGCAACAATAACGTGAATTACTGAAAAACCTGAGCCTGTTGGTACTGTGTTATATATATATTATAAGTATTTATATCAGTTTATCTACGAGTAGTACTCATATCACAAGGTCTGCTTAGTTTGAGACTAGATGGCGTTGAGTAAATTGTCTTAACATATTTAAAAAAAAAGATCACAGTCTATCGATTATAATAGATACCTAAGCGACCCATTACTTATGTGCTTAAGCTAATAAATAGGTAGTGTTCCTACGATGCTCACCTAGTCGTCAATAAAACTCAGTGGACGATAAAACTAGTATAGTGATTTAGACCGCGTACAAAAATGGCGTTAATACTGAGGTTTGTGAGTAACAAACGAGAGTGTGCCTTGCGTCGTGTTTGAAAGCGTTGTTTGTGTGGTGTGCAAGCGCAAGCGCCCGCCGCGGTGAGCCGAACGGTCCCCGACGACGGCCGATGTCTAGCGGAGACGCCCGAACAGGTAGTGTGTATTTATATTGTGTGTATTTATATTATAGAAATTTAAATGCAAAATGATTATACAATTGTAATTTTATCACTACACACAGACAATGACTGTATAATGAAATATATAATATACCATATAGGTATTTCTAATGCGACATTAAATCCTAATACATCAAGTTGTTGTTCGTAACCAACCATTTGGTGAATTCCATCGCGTCAAACATATCGGAAGTCTCAAACGTTTAAATTTATTTTTATGTGACGCTGTGCATAAAATTTAAATAAACGCTTTGCTGTACAATAATAATCATCTTGTAATCAAACCGCGTATACAGTTGTAACCAAATTACCCGCTTTCTAACAAACACCCGGACTTTTATGTTAATACATACAATTGTTATTCAAGTCCAGAAATGTCCACATTTGACCGGCATCTACATAGATGGACATTTTAAATTCAAATTGATGGTCTCGTAAAGCTATCAAATTGTTAGGTGCTAGAACCGAATGGTAGTAATCCTGCGTCGTGATTGGTGTACGGAATGTCGGCCATCTTGTTATGTATGATGATTGGCTAGATGATTACGTTAAGATTATCAGTTCTTCCATTCATGAGATCTTTGTTCTTGATTTAAATGTAATTCTGTTGCGGAAATCAAAGGTCCATATTGTCAACTGACTAAGTATCGAGTACCTACATATCTATTGGGAATATTAACTATCTAAATAAGTAGGTACTTCATAGTTCCTATGGAAATAGTTAGCTAGCTGTTATGTAGAACTGTCCCATTTTTTTGTCTGAGATTAGGCTTCTATAGGTACTAGTTAGGATCTAGCTATAGCATATTCTTGTGTTATTACTGTAGGTAGGTACAACAATAAGCAACGGAAATGGTGGGCGCATAAGAAGTGACTTTGTTTCTGAAGAAAACGGCGTAGTATTAATAAAACTGAGGAACATAACCAAAAAAGAACAAAATCTCATGATTCACGCAATAATTCAAGCGAACATAACGATAAAGTAGAAAATGTCATCTCAAAGGACATTAAGACATGACGGTTCCCACGTCTACGCAAAGGGATAGGAAACCAAAATGGTGGTTGAAAAATTACATATTCAAATCACAACTCAACCGCTGCCGCTGTGGCTTGGATTTAAGATAGGTACCTAGATAGAGTAGGTAGATGTATTTTCAGAGCTAGACGTAAATATACTAACTACCTCTACTAAGTATTATTTATACAAAAATAATCTACAATATGACTCTTTTAAACCAATGAGACAAACAAGATAGGGTTTTTCAGATTATGTGAATCTCCGAAGCTACTGACGCTAATTTTTTTGTAGTTTTCATTCACTGATATATAGTTGATCGTCGTCGTCAACAATATAACAACAATATAACGAGCTTTAACACATGTCATAAACAATTGTCTTGTGATTGTGATAATATCAAAGTGAAAATCTTTAAAAGCATCAAAATATAACATTATTTCTATGTAAAACCAAGACAAGAATTGAAAATCAATGAAAGAAATGTTCAAGCAAAATGGTGGTCCAATAAATTTTCCTCGTAACTTTTGCGCCTTGAGCAGCTACTTGACATGGATTTCTACAGTCTACATGTTGAATACAAATCAATAGTTACGACATATACCTAGGTAACTACCAAGGATTTCACCACACATAATGGGTCATGGATGGACATCAGATTCTTAATAGAGCTGATGATTTACGACCGAGGATAATTAAGCCAAGACTACTATGGAATATGACAAATAAAGCAAGACTTTGATTTTAGAAAGTTTATAGAGAAATGGCGATGTCCATATTATAAAAATCCGTGAATAAATTTAAGTCTTTAAAAGTGTAACCGCAAGCACTGTGACTAGTAACAATAAACCATCGTAAGACTTCTTAATAATAGAAGTATGAGCGATTCACCTGGAGCTATAGTTATAGCTATTTAAATATAGAATACTCACAATCTACATGACATTTTCTAAGTTTATTAGCGTCTTCTCCATGACAAAGTGAGTAAAGGTTCTTCCCCGTTAACTCCTCGGCAGTGTAACCTAGTAGTTCTGATACTCTGCTGTAAATAAAATAGAAATACATCAGTTATAAGCTAGGTATGCTAAATTTCATCAGTTTCAGTTGTTTGTTGCTATGTGGTGCCCAAACAAAGAAACTTAATGTTTTAGATTAAAAGACAGCACAAATTATTCGAATTGTTCATTTTATCAAAGTACCTGGGCTCGCAATGTGCTATTCGGAAGTCGAAGTTGATTCTGGTGACAAACATGTCCGATTCCAATCTGATCTCGTGGACTGATGGTGGCGGTAATGCTATAGCCAGAGCCACCATACCCAGCAGAACGGTAGGAGACTTTCGACTGTGAGAGAAGGAGTATTGAGGACGGAGGCGGCATAACATCAGGACAACCTGAAAAGAAAGAAATCACCCGTTAAAGTATATTATATGAAGCATAAATAAACATAACATTATTTGAAGATTATTGGTGTAAAAGGTGAAATGCTGATTCTGAAAAGTTGGGAACATTTAAAATTGTACAAATATCTGGAACTTCTAAAAAATGTAACCACAAACAAGATGAGAATACAAAAATAAATCTTATTAAACTTTTGCCAAAAAAACAAAGTTTCTAAAACAAAGAGAAGTATGCATAAAAACATTATCAGAACTGTGGAATTTGCTCCTCGTAAAACAGAAAACAAAACGTGTCTCATATAATGGTAAAGTTTGAAATTAACGAAACATCCAAATTCTGTTGGTATTATTTATAATTTAAGAAGCACGTACAGAACATATTACCAGGTAATCGAATCTACAGATCAACTAATTCAAAATTTTCCCAATTAAGCCATTGCCGTTGGCACGCTAAGCAAACTCGGAGTCACTTCTATAATTTTAATTGCACTATTGATACCAAAAGCTATTTAACCTTAACCATTAAGATGCAGATAACACAAATTACTGTAATAATTTCTGCCAAGTACCCAACAAACCTTTATAGAAGCAATTGACAGAAAATAAAAACGTAAACCACCCCTTAACAGATGTGTGAACAGTCCAAGAGACTGCTTATAAATTAAAAGAAGAATTTACACCTCGAAAACAATCTAACACCAAATTTACTCGCCATTCAGTTTTCCCGAATCACTTGATATTATCACATTTTATGACCTGGCACCGTTACAGTTAAGGCAAAAATTATGGGGCCGTATAAACTGCCTTGAGGCACCCCACGGTAACAATAACTCTAACAATAATATTTGTGATCTAAGATGGATAAAGAGGTCGTTCGAATCCATTTGTTTCCACTAAAATGGAGATACGAGAGCACTGGTATTACATTTCGTGATGATTAATATCACATAAGTTATGGTTTAAAGAATGGAAGGCTTCAGGGAAAATTGTTTAGACAATAGTTTTAACTTTGGTGTGGATTTGAAACTGCTTGCGTATTCGTTGTAACAAAATGTCTTGCAACGAGATACCCACCCGCCAGTTACCACTTTCAGCATGTCTCGGCGTCTCCTCGTTGGCTCTTTCAACCTAGATTGAAAATTTAAATTCAGCGTCCACTTTGATTTATTCTAAATACGAGAGAAATGCAAAATTTTACACACAATGTAATCAGTAGAAATGAATAATAGGAATTCTGGTTTATTCAGAATTACTTTAAGTATTTATTTTGATAATACAAGATTGTGAAGAGTCTTCTCATCACCATTTATTGAAATAGAGTTAGTTAAAAATGATTTTTATGTCTTGAGACTGCTCTACTAAATCTTGCTCTACAACTGTTCTCTTACCCGATATCCTGATGATTTGAAGTGGCAACCCCGCTTCGTCAACGTGCTCTTCATCCGTATACAGAATGCTCGGTCCATGCCTTTGTATAGTGCTCCACTTTGCGCTAAACTCATTTGTGATGATACTGTTGACAAAAAAATATAGAACTGAATGTTTATAATTATATTAATATCAGATCTGCTGATGCTCGAAGCTGCACCCGCTTTTTTATGGTTTTTACCTCATAACTTTCGACTAGGTAAACCGATTTGGAAAATTCTCTTTTTAACTGAAATTTGGTGCTTTTCGTGTGGTTACATTTCAATTTGGTTCCATTTTGACATTTGAATACGTTTTTTTCTAAAATTATTTATTTCGACTGTTTTCCTACATGGACTTTTTAGTTTGGCGATAACTTTTTTCCTACTATCCGATTTTGATGTAACAAGCCTATAGATATTGTTATGCCGCCCTGAGCTTCTATGAGTTCGAGTTGTTGAGTTGAGAGTCTATCTGTGAAAACCGCATGAAAATTCGTGCAGTAACTTTAGAGATTGGCTCGTATTACACTGATAGACAAGAATTAAAAAATAATACATGATGAACAAACACACTTGTACCTACACTTATTCCACTGATTTATTACCCATTATTGTCTATTCACAAAAAACCTGACCGGTTTCGCCTTACAGCATTTTCGTTTCCGTAAAATTAGCCAATTCAACTATCCCTATCCCAATTTATTTTATATCATAATGAACACATTCTCACAAAAAAGCGAAGGAGTGAAAGAAATTTTACAACAAACAGAACCAATTTTTAGTTGAATCAATCAGTGTGAGAGTTGATTGATTGGTTGAACGTGTAGCTAATTATAAGATATCTGTGGTAAGTAGTGAGACGAGGCGATCGACACTACGGTATAATTGATTTTACTGAACTCAGCAACTCGCCAAGGTATGGACGATGGTTCTAAATGTTTTTGACAGTATAAGCTGTTCGAAGGTATTCGTATTCTAATAATATTCTACATACTTATTTCGGCCCTAAGCGTGTTGGTCTAAGCCTAGAGCAAGCAATGGAGTTGTGAAATGACATTTTTAAAGTGGCTCATATTTATTTATCGTAAGACCAGTTTGTTGGTTCCATGTACTTAATAGGTAAGTGGCATTATCCGTACAATAGGCTATTACGTATAATGTACGGAGTACGGATAATGCTGGATAAATTGGCCACAGATTCGTACGTTTGACAGCAGAAGTAAGGATGACTCGGAGATATTGATAGAGCCCCTTCGCTTTTTCCAAGGATGGTGAGCCTGTTGCCGTAACCGGGACCTTTGTTTGCCAGAGCCTTATCGTTTGGGCAGAACCTTTACTGTTCGGTAATCTACTACCCTAACATTATAAACTTGACTTGAGACAACTGGTCTTTTACGCGATTATTGAGATATAATGTATACATAGGTGCGTGCCTCTTTCTTCCCGACGACGTTTCGTCACTGTTGCAAGAGCTATAGCCATGGGTTGACTGAACGGGTGTGTACATTACCCCAACATTATCGTAAAGGCAAAACCCAAGTAATAAATCGACTCATCAGTCCCAGAGCCACACAATAACAGTCATAATAAAAATAACTGTAGAGCAATTTAAATTCAAATCGCATGTCACGTTTTGTTGCAATTGTAAATCTTTGGCAATAGCCACAATATTCACTATGACCACAATAAGTAGGTATGTCAATCTGTATCACGTTTGCACTAAATACGTAACTATGTTGACTCAGTGGACAAATATTTATGCGGCCTTGATATTTATAATAGGGATAAGTTTCTTTTTTATAATTGTTCTTCGTCATATTCATTGATTTTAGTTCGAATAATTTGAGCCATAGATAGGTACATGTCTGTAGTCTTTGCACATGCCTAACGTGTGATTCCAATTTACCTACATTAACAGGATAAAAACTGCCGTATCTATTATCTTATTTTTATCATCATTTCAAGTCCGAGACGCCCAGGACTTTAATTGGCTGTGCCATAGCGGCTTGCACGTTAGATTTTGTTGCCTTTCATCAACATTTCATCGCCAGGCAACGGGTTTCAATTTGGTTTTCAAAATCACAATATATTAATACTTTTATTAAATTCATTCGGCCATTTTGGACATAACCCATGATAATGTGTGTCCGGTGACGGCAATAATGCTTGCCCCTATTATGTGGGACTAGAAATACTGCCAAGTTGTGGGTGTAATGCACCTCTGCCTACCCCTTCGGGGATATAGGCGTGATATGTGTGTGTGTGTGTGTGTGTGATAATTTCAATAATTTTTCTATGGTTTAGACGTGATATCTACACTACCGGTTTTCTTTCCAAAACAACACGCTCTAATTTTATCTTATACTTACCATCATTTCATGAATTGATACTACGAATGTGTCAATTCATGAATTGAATGGACACTCCTGGGAGTCTGTACCTCGGGAGCATATAAAATCAACTTAATTTTTTTCTGGAAAGCATTAGTTTTTTTTCAAAAAAATCATATAAATAGTCGTTAAAAATAATAAACAAAACCTTTAAATCATGAGAATACCTTAAACACTTCCTGAGTAACTAATGGTGCGTTAAAGTTATAAGTTGCGTCTTTTTGTCTGTTCAAAAATTTACATTTCGGCGCTTAATGTTGTATACCTCTGAGGTACCGATATGTGTAGGGCCTTTGACCAACCTATATCTTCGCTTAATACATGGGTTTTATTCCGTAATTTCCCACAGTCTTACCTGCATAGATAAGACGCTTTGAAAGTGCTCCACGCTTTACAATTTATTAATTGAACTTAACATTTGACGTTTTCAGGTTAAATGGGCCACAAAACAAGAATAGATACCTACTGTTGTCGCAAATTATATTTCAATTGTATCTATTGTAAATGTTGCCATTTCAAATACCTATCAAATTAGTTTTCATAACCTTTGATTGATGTCAATTTATTAGGCTGTTGACATAGTTGTTTTCTGAATACTTTTCGCTTACACAACACAATATCACGAATTTATCCCCGAAATGTTGGTCCCATGTACCTAATAGGGGACAAACCTATTACCGTTTATGGACAATAATAAGCTTTATTTGAGGCACACACGACATAACGAATATAATAAAACATAATCATGAGGTCAAGTAAGAGATCATAATAAAATTAAGATTTAAGACAAGTTAAAAAAAAACAAAAATAAAATAAAAGCTTGTAGAACTTATAAATAATACTAGTGTAGACTCCTACTGTTCATTGACCATAGCTGGTTTTGAGCTAACGTGAACTCTGTTCCAGTGTCTAAAGAGGCTCTCAATTTAAGTATTCTTGACAGAGCCTGATGATAGAGCCCTCTTATTAAAAGTTTTCAGTTGTTGGATATGGTGATAAGCCTCTTATATAAGTTAACAGTAGTCGAGAACATTCAGAATAGTTTTGATACAGTAAAGTAGGTATACTTTTAGAACCACTGCACCCCGTCATCACCACTTCACGCAAAGATCTATGGCTATCATAGTGACAATGTGGTGATTTCACCATGAGCTTCTGTTCTCTGTAGCATTTCACCACGGTTGTCACCAAACAATGGCTTACTGTCAAACCAACTCGATCCTGATTGATTTTTTTTGTAGGTATCGGAATCGAAATTGATTCTGTCCCTTCGATGTTACGTGTGAAATTAGTGGTAGTTATTAGTAGCTAAGAATATATTTATATGAAAGTACGGTACTTAAATAATATGTAGTAGTAGGTACCTAGCTGTGTCAAAAAAATACAATCTTTTGGAGCTCTCTAAAAATTTCTGGTCCTTTTTAGAGAGCTTTTTTTTATACTTCAATTTACAATTTACTTCAAATACAAAGTATTTTTAGTTTTCTGGTCCTTTCTATATAGCTATCGAGTTTCTGAACTAATATCTCAACAATTTTTTGGTATTTTTACCTAAAAGAGGCATGACATTTTAGCCGTTGTCCGTGAGTTTTAATTGCCAGGTTCTTTTCTTACAAACCACCTTATTGCCTTGCAAATCTGGCATTAAATGTAGATGCGACGTTGTTAACGAATCCTCTTTAAGATTGCTTCGTATACAAGTAAATAAATCTGTCTAAAGCACAACTCAATGTAGGAACTGGTCTTGAAAGTAAAAAAAAAACATAATAATTGGATATAACTACCATTGAATTGAACTTTGCGGTAAACATTTACAGTGATCAGATCAGTTTTATCATAAGTTAGTAAAAAAAATATAAATACAATACAATCATAAGAAAATATCGTATTCGAATTGCTTACAGTTAAAGTTTTTCAACTGTCAGCCACAAGAATAATAAAAACACTGAACGCAGCCAACCGAACAACATCAACATCGTGGAAATTATTACACGAATGAAACAATTTGTGTCTCTTTCATTAATTTAAAGCCCTTACATTCTTTTCTTAACGAATTCGAATAGAGAATTCCAGAATAATGATGATGACACTGCAATCTCACGCGCAGATACCGTAATTTTCTTAAATTTTAATGTGTTTTCATCAAAGAAATATTAATTTGTAAAGTAAAATTTGATGTCAACTCATAGTCTGATTCATAAGTTACCAAATTCAGCGTGAACACTCAATAATCTACTCAACTCAACTTATTAGTAAGAGCATTCTCAATTCGTTCGGCTGAAATTTTAGAATTTAGATCCGTATTGTCGCTGATTCAAGATGGATCAACGGCCTCGAAAATAAGTCGACTTTAATTGAATTCTGAGCACATTTTTTTTGTTGGAAAATACGTTTCGATAACTCTTGCTTCTCGTTTTCTATGTGACACCTGTTTAGAATGAGTAACGGTAAAAATTTGTTCGTTTTACTGTTTTCGGCGAGATTTTTTACTAACCAGCACATCGTTTTGAAATTAAATGAAATTAAACGGTGTTACAACACCTCGTCAAGAGAAGTGCTACCAACTCCAAAAAAATACTGAAATTATCTCGAAAGAAGTTTTGCTTTTATTAGACTGCAAGACGATACAACAACTGGTCCATTTTTAAGCAATTCCCATTCAAACGAGTTATATAATTGAGTACCTATTTATTTTTTTAATACCATGTGACTTAGTACAATTGTACGTAATTTCCTCTTTACAAAATTTAACATTTATGCATTTTCTATTATTTAAATATAATGATACAGCTAAATCTATCTGCGAAAAACGAGTAGGTTTACATACATACAGATAGACAAACAAGCATGAAAAATACCCATTTCGTGTTTTATTAACCTTTTTATATATCGGTATTTAAACTATCATGATCTCTCAGTTCAATGTTTGCGTAAAGATGAGTTTCTTTATCATAATACATGGGGCACATAAAAAGTTTTGCACTTCTAGCTAATCGGAACTATTTGAATTTCGAATGTTATATTTTTTTAAACGTTGCAGCCTTCTTAGTAATAAAAAAAAACAATTGGCGGGAAATCATTTGTCAATTGTTTTTTATCACACATCAAAGTTCTACGTATGCAACGAAAATGGAGTTAAGTCGAAAATATTTTAGAGCGATGATTTTTTATGATTTTAAAAGTTCTCTCTCTCCGCAAGACTGTGCCGCTCGTCTTCAAAATGCTTTTGGGAGAGAAGCACCTTGTTTGAGCACCGTGAGGCGATGGTTTGCTGAATTTGAGAGAGGTCGAGTTTTTTTATATGACGAATTTCGTGAAGGGCGGCCTTCAACTGCCGTCAACGAAAATAATGTGGCTACTGTTAAGCGGTTAATTGAAGAAAACCCGCGGATTACCTATGAGACAATTCGAGGACTATTGGGGATTGGTATGAGTCAAAACCAGAAAATTTTACACGAAGAATTGAAAGTTCGGAAACTTTGTTGTCCTTGGATCCCTCATGAACTGACAGCGGAGCAGAAGCGGGCTCGGGTGGAATGGTGCTCACAGATGCTACTGAAGTACGACCACGGACATTCTAATGCTGTTTATTGTCACAGGAGACGAAACGTGGATTTATTGTTTTGAACCCGAAAAAAAAACAGCAATCTTGTGAATGGGTGTTTGAAAATGAGAACAAGCCAACAAAAGTGAGGCAGGCGAGACACGTTGGTAAAAAATTGATCGCGTTTTTTTTCTGAGCTACGGGTCCCACCTGTACAATTCCACTTGAAGATCAAAAGAGTGTTAATGCCGAGTGGTATTCTACCATTTGTTTACCCAGGGTGTTAGAAAAAGTTCGCGAAAGACGACCCAAAAGCCGTGTTCTCCTACATCATGACAAAGCTTCTTCACAACCGGCCAACAAAACAAAGAACATTTTTAGCTTCCGAAAAAGTACAACTCGTCACCCATCCTGCGCATAGCCCCGACCTAGCACCCTGTGATTTCTGTATTTTCCCCAAAATCAAAGATTTGATGAGAGGTTTCACTTTTACCAACTCCGAAGAGGCAGCGATAGCGTTCAATCAGCACGTAGAAAACATGCCTTCAGATCTGTGGTTCTCCTGTTTTAAAAAATGGTTCGATCGCATCAAAAAATGTTTAAAATGTAAAGGATAGTATTTTGAAAAGCAATAAACATAATATTTTGGTTTTAACATGTTGTTTTTTTAAGTTACGCAAAACTTATAGTGTGACCTACGTATTAGCGAATGTGTTCTAAAAGTAAATTATATATTAGTAAAATGCGTTACAAAACTGAATAAACACCTCTGATGATACCATAAAGCGAAACCGGTCAGGGTTTACCAAAAATAAAAATATTTTTGAAATAGTGAGTGAGACTTAAAAAAAAGTGAGATTTAAAAAAATGTATTACTATAAGTTTCACCAAGTGCCGACAATCGAAAGCATAAATTATATATCACGGTAAGTATAATATTAAAAGTATATTTATCGGGATATTTACCACGTAATGTTATTTCGAGCTTCCGATATTTCAGCACTTTTTCAAGCTTTTTATATACCATCCTCTCACAATTTTTTTGTAAATTTTATTACAGATTATAAGAATTACAATCTACATAATTATACTAAAAAAATATTTACATTACAAAATGTCGTTTAAAAAAATCCTCCGCGTCATTGCCGACTGGGAAGGTTCCCAGAATGCTGGCTGTGTTGCCAGGATGGATGGGGATACTTATTCTTTGGGCCAGAAAATAGCCAGGCTTCTGGTCCTGAGAAGCATCGATTAAGCGTTTAGCAATGTCTCTATAAAGGCGGCGAGCGCTCGGACCCCATGACCCCAGTGTCTCAACTCCAAACGGCTCAAATATGTAATCACCTGCTAGGTTAGCATATTTACGCCGTTTGAGGCCTTCAACCGATACAACTTTATTACTTAGTAGGTACATATATACTTTTATTAGATTACTGAAAATTATGAATAATAAATTATCTACAGTAAACTTACCGTCAGGATTATTAGTTCCATGTTGACTCCCTTCTTCACTACCCGATGCTGGACTGTTCAACCCAGTCTGTCCGGGCCTTCCAGCTAACGAGAGTCCTAGTTGTTCAGCTATCTCAGCGTGATCACTTTGGTGAACGTAGTCAAATATACTACTCCCCGTCATTTCTACCTGAGAACAGGAAAAACTAAAATAAGGTAACAGTTAATATAGTAGTAGTGATCAGTTAAGGTAAAAGGTATTGGAAGATCTAAGACAGAAGTTAAACCAGTTGACCGGTCGATCTATTTTTAATGTTTTAGGGGAGTTCAGAGCTATTTACCATGAATATCGAAATGTTTTCGTATTACAGAGTTAGGTACCTACTTGGAAGCAACAAAAACTTATAGACGTGATTCCAATGCTGTCATTGTATGTTTCCTAAAAAACCTCAAAATCGTATGACCAGTACTAACATTTCAGCGCACAATCCCATTCAAGCGGGAAACACAATTATTAACAAATAAAAAACCAGTCTTCAAATCTCGAGGAGTTGTACGTCGGCCATTTCAACAGTCACGTACAATTGTTATGAATGAAAGGCTTGTTATCACGCATCGCATAGCAGGTGGCTTCATAGAAACAGCTAACGAGAATCTTAACGTCTGAACGGATGAAGTTCATGAGGACATTCTGATTATCTATGGGAAAGACTCGGATAAATGCTATGAAGTTACGCTATGATAGTGTTTATGTTTTTATATATGGGTGAAGTAATTATAGAGTCAAATAAAACCGAACATATTGTGACCAAATCGCAGGCCAGGTTTCGATATAATTAAACTATTCCATGAAGACGGAGCCAAAGGAATCAGCTATGTATAAAAATTTGAAAGTCCACATTGGCAATAAATTTAAAAAACCAGAATGCTTGCCAAGAAAACTTTCCCGATGACCCTTTCACGGCTTATTCAAATGCATCTTTAAATAAATTTATCAAATAATAATTGTGAGATCCTATTACACATTCAGTTAACGCGTATCCGTAGTCAGGTTGTGAATTTAAATACTATAAAACAATGGTGACGTTATGGTGGTCGGTTCTGAGAATGGAGGTAAGGATTTTATGGCGTTTACGGATTCGCCGATTGATGGGATGATATTTAGCTGTTTACGAGAATTTTGTTGTGGAAAATTTTCAAAAAGGTTGATTGGGTTAAGATGTCAACGTGAGTTTCTTTTTAAGTTTTGTCATGCAATATTCACGACTTATCGAAGATTAATCATGGGTTTGCAGCAGAAATAAGGAAGGGTTTTCTGAAAAATTATGTTTTGGAATGGATTTGGTTTTGCCAATTCAACAAATCTTGACTAACAAAAACTTTCTGGATACCTACCTAAGTACTATTTTTCTAATCAATGAAGAATCATAACTTTTCTGATATAATTTTATAATGTAAATCACCAATCGATCGTCGCTGTAAGTGGCAGATTGATGCAAGTTTCGAGGGTTAGTGGTATCTTGGTCAGTTGGTAGAACGTTTCTCCTGGAAGGGACAAGTAGCTGGTTCAAGTCCAGCTGAAGACGTTTTTGCGATTTATTTTCTAAAAATATTTGAGAAAATCTTTGAGAACAAAAAATAACTTAAGAACCGAAACCTTTTCGAAGGAAAACTGATTTCCCGTAGTTTTTGCTTTCGATAGCGGCAATGGATGACTGAATTTAATATAACCGAAATGTCTGACACGAGCTTTAACTAAAAAAAGTTGTATCCAGTCTTATTTACCAGGAAGTTTATATATATTCTATGGTGTTCACAAACGCACGTATGAGAAAGGTGTTTCGATGTTTTAGGCTCAATGTGTGCGTACATTTAGGGGTGTGTGTGTTGAGCATTAGAATGAAGAGCACGCGCGCGCCTCGCCCGCGACGTGACTGGCATATCGCATCGTCCCTTTCCCCCCATCAGGCTTCTCACTCACACCACCCCCTGCAGCCATTTTGGAAACGAATTTCCCAGTTTTCGCCTCTTTTCGTTCAGTGCTTTTTAATTTGTAATGTTATTTTGCTTATGTTTTTATTATACTTATTACTTATTATAAAGGTTTTTATATTATGTTTTTTTTCTATTCAGTGTTTTAGTGAAGATAACAAAAATAAATTATTAAAACATTTTCATACTTAGATAATGTTTTAGTTCCTGCCCTACGTATGCCTTGAATAAAAAAAAAACCTACGTACTACCTAACTAATATAAGCAATGACGACAACATTGCGCAGGAGAGCCCAGGTCCTAAATGTTATCCATAGCTTATTGCAGTTATCCAAATAAGACTGGCTCAAAACACTCCTAATCATGTTGGTATATTTTAGTTTAAACACGGCCTTAAAATAAAAAAGAACAACTGCGCTCGTGTTCATTTTTTTAAATTATCACTTCCTTTCCTATTATAAAGTCAACCCTTTAGAGATCGTCCGAAAAAAGCCAGAGATACACATGCCACGTATGCTCATAACAACACGTGTCATGTGTACCAGACTTATTTGCATCTTTTTTATAATTTTTTTTCTAGCGGCGCCGATTATCCACAGATTATATCGTTCTATTTGTATGTACCTATGCACGTGTGAATGAGGTTTTTTATAAAATTAAAGATACCTTGTAGGCATTATGGCGCCGTGGTTTTTGGGAAGAATGAATTGAGAATATAAAATGCGAGATTTTTAGTCAAAAGTAATTTTTTGTTTGGGTGTTCGTTTGTTGCTATTGATACGAATATCTTCTTAAATTAATTTTTTAGTAGTAGTAGGAGACCATGCAATTTATTCTATTTTATTAATTTATAGCTCACATTACAAACAAACTAAACGTAGTAATGAAATATTTATTTATATATGATCTAGCTTGCAAAGTAAATTATGTGCGCTCAGAAAAAGCATTAATGGCTAGAGACAAATAAAACTTAAATTACAATTAAGTAAATACTTAAAGACTTTTTGTGTTAAGTTTACAAAAATAAAATTAAAGAAACAAAACTTTTTTCAATTATTGCATTCATAACTAAATGTGGGGAAGAGGATATTTTTTAATGCTCTCATAAATGACGGCAACTTAACAATACTACCTGCATCCAACGAGACTCAGTGTTTTCAACTAGGTCATTGGGCTATCTGGTATGGCTACTGCACTTGCCAGTACCTAGGTATCTACTTTCTGTCGCATCGACTAATTTTGGTGGTCCCATGAAATAGGGAGCAAGCCGTACCGAAGGATTATGTAGAAAGAAAAAATATTAAATTAATTATTCTCAGGTTCACTTACTTGTGATAATCCTAAATATATAGAAACAGTTTCAGATATGTACAGGAACCTGCCATCCGCTGCCACAGAAAGCGCGAACCCATCCAGAGACTGTGGACAATGAAATAACAAAATTATATTTTTTTTTTATACACACACTGTAGGGTTAATTTTTTATACGGTAACAAACAATAACAATAAATCTTTGAATGAAGCCACGTTTCATTATTATCTAAATTTGTTTATTAAAATTGTCACGGTTTGTGCTCAAGCACTGGTCTGAAACAGATGCAGTCAGCATTTTAATGTAGTAAAGTTTATTATGTTTAAAAGAATTACAGTTTATTTCGGTTCTGATAAGATATTTGTGATAGGTATAATTTTAGAAGAAACTTATTGAAAGCACTTGTTGGAACTTGTTATACTATTGAACATGGAGGCTGAGGATCTTAGCCACCAGACTCCTCGGGTAGGTACTTGAGTGGTTGTACCTACTTAAACTAAAGAATTGACCAAAAATAATATAAAAAAGCAATATCGATATCAAACACCATAAGTCATTTATACAATGCGTTACGTTTTTATCGTTATACATTTAAAATGTAGTTGACCTAGTTTTTTGCAGACTGTACAACCGAGAGGTAATAGTTCCAAGATCAATTCAATGACCGCCAGCAAAAAAATGTAAACAAATGTGTAATGAAAATGAGCATCACGGGTCAAGATGGCCGTAAACGACTAAATTATACTGGAAGTGTCTTGGTCTAGGTAAGGTACACGCTCATATATATACTATTATCTATACTTACTTATAATAAATCTGTAGAAATGAAAATTCTGTACATTGAAAATATCAAAAAAATAAATAGCAGGGGATGTTACTAGATCGACACCGAACCCAAAAATGTGATTAAAATATTTTTTGGCTGTCTGTCTGTTTGTTTGTTCAGGCATCACGCAAAAACTACCGGTTCGATTGCGATGAAACTTGGTATAATAATTTTTTTATATCCTGGGCACCACGCTGGGTACTTGGAAAAGTATATACAATAAAAAACAAACTTAATTTTGCGGTTCGATCTCTAGACCCGATTACTGTACCAACCGCAAATAATAAGTTTGTCGTAGGTTACGTCACCCGCAGTGGAGTTCACTAAGGGGCGCTGCACACGGTTAAGATACTATAATATTTTATCTTAAGATACAATATCGCTCAACAGCTATACATACTTAAGAAATCAATAACTGGTGATCAAGAAACCTATAACACGCAGACGGAGCTGCGGGCAACAAAGCTAGTCTATGATAATATTTAAAAAGCTGAAGTGTTTGCTTGATTAAACACGCGAATCTCAGGAACTACTGTTGCGAATCAAAATATTATTTTTGTGTTTAATACTCAATTTATTAGAATAGAATTACAGAGTGGTTAAGGATTTTCTATGGTGCCCGTTAACGGCAATAGGCTTGCCCTAAATTAGGTGGTAACAAAAAAATACTGTCCAAGAGTGGGTGTGTAATACACCTATGCATACCCCTTCGGAGATACAGGCGTGTCTTTGTGTCTGTCTGTGGGCTATATAACAACTACAAGAGGAGATTCTCCTATTACATTTTGAAATAAACTATAAGTTCCACCAAGTGTCGACAATCGAAAGCATAAAGTAGATTCTTCTAGCCTTCTAAAATCGCGGTGGCATAGTGTAAACATCAGCGACACCGGAGTCTGAGCTTTTATACCCGGGATTACAAAAGTTTGTGCGGTCTTCAAATAATATTGTGAAAGATTATGATTGGGTAGGTATTATTTATTGTCACTCAAAGAATCAATTTCGTTTATTCAGTTTAGGCCATGTTTAGGCACATAAAGAGCACATATGAATGTCAAGCAATATTATAAAAATACTAAATTAAGTACATAAATAACCATTTGAAAATGATTCTTTCGCTGGTTCGGTAAGTTGGTTCTACTGAGAAGATACCAGCAAGAAACTCAGGGAAATTATCCATTTTCTTTTTTAATATAGTGTTCAATTAAAATCTGGTAAAGATTTTAATGAGATGTACATTGTAATGTACGGTTGACAAAATAATTTAAAAAAAACTTTTAACGATACCTATAAAAACTTTAAATGATATTTTAAGTAGTAGACTTATTTAATCGTCTATTGTCCGTAGGAGACATAAAAACGCCTACAGACGTGGTCCTAGCTATTTAAAAGATTAACTTCTAATCAATTTTTTGAATGATTTTTAGTTGAAAATTGTAAACTTTAAAAAAATAAGCTGCTTAAGTAAGTTGCTTGAATGGTTTTGGATTAAGTTGCGTTTTAGCTTCGTCATGATCTATTATATTGTCTACAGAGATTTCCACTATGATATTAGATGCCTAATCCCAGACTTAACTGCAAGTGGTGGTTGGCATTGTAAGTTCAAGGTTAGCAGCAATAAGATCTATTTGAAACCAACTGATAAAATGATACGAGAACGTTGCGGTGTGTCAGACGATGTAGTGAGTAAGATAGAAAAAGGGATGCTTAGATGGTTAGGGCATGTAGAAAGGATGGATGAAAGAAGATTGACGAAACAGATACACAAGATGGGCCTGAATCGACAGGCATGTAAAGACCTAGGCAAACGTACTTCGACCAAATCGGAGATGTTTTGACCAAAGGCCAGGTCAAGAGTACCCATAACCGGAACGCGTGCATAAAGATAGTTATGAAAGTGGAAGAAGCGAAAGAAGTATGCCAGGATCGTGGCAAGTGGAATTCCATAGTTTCTGCCTACCCCCATGGGAAAGAGGCGTGACAATATGTATGTATGGAACCAACTGACGAAAAGTGGGCGTAAGAATGATCACCTCTGACCATAGAGCAACACGGTCGTCGTATTCGACGATCTGACTATCTTTCGGGAAAACATGCGTTATATGTGTAGAAAGTTGAGGTACCTATTTTTTACAGGTAGGTACCTGATTTTCGCTCGGACTGCACAGATTGTATAATGTGGTATGTAAAAACTGTCCTGGCTCTTGGAATTTTGGTTTAAATTACACAATGGTTAGATTTTCTTTGGAGCCCGGTAACGGAAATAGGCTTGCCCACTATTCGAGGGACAAAAAAACTGGTTGAACAGTGGGTGTGTAAGTAATGCACCTTCAGAGATATAAGCGTGATATTTGTTTGTTTATCTATAACTATTTTGCATGAGATATTATTTCACGGAATCTTATTCTTAAACCTAACAACACTATTATTGTTAAAAAAAAACTCTCAGGCTTTATTTTCTTAATAGACAAAAACAAGCCACGCGCGTCACTTCACGTTAGACTTCGCTTTCCATTGCGCAATCAAAGGCCAACAGTTTAGTTTTTTTACTAACAAAAGACACAATGAAATGTATTCAAACCGTGTAACACACATTCCGATAACAACAAAAAGTGACTTTGATATTTCACAGATTTCACGAAATTTCATAACTTTAAATTGAAATGTCAAACATATAATTACGGTTTGTAGAGCAGCGAGAGGGTTAGACACAAAAAAAATAGCACGAGTCTCGTGGATTATGAATGGGTTCTGTAGACTCTCATTTATTATTTTTTGGAGTTTTAGCTTTACTGTAAATACAGCGAGTTGCTACAAAATTTAAGTAGCTGACAGTGTGACTATTGAGATTCAAGCTATTATTTTCACGTATTTCATTATGGTCTTATGTGGTCTCAAAGTTCGATTCAGGAATAGAGGTTCCCCCACAGAAGACTCTAGGGTGTAGATCGGTACACCATGGCTCTCGAAAGCATATTCTATGAGTTCATGCACCTAAATCTCTGCCGGAAACTTCACCATCATTAAGATATCCAAAGTATCTATGTATAAAATATCAGTCTCACCGCCGCGATGATGGTGGTACCCCACTTGGGTTGCTCAAGTCGCACCCTCCTTAACTCCATGAGATCCTGGCGGAGTTGGGACCGCTGGTCCTCGATTTCTCGAGACGCAGGCCTGTGGTCCCGCTCCAACGCCTCCTTGCGCCATTGGAACAATGACACAAGGGCTCACACTTCCAGGTCCCATGGAGGGGTCCCGGCTAGGAGACATGCAGCCTCTCTGGAGATCGTGCGGTAGCCCCTTATTGTTTGACGGTTATATGTAAGTATTCAATTTATATCGGTCTTTAAATCCTATAGATTAATTAGGTCTGAATTGAACAACACTATTTACAGAACTCTAAAAACTCGATTATACGAGTACGTATTCGATCACGTAAATTATCATTTTGCAATCGATTGTCTGTGATTATAACATTGTGGGTGCTGTGGTTTCTATTCTGCACTGCAAATGCTTGAGTAGGTACGTGATACCTTTGCTTGCTTTTTTTTTAATAAAAACAACTGTTTGGCGGGATCGGTTGTACGTTTTCTTAAAAAAAAAACAATCACTGACATGAAAGAATTGGCACAACATGTATAGTTGCAACACCAACTACTTTTAGATTTGAAGTTAATTTGTTTTATTGGTGTTGGTGAAAACGTGTAAAATCGAAATACAAATTGGATTGCATTACATACGAAGGGCATTATTTGTTTAGTAATTGTCTTTTTAACGCTAACAATAATTTTACCTAAGTATAGGGATTTGAACTGGAAATTGACAGATATAAATAGTTGCTAACATTGGGCAAAATATTTGATAAAAATGTTTTAGAGCAGATGTTAGCTCTTTTAAATATACTTATGTCATGAGAAACAGTTTGGGTTTACGTACTAAAGGAAGTTTAGCTACGAATTGTGGCTGATCATAATGAAATGTATTCACGCGACATGGAAGAATAAACATGATGCTCTCGGTGTGTTCTGTGACTTATCCAAGGCTTTTGATTGCGTGCAACATAAGACATTGATCAGGAAGTTACATGATTACGGAATAAGAGACATGGCTCTTTATCTTCTGACTTCATATAAAAGAAATATAATTCAGTGGATCGATGTTAATGGTACACGCTCGAAGAGATCGTTTGTGAGCTATAGGTGTCCCACAGGGTTCGATATTTGGTCCATTTTCTTTCTAATTTATACCTATTAATGATCTCTTTTTCCCGTATTTGGACTGAGAGTCTAATAATTTTTTGTTGGGCCTAAGTTTTAGAGGGAGCAAGTCGATTTAGTGGTGTGTAACATCTGTTCGGACTGTTATGTTGGAATTATTTGTTATATAAATAAAAATTAATTACGTTAGTGATAATAAATTTGTCAGACACTTCTTCATTACCCTATTACGTGGGTAATATCTGGAGAAGAAAATACATAGATATGCCTAATTTAAATATGAATAAAAGTTTTTCAATTATTTTTACTAAATAAACAATAAATAATAAATATAATATTCGTTTCTCAACTCCGACACCTCTTGTGGTGACCTTAATGGCCTCTGTCGAATAATTGCATTTCTACGAGTATCTAGATAATAGCTAAATGAGACCATGAATACTAGGAAATGACTGGTTTTGATTTAACCAGACTAATAGACACAAATAAAAAAAATTAAAGTTTCTATCTGTAAAACCAAATTAGGTAACAGAATTTCACAAAATACCTAGGGTACCTACTAATGTAAGTATCCTTGTGCCGGCTCATGTTTAAAATGGCTGGACCGATTTTAACGCACTTTCAGACAGCTCATAAATTATCAGTAAGGAAGTTACTGCGTATAACAATACGCAGTAACTTCCTTACTGATAATTTATGATTAATGACAGGATACTCAAGATAATCAATGATAAATAAGACCTATTGCCACAAAACAAATATAACTATTTTTTGATAGAGAATAGAGATAATAAAAAAACTCACTTGTAATATATGAGTCCCCTGGTGTTGCTCGAACAGCTCCATGGCCATTCCGATAGCTGTTCGTCTGTTCTGGGCACCTGCAACAAAATATACATTTTATGAAAATGGGAGTATAAGGGTCAGATCAGGTTCATGAAATAAATATTGTGGAAAAGTTTGTTAATTTTGGAATGAGAGTTTTTACCCAGGCATTTCGGTTACAGCCATGGCCGAGCGTCCCAGGTACGCCTTCGATAAGTATAACCCCAGGGATATGGTAGGTACCTAGGTCTGAGTGTTGGTACCGGCCTTTCACTGAAATGGCTGAATGAATTTTACCGGGACTTTCACTAGCAGATAGCTGATTTTATAAGGAGCAACTTGGGCTACTTTTTATCCCACGAATGTGTTCCCATGGAATTGGGAACTACCTATAGAAACTTAAATATTTAGATGGAAATTATAAAAATAACAAAAACGAATGTCATCAGTCGGAATCGAACCTGTGAGCTTTCCCTATCAAGGGGATTGCTCTGCCACTAAGCAACATTGACCAGTATCGATATCATCCAATTTTTACTTATTTATATAATTTCTTCATCACGCTATTAAGGTAAGTCGTGGCTATCAGCTAGTCTACAACACTTTATGACTATATCACTACCTACTGTATGTTCGTAGTAAGTTAGCTACTGTCCGTTCGATCCGTCATGCGCGATACTATCGCGTCGTGTCGGGTTGCGCTTGCGCATCACACCGACTTCTTTACGATGACGCACGATAGTTTTATTGTACGTATACTTGAATTGGATGAAAGCTTTTTAAGTTTATTGGGATTAAATTTTATAGGTTTATTTGGTGAAATTAGATATGACGTATTGTTAATATAATGTATAGATGTACAATACAGGGCAAGAGAGGTACCAGGCAACAACTACAAAGAGCATTACAACAGATCGATGTCATTATAGGATCCAAAGTCCCCGCAACGGCAATAGGCAGCCTATTTGTCGGAACCTGGTTTGATAATACGTGGGTTCAAAAAAATTACGACCTAAATAAAGCCCTATACCTACCTCTTCAATGTTAAAGTCGTGATTATGTGTGTACAAAGAAAATGGGAGCGATTCTTTTAAGAATGACTAACCCAATAATAGAGATATCAAAGCCTAATCAGGCGATTTAAAAAATAACGAACGAAAACGAAGTTGCAATCGAATAAATTTTCAAACAACAATGTAAGTGGTCACCGGTTGCGTCTGCGCAAGGACACACGTAACAATCGTGACTACTCGGGAGTATTCGGCGGCAGTCGTGACGTCGGCGAACATACAGACAAACACGATTCGTCGCGCTCAGGAAATTGTATCAAACGATGTTCACTTGCGTAAGCGCATTATAGTCCTCTGGTTTGAGTTTGTAGTTTATTGGATGTAAGTATAATATATTTACTTACTCGCACAACGATTTAAACAGTAGAATCAGTTATGAATGAAAATCATAAAAGTGGAAATAAAAAATACACGTTAATAATTGACACAACAACCGACTTCAAACTACCGAATGGGACCAAATAGTTGTCGAAAAGTAATAGCTTCCAAATAAAATAAAAAAATTAAAATATTTTCACCCAGTCTGAAGATCATCAGTCACCAAGCCTTTTCCCAACACAGTTGGGGTCGGCTTTCCAGTCGAACTGCGATGTGGCTGAACTTCGATATTTTCCGTGAAGGACTGCCATTTGACCTCCACAACCCATGGGCGATATCGAAGTTCTGTAGTTAGATCGGTTGGATTTTTGATTTAGGGCTCCAACTACCCCTAACGACTGCCATATATTATGTTCGTATGACAACCGGGACCGACGGCTTCACGTGCTCTCCGAGGCACGGAGGGGTCTCAGTGTCTTAAGAAATGGTCACCCATCCTAAGACTAGCCTGACTAGATGTTGCTTAACCTTTGCAATGTGTTAACAGTGTCGGTTACCACTAGACCAAGAGCCCCGTCTGAAGATATGAGGTAACAAACATAAAAAAAACATACAGTCGAATTGAGAACCTCCTCTTTTTTTGGAAGTCGGTAATTCTACGATTTAATTTCAACGATTCTAAATATATTTTAATGTCACATTCACAAGTCAACAGATAGAGCCGGTGAGAAAAGAACCTGGAAAGTCTTTACCCTATCTTTTTACATAATAATAATTATGTATACCATTATGTATGTGACAAACTTCTTTCCAAATTCTTGTCACCATTAAACTAGTGACTGTTGAAGGACAAATTGTCGTAACAACTATATCTACATAAAAACATAAAATATGCGACACAATAGCACAAAAATAATACGTTTGTCATATCATACGATCATAAGTTAACTTTTGAACACAAAAATAAACAATTCCGCTACAACTTTATACTGATGTAGGGGGTCCATATTTCAACACTTGCAAAGGACGATCCCGGATTATATTACAAAGCTACCGAAAGACGTATGAAAGCGTGATATATGAAAGTTAGTTGGGATCTCTTTTAAATTATAACCACTTTTTACTTACCTAAAGTTTTCAACATCATATGGTACTTACTTACTTATGTACCTATATTTTATGTATTTATGAGACGGTCTCATTATTCATTATTTGTACTAAAGTATGTAACGTATCTATATGAGTACCTATATGTAAGTATAATATTATGTAATATAGTCTAAGAAAAGTCTAAGTTCTTTAGTCGGGATTACACGTTTTAACCAGAAGCACGTCTTGTTTATTTAATACCTATACCCGCCACCTAGTACATGGCGACATGGCGACCCTGCCAGGACTTAGTACAGTACTTATATTGTTATAATTTATTGTATATAATATATATAGTATATTATTGTTATAATATATATAGTATATAATATATTATTGTTAAGTATAACTTACAGCAACATGTTCAGATCTTTAATGTGCAATTTAGTGTTAATGTTAAAAGACAACCAACTTAGGTATTTTTAGTAGTTTATGATGTTCTACTATTGGCCGGTTCCCTTTTTAAGCATTTTTGCACAGCAATATGCTAAAATTTCTTAATTAACTAGTACTTGCGCGGTGCTTCGCGCCGCACCACGCCATAGGTTTTGGCCGATGACTTTTGACCCCTTAGGGCTAGGTCAAATTTTCCGGCAATTTTTTGGCTTGCCTCCAGATCGAGGGCTATCCATAGATGGGTCAACCATCATTGGAGCATAAGCAGTTCTCGAGAGCTAAGGGGGGACCAAAATTACAATCACCGTTTCTATTAGATTTGAACAAAATTTTGGCCGATTGAATTGGTTTGACTGATTGAATTGCTGAGATCACATATTAAATTAAGAGAGATTCTTTACTAGAGTTTATACTAAAAGTGACTGATTTGGTCGAGATTTAAACTTGAGATATTTCGTATATTTCCCTGACTGCATGTTTTAATTAGTAGGTAAGTAATTTTTGTAAATTACCTTGTCACCCTACAATGCATGCAGGTCGGCGTATCAAAGCTGAGTCGAGTAAGTTTTGTTGAATTAAATCGTAATAAAGTACGCGCACAGGCTATCTCTGCATCTACAGGGTTAAATATATCCAACCGGCGATTCCCACTATGTGAACTTAGACTTTTTAGTTCAACTCAGGTTCAATGAACTAGTACTTTATTAGTTCCGAAAGTATCTTACAAGTGCGAAAATATATTTTTTTTAAAGTAAGAAATCTTTTTCATGGACCTAACCTAACCCTTTATCGGTAAGGATAATTTGTCAAGCGGGCGAAGCCGCGGGCGTCGGGTAGTTTAAATAATAATATGTCAGTTATCTAGTTGTCATAGTATAAACTTTGTTCAGTTTGAGATGACTTAACCTCGAAAATGTTGTTAAGACAACTTAGCACCTAAGACTTTAAGCATTTTTTTTTCATATAAATCTTATTTGACACTTAAGCTTTATACAATCGACACCATTTATTTTACTTGCTCAACCCTCCAACACCAGACACAAATTTTTATTAGCGTCGCTAAGACTTGGTATAATTTTCTCATTACCGCCTCGCCCTTAAGTCCGATATTGTCGCCATCACGACTGTAATTTGTAAGGTATTAGCAGGGTTAATAAAGTTCCGAGTTATGATGATATTGGTATTTTTTTTTAATGATGTCTTATGATTTCTGTTGGTGGGGTTTTAGAATATGTACTTATTAGATTTTTTTTTTATTTGACAATTAGGTATTCTAATAATTTGCTTTTCTTAGGTCTAGTCGCTAAAATATTGCTGTTTAAATATTGTAATATTGTTGGACAATGTAGAAAGGGTCAATCGCTTCGTTTTGATTCCGTTTCAAAGTCCCTTAATCATTACGGAAATCGGGTTGTTCATCAACTCGCAGGTGAGAAATTGGTGCGCACCCGCGAGTAGGACCTTCTGATTTTACCAACTTTTCTTGTCATCAACTCGTGCGCGCGTGATATTAGATTAAAATAAGTACAGTTGGCTACAAAAAATTTAAAACGTATATATATATTTTACCTACTTAGTTTAAATGTATTGGATTCTTCTCTGCCTACCCCAATTGTATGACGTATTATATGCCTACCTATATTTGTTAAGATATTTAATATAGTTAGAGATTATAATAAAAGAAAGAGAGGCCTTCTCTTATTATGTAATAAGTATTGTAGTATTAGTAATAAATAAAACAACACGTCGAAAGCGTAAACGGGTGCACTAGTTGATGACAAGAAAAGTAGGTAAAATTAGAAGGTGCTAACTCGCGGGTGCGCACCAGTTTCTCACCTGCGAGTTGACGAATGACCCCGGAAATCAGTGTATACATACACACGGACAGCCAGGAACAAAATTTACTAATCTTTGTATATCGCCCATACTCATATTTTATCAGTTTTATAAAATGTACAGACATACTATTTTGACTATTTTATGCAGATATTTGTGAACCATACTGAAATGAAGCTACGAAATAAATAACTACGTCCTAAAACCGAAGGAAGAATTTTTCCTCCTTTGTGTAAATGATAAAACACATAGTCCAGTCGTATGGGTAAATTTAATAAGGCACCCTAAAGATGGTCAACACTTACCGCCCACCGATCGATTTGATGCTCAATAAGGATTGCATTCACACCAATGCGTAACACTTACAGAACTTCAGTACCACAGAATAGGGAATAGTAGGATATTCTCAATTTATAAATAAAATATTTTATAATAAAGCTAAGATATTAAAATAAATAGGTTAAAAACTAAGGTTGATGTTGTGAATAAGTGTTGCTTCTGAAGATTTCTATTACAAACTTCATATTTAAAACAAATACAGCAAATTGAGTTTTTATCCTGGAAATGTAGTTAACTAAAAAACTATTCCACTAGAGGGGTAAAGCTGTAGGGATCAACTAGTTAGATGTCAAAAAATACAAACAACTATAACAACAGTTTTTTAACTATTAAATAAGGTAAAATATAATATTCGTTCACTGGCAACGGTGTAATAGTCAACCCGTAAATGTGCATTGCAATATTTATCGTCGGCGAGAGCAATAATTTGGTCGTATTTGTCGATTCGGACATGTTCGGTCGACCGCTAACATTTACACTAGCACAATGTTAGTTCAAGGCGAAATTAAATAAAACTCACAGCTAATATGGGGGGTTGTGAGTGGCCAGATGATTAAGGATATTTCGAATGTCTTTAGATTTTTTTTGGAAACAAATACTTCACTGGAAAAATAATCGTAACCTAAAATGTTTGACAAAGTTTCCTGCTTCTATGGCACAGTGGGTGTTTAGAAATAAATGTGTGGTTAGTAATGTATTTATTTTGTGTTTTATATAGGTATGTTACTAGATAATTTCGGTCATTCGGTCGCCGTGCGCCGAGCCATCGACATCACCTGATGATGCCCCTGGTTGGGGGCGAAACAAGTGTCGAGGTTTTTTATTAATTTTTTCTATTTTCAAAATTATTTCTCTATTCTTTCGGCCTAAGTGGGTTTGGAGGGCGGACTTGTGCATGAATAAATACGAGAGTTGGGTAATTTGCATATGGCGGAATATTGCAAAGTAGTTAGATTTATTTAATTTAACTAGATAATTGCCTACGAAAAATACTTCAGTCAAAAAAAAGACGTCTTATAGATCAGTTCATGTTTATGTATCTAACATTTAGGTACCTACCTATAATTTATTATTTTAATGTTCGTGTGTCGTTTATTTAGTTAGACCATTGAGATATTGTTTATTTTTTAATGGAGATGCTGCGGATAAAATGCAATATTTATCGTCGGCGAGAACAATAATTTGGTCGTATTTGTCGATTCGGACATGTTCAGTCGACCATACATGTGCGGATAAAATGGTAGTTTTTAGTTATGACATTAATAACCATTATACATTCGCCTTACACTCTCAAAATAAAAAAAAGCCAGAAGCTCTTTCGTCACAAAATACTATTTAGTCTCAACGAATCGCTTAAGCTTATATTAACATTGAAGTATAGATAAATAAGTATTGAGATCCTTCAATACCTCTGGACTACCCTTAAACATAACACCAGTTGGTAGCGTTGATTGGCAACCCCTGGGGGCGCCACTTGACCGGATCCCAACATCTCTAATGAAGAATTACCGCCCTTTGTGGTTCAACGTCTTTATTTAAGGACCAAACCATTGCTAAGAAAGTTTTATTATGTTGAAATGAAGGTTTTTGTACTGTGTAAACTTTCGTTATATTTTTTAAAGTTTAAGAGAAACAACTTTATAAAACGCAATACTAATTAAAACCTGTCGAAGCGATGCATAGGTATTATAATCTGCAGAAATTACAACCTTGTTAATTAAAGTGATTTCTTTATATATAAAAGTAAAGCTTAGCATTAAGCAGGCCATGAACTTGTGTATTAAGAATAAAGGCTCCCAACAAGCTATGAAGTATTTATAATTTAACAAGTAGTCTATATTTTTTTTATAAATTTATATTTCAACAAAACAGTTAATAAACAAAATATGATTGGACATTCTCACACAATATCACCTAGCCCAAATTAAGCTAATATAAGCTTGTGCTATGGGATTTAGACAACTGATAAACATACTTATATATTTTTAAATACATACATAATATACATAGAAAACATTCAACCTCTCAAACTAACATTTGTGGATCACACAAATGTTTAATTTGACCCGGGGATCGAACCCGAGACTCCGGAGCCGAAAGCCAATGCACTACCGACCATGCCACCGAAGCAGTCCAATTTCTTCTAATGATTATCTCCTGAATTACTCAAAATTCCTGCAATAACCAAAAAAACTGCGCACCCTAAAACCATTCTCGAAATATAAAAAAAAAAATCACAATTCCCAAAGAATAATGAATTGTAACTAGCCAATTACACGGGCGGGTAACCCTTCAGCCGCGACGGGGTCCAAAAGACCGTCCGGCGATTCGATCGATACCAAATAAAAATAGCTACAAAATCCGAAAAGTGATCCGGTATTCGGAACACGTAACGTCAATATAGAACAGGGTGATGATTGCGATGCACCGGCTGAGGGCATAAAAATAGAGGTAGGTATAGATTGAAACTACTCGTTTAGTGTTTTGTTCTGTTGAATCACGTTTGATTATTTTGGTAATTATGTCTTATAGATATCGTCATTATATTTGCCGACTATCGCTTAAATAAATAAATAAATATTGTTGGACATTCTCACACAACGTCATCTAGCCCAAACTAAGCTTGTGCTATGGG
The DNA here is from genome assembly GCA_963556515.1 of Nudaria mundana. NCBI lineage: Eukaryota > Metazoa > Arthropoda > Insecta > Lepidoptera > Erebidae > Nudaria > Nudaria mundana. The sequence goes on along the minus strand of OY748306.1, from coordinate 13,698,531 downwards.
ATCTAGACGACTGATAAACATACTTACATGTTTCTAAATACTCTACATATCATACATAGAAAACACCCAAACTCCGAAACAAACATTAGTGGCTCACACAAATATTTGATTCGGCCCGGGAATCGAACCCGAGACTCCGGAGTCGAAAGCCGATGCACTACCGACCACGCCACCGAAGCAGTTAAATGGCATATTAAGTATATGGAAGGTTAGTATTTTAAATAGTGTATAATTAACAACAAAGAATCAGCCTGTTTTCACGCCGCACATTATACCTCAATTGTTCCTTTAGTTGATCTTTAAACAGGCTCTTTTATTTTTACCACAGTCTCGTCCGTTGATTGGCAGGTGCACTTCTTGCGAGTAAGGTTTGCAAGGTTATTAAGGCCTTAATGGGTCTTGATATGCACGAGATAAATAGGTATTGTATTTATATGACATTTTAAGATAGTTCCCAACGTGGGAACAACAATATTACTAGAGTAGTGTGAACGTATAATACGTTTCTGTGTACACCTTCAAGAAAAACAATATCATCATCAATAAAACTGTTACTGGTCAAAGTGTTTTGTGTTTAATGAAAGACCCATCAAATAAGTATTCAACACAAAACGCTATGCCATATAATGAGACGGTTGCCGGTATTTAATTATATCCGGCTGTTCTCACTCGGAGTTCATTATAGCCCGGATTAGCGGAAGGGTTAGCTTATTGAGCTGCTGCCTGTCGGAGGGTTAAATGTCCGAGTATGTCTTAAGTAATGGAAAGATAAAATGTTACTTGACGTGGTAAATGTCGTTTTGTGTACAGAACCAACTTGCTTTATATATTTTTGAAGAGAGTTTGCTTCCACCGTCAAATGATGTAAATAAAAGGAAGCAAGTTAAATTAAAAAAAAAACAAATAGATATAGATAATAGTCGCAAAAAAAGAATGTCAATGGCATCAACTCGAACGACGTTTTTTTTTAAATATGTGAACGCTATAAGCAGTAAGCTATGATGGCCATATCAATTTCCTTCTATTTTTGCTTCATAACTTGCTCGTCGTAGCGTAGTGGATATAGTGTAAGTACCCCGTGTTATAGATAGGCTGCAGGTTCGAGTCCAAGTGCTTTGGGTATAATGTGGTGTATCATGTGTTTGGTGGTTAAAACTTGAGGCTAGAAATCAGAGGACAAATCTTTCTTACAGTTTTTACAGATTATACATTAAGTTCACCTCAGGGCAGCAATAGGCTTTCATCATTCAAGACTTCACATCATTTAAGACTGCTTCGGTGGCGTGGTCGGCAGTGCATCGGCTTTCGACTCCGAAGTCTCGGGTTCGATTCCCAGGTCGAATCCAATATTTGTGTGATCCACAAATGTTTGTTTCGGAGTTTGGGTGTTTTCTATGTATGTTATGTATGTATTTAGAAGTATTATAAGTATGTTTATCAGTTGTCTAGATCCCATAGCAAAGCTTTATATCTTAGTTTGGGCTAGATGACGTTGTGTGAGAATGTCCAAAAAAAAAAAAAAATTCACCGAGCCTTTTCCCAAATCAATAGGGATCGCCTTTCCAGTCTAACTGCGATTCGGCTGAACTTCGATATTTTCCGTGAAACGACTGCCATCTGACCTTCACAACCCATGGGCGATATTGAAGGTCTGTAGTTAGACCGGTCGGCTTTGTGATTTAGGGCTCCAACTACCCCTAACGACTGCCATAGATGTCCATATGACAACCATGCAGTACCGATGACTTAGCGTGCTCTCCGAGGCACGGAGGGGTCTTAAGAAATGGTCACCCATCTAAGACCGGCCTTACTAGATGTTGCTTAACCTTTGCAATGTGTTAACATTGTCGGTTACCACTAGACCACAAGCCCCATAAATTCTTAATGGGACGCCTGCGACAACCGATATCATACGGACTTTATAACAGTACAAAATATCCTACTAATATTATAAACGCGAAAGTTTGTGAGTATGTAAGTATGTATGTATGGATGGATGGATGTTTGTTACTCTTTCACGTAAAAACTACTGAATAGATTTTAATGAAACTTTACAATAATATAGCTTATACATCAGAATAACACATAGGCTACAATTTATAAAGATATTGTGTGAATTGTTCAAAATATGACGCGGCGCGATGGGAACGAGAAAAAATCCAAATTACCACGCGGACGAAGTCGCGGGCGACCACGAGTAAAAAATAAAGCTAAACTATTCAATAAAACAATAATTTCTTTACACTTTAATAACTAGTCAACCTAGATATTGCCAGCACCAATAAACGGTACACATTTTCTTACACTTTTCTCGTAACCCGTGTGTCGCTCGCGGGGTACTATTTTCCCTTTATTTATTGTTATTTTTCTATTTCGTCGGCAGATGTGCCGCGTTATGATTTACGAACGTCCTGTATTAAGGAATGGACGTGAATTATAACACCAGTAGCCGACTGGTCAGGAAAATCCCTGTTCTTTACTTCGGGAAAATTATATTCGTAGCGTAAGGCGAACTTTGTAGCGCCTCAAATATAAAAAAATAAATATATATATATAAAATATAAAAAAAAAGAAAATAAAAAAAATATGCCTATACATATAAAATAAAATAAAAATATTCACGCAAATGTATGTAAATTGAAAAACGCGACGGACGAACAGACAGACAAATTGTCGTATTAAATATATAGATAATCCCACTTCTAACATAAGAACTTTTAGGAGGGATTGAATGGTGATTAGTTGATAAGAGGGAGTTTATCAAGTTAACCTTACCTGCACGCCTCTGGCAAAAATACTAAAGTGCCCGGAAACAGGAATAGCGTTGCCCCCTATAACGGGACCAAAGTGACTTGCGAAAAGTGGGAGTAATGAACGCCTCTATCTACCCTTTCGGGGATAAAGACGTAATTCCTCTTTTGGGTGAGCTTCGTTTTTAAATAATTATTTACTAGGTAGGCTGAATATGTAAATAATGAAATAGTACATGGTTGGTTCATGTTCAAAGTAAACTCGAGACGGATTCCGTATTTAGAGTTATTTTTTATCTATTCTGTGTTTGAAAAGATATACGAGTAAAAGTAATTCCAAAGCTCATAAAAGATTTACATCAACATAACCGGTTAAAGTGACACGTCCGTGCACCTCGAGAAGCGGCGCCCTAATGCCATAAATCAACCGTGCTGCCACCATACGGCAATATGGGGAACGAAACATGTGTTTACACAGAAGTTAATTTGTCGAATTTATCTGAGCTGTCTTGTGTTCGTATTGAGAAATATTGCTACGTTTTGTTTTGCTATCGATTAGTTATGTGATGTATGGGTGGAGATTGTGGGACGTTTCGATATTTATATTGGTGGGGTAAGTTCCTTTTTTTTTTATTAGGTATACCTACTTACCACAAGTAATATATCTACTAGTTACTAGATGTAGCGTTAACTCTTCCAGTTTAGTTAAAAGATTTTCCTGGGGTTATTCTTTCGAGGACGTCAAAAAAAAGTTAGTTTGTAAAATGTTTAAGTATACGTAGGTATTTTACGATTATCTTAATAATAATACGATTTTTATGTTCTTACACTAAATCAAACATACAGTACCAAATACAATTGAAATATTACAATAATGATGTATCTACTATCGTGACACCAGAGCTCTACAAAGTCACAGACGTATGTCAGAGCAGTGTAACTATTTGACACGTCAGTAGTTAAGGGTTAAAGGTAGCCTAATCGAAATACTCATACGAGTGTTCCGATTGATAAAAATAGTCTTACTTATAAAACGTCGGCGCTGTAAAATTCGTGCTAACGCTAACATAGCCTTTATAGTCTTATTTATTTATTTGCGAAATAGTAGGTACCTACGTAGGTTTTTATTACTACGTAGGTATTTGACTGCTTCGGTGGCGTGGTTGGTAGTGCATCCGCTTTCGACGCCGGAGTCTCGGGTTCGATTCCCGGTCGTGACAAACTTTGTGTGATGACACATACGTTTGTACCGAAGTCTGGGTGTTTCCTTTGTATAATATGTATGTATTTAAAAAAAAATGTAGATAAGTATTTATATCAGTTTATCTAGTACTCATATCACAAGCTCTGCTTAGTTTGAGACTAGATGGCGTTGTGTGGATTGTCCTAACATATTTATTTATTTATTTATTTATTATTTATATAATTTTTTTTTTCCTAAGTTACGAATTTGACTTTATTGTTTCCACCTCATCCACCATTACAATAGTTTCCACATTATTAACTTCATTAAACAGCAATGGCACCATAGCCTATAAACTAATATGATATTCAACGAATTCCAAATTTCAAATTAAGAACACGGAACTACAAGACGCACAGTGAGCATGTTACACCAATTAAACGGGCCAGACAAAATCGTCAAACGAACCCCAGTACATTTAAATAAGCGAGTCACGTTCTCCAAATACCCAGTACTAACAAGCGGTATATCGCTTGCACTGATTGTTAATTGATTAGATTAAAAATTTTGTCCCAATTCGCGGCGTATTGTTACACTGGTTGAATAGGGGGCAGCCCTAGTGAATTAATTAGATATTTTTAAAGGTGTATTTTACAATTTGGATGTTGACAGATGGATTATTAGATAATCTTGTTGAGAATTACAGACTTGTTACTTGATCTTGTTACTTGGGGTACCAATTTTTAATTAAAGAACGCTTTGCGGTTTGAATTCGTTATGAACGTAAATTGTATTCGCATTTCTTGAAATAAATACATATTTATATAAGTATAGGCATTTAATGTGGTCAGTGAAATACTAATGAAATAGATTTGATTTGACGTGTTAGCGGCGTCTTGACGTTGATACGTAATATTTACGTAGGTATACCCTGTCTAAAAATTCGTGACGTGGAGCTGGAAAATCCATGCGTCTAATCCCACCAGTCGTAAAAAGTACTATTGGAATCCAATAGTACTTTTGATAACCAGCGAGATCGACGCTGATTGATACCCAAATGATTGTCGCCAACACTTTCATTTTCCAGCACCACGTCACGACTTTTAGACAGGGTATAGTTTTAATTAATTTTACAACAGAGTGTCTTCGATATTTAGGTATGTGTAACTCAAAAAAATGGAACAATACATTTCTTCATGTAAATGACAAATTATAAATCCCAATCCAAAATATCAGTCTGAAGAAAAATATGAAGTAGGTTATTTATTAAACCAATAAATTGTCGCAATTCCAATGTAACACATGAGCCTAGAAAATAAAAAGCTGACTCACAAAATTTTACTGCACAGTGTATATTTTCCTAAATTCCCTTAAAAATCTTTATTGCACACGCAAGTGTATTTGAACAACAAAATTTATCCACACAATAACATTCTGTAAGACAATTTTGACACCCCTAAACGCTCATGTTTTATTATGTTGAATATTTTTATTTGAATACGTAGTCCCACCTTCAAAATTGAGTTAAAATGACAGTGGCATGCGTAGAGATTCGCCCCGTGGTCGCATTAAGCGCATTAGGGACCAAAATTGGATTTGTCGTGGGGCGTTTTATTGGTACACTTGTTACGAATTTAGGAACACTGCGTTAAAAAAGCTCTTTGTCAAGGTGACAGTGTGTGGATGCTGTTATTGGGAAAATTTAGAATTTTAGTTTGCAACCCCTCAGCTTATTAGGATTTTCTTTTGCAATATAAATGACTCAACTTCGTCGTAATATATTTCTTATACGTAACTTGTATATTTAAAACTTTAACATAATAATTACTCGATAATGAACTAAAAATTATATTTGTATAATATTAATTGAGAGTAGAAGTTGGGGTCAAAACAAACAAAGACAGATAGAGTAATTCAGCCGGGCGCCACTGGAAATACCTTCTGGTGCATACCAGAGACGGTATTTCCAAGAGCCCGGCAATGGACGTAAGAGCGGCCGCGCTTGCGCAGACTAAATTAAAAAATTGGAGTAAACAAAAAGAAAACCTGTCTTTAAAAATAATAGAATAGAAGAACATGATGAGGATATTTAAATATTTGATGTCATATTTTCTCCTAAACCTAATAGCTAAATGTCTACACCTTACTGTTATTATTTCGTTAATCTTACACACTCTAGAAAGTGGGTTATGTCCAAAATGGCCGAATTAATTTAACAAAATAAGCAGCTATATTATAATTATAAAACTAAATTTGAAACCCGTTGCCTTGCGATGAAATGTTGATGGAAGGCAACAAAATCTTACGTGCCAGTCGCTGTGGCACAGCCAATTAAAGTCCTGGACTTATGGGCGTCTCGTATAACATATCAACTATCATTTTAATATTGCACATTGATCAGAAGAATAATAAACAACTTATAAATTATTTACAACTCAACATCAAACGTATGCAGGTAGTACCTAATTGAGTATTATAACAAACTATAAATGAACTATAAATGATCATTAAGTAATTATATGAAAATAAATGTTTTACAATGCATATTTTGACATATATTTGAATAATAATAAGGGTATTTAAATAATTAAATCTTAATAAAACAGCTTGAGTTTTCAAGTCACGCTTATTCAATTTTTCAAAATATATTTTGTAGTTTGGACCTGATCAAATTTACAAAACCCCACATTTGCAATACCTAAGTATGTTGACTCATAAAATAAACACAAATGCTTTTTGTCTGAATAAGAATAGGTAATGTTAGGTATTGTATTTAACACACTGTGGTGAATCACGGGCTATGCAATTAACCACTAAACACATGTCAACCATCACAATCAATAGACCTGTATTTTGGCTTCATAAATTTAGAATTTGCACACAATGCACTTGCTATTTTAAATGATTCGAAATTTTAAATATTTAAAAATGGAATATCCTTGAATATCCTAGTCCGGCGCAATGGGTTGGTCTATGGTATGAAGATTTATGTATATAATTAAAAAAAGAAAAGAAACTAACTTTTTTTCTTACTTGCTTGTGGGAACAAGTCTACATAATACATAAATATAGTGATTTCACAATAATGTTTAAAGAAGATGTTACTACAATGAACATGTTTTGTGCAAAAGTAGCTACAACGTCATTCAACCAGTCATCTTATGTTGACGGAACACATTTTCCTGAAGCTGCTGTCTCTCCATGGGGTGCGGTAACGCGGTTACAACACAATGACTTGACGAACACAAATCTGATTTGCTAACCCTCCGGCATTATTTTAAACCGAGTCTGTCATTTTATACAATGGGGCCTTTTAAGTAAAACATTATTCAACGTTTGAAACACTGTAAAGGATTATAGTAAGATAAAAGTAGTGTTGAATTTGAAGTAGTACCTACATACTTTATACTTAGGATTTATAAACAACTTCATTCCATTCACATATCAATCCTTAAAACATTCGTTCTTTTTACTCACTAGAAGTTCTTTTTATAAAACCTCTTGTGTTATGGGCACTCTGCCTAAGTCTCCCTGCTTTACATATTTATTTTAGTTTTTAGTTTTAGATAGTATAGTTTGTTTAGGTTTTTCTTAATTTAATTTTCATGTTCCTTGTATATTCATGAAAAGTATTATATCAGTTTATTAAATCTTACAACCCAACTCAGCAGTTGCATTTTTTTTAAAACAGTACGTGCGGCCATTTTGTTGTAAACAAGCTTTCTACATGTGGAACCACATTAGTTGCAAGCATTTAGATATTTGTGTAACGTGTGGACGCTTCATGTAACTTACTGCTTTGTACCGAATAAGCTGCACTGTGTCTTCTTATGTCTTCAGGATTTCAACTGAGGCTACTTACTTGTATAATCTGAGACTTACGTCGACTGTATTTTTACTGCGTTTGCTGACAGGCAAACGAGACTTGGTTAAATAACATTGATTTCTATTATACAAAATAAAGGGCGAGTGTCACCTGTTTTCTTCGTGCCGATTATTTCCGACTCTTTGAACAAAACATTTTTTTTTGCCACACACCATCTACCAACAAACTGTAGTGACATTGCATCGTCGACGTTCCTAGTTAGTCGTAGATAGTTGCTCTAAGTTAAATACCTATAAAATGCCTGCAAAGACCGCCAGTAGAGTAGTGGAGAATGTTTGGTACGCTAATGTATCATAGCCTTAATGAACGCTATGTCTAACCTTTCGGAGTTAAGGATTCGTGATTCTGTATGTACTTATAGATAGTTTTTCTCACGTCCGTTGTCGGGCGTCTCTGGTACGCACACAGAAGGTATTTCCAGTGGCGCCCTGGCGGACTTTGACCACCTTTGTGGCCTCTTCGGGGTAATAAATAATTATAGGCTTTGGGTACCTACCTTTCAATGCTTTACTACTGGGTGGTAGATCTCTACTCCACGGAGGGTCACCATGTCCAGAGAAGTCCCTTAACTTGAGGTAACTGATAGTCAGCCTTATTATAGAAGCTTTGTCCAGCTGACTCGTAATGGCCGCCGGGAGAGGCAACATCTTTGCCAGCTCGTAAAACTCGTAATTCTCCTTCCCTCGTCTCGAACGAGCCGCGTCTCTGCTCTTCTCTTTTCGGAGCTCGAGGATGCTGTAAAGAGAAGTCTAGGTTAGAAAGAGGCGACGAAAAACACGTCAGAAATTGACACAACAACCGACTTCGAATTACCGAAATGGGACCAAATAATTATAAATATGTTAGGACAATTCACACAACGCCATCTAGTCTCAAACTAAGCAGAGCTTGTGATATGAGTACTAGATAAACTGATATAAATACTTATTATACTTTCTTTTTTTTTTTTTTTATTAAATACATACATATTATACATAGGAAACACCCAGACTTCGGTACAAACGTATGTGTCATCACACAAAGTTTGTCCCGACCGGGAATCGAACCCGAGACTTCAGCGTCGAGAGCGGATGCACTACCGACCACGCCACCGAAGCAGTCGAAATTGTCGGAATGGGACCAAATTGAAATGGGACCATTTGGAAAGTAGTAGCTTTCAATTAAAATGTTTCAAAATCGGTTCACCCAAATAAAAAAATATGAGGTAGCAAACATAGAAAAAAAAACATACAGTCGAATTGATAACTCCTTTTTTGGAAGTCGGTTGAAAATGGTATGTAAGCTAATTATTAATTATTTAGGAAGACCGTAGATTCCTCAAGTATAAGTTAAGTAAAGGTTCCAAAGGGAATTGGAAATGCCAAACAACTGTAGATACAGTTCGCGAGGCGTAAGCTCAGCTTTGCATTTGTGTGAATGTATACGTGAACGTATATGTGACCTCATTTACACACAAATGTGTTGTACACAGCTACAAAAAGAGTTTCTTTTCGTGGTCACTCACACAAATGCAAATCTCCGCTTATCCCTCGCGAACTGTAGGTAACCTATAGCCAAAATCATAAGTTGCACAGAGGGTGAAATTGCAGTTAGAATATCTAATTAAATTAGGTAATTAGGCGTAGTTTAATCTATTAATTTATTTAGGTAGTTTTTTATTGAAGCTTTTTTGTAATTTTTCTCAACCCAGAAAATGAAATATTCGAATTACGGACTGAATTTAGACAGTACAATACTTCGACATGTAGCGAACTTCGAAAACACATAGATCGACAAGTCATTGCTTCGACAGACAATTATTAGACAACACACACCTACGACAGACGATTAGGAATTCGACAGACAATACTTAGACAAGACACATCTTCGAATACGATTTAGGTACTTACTTGTTTGCAATTTTCTACGTTTTTATAAAACAATCTTTATCAATACGCTTAATCGATGCTTCTCAGGACCAGAAGGCTGGCAATTTTCTGGCCCGAAGATTAAGTATCGCCATCACGTGGCAACACAGCCAGCATTCTGGGAACGTTCCCAGTCAGAAATGACGCGGAGGATTTTTTAAACGATATTTTGTAGTGTAAATATTTTTAGTATATAATTATGTATATTGTAATTCTTATTGTAAATAAATACTTACTTGTCATCCTTATCAATTATGTACCTACATACCGAGTATTAAAAATGATAAAGTAAAACGCCCAATTGCCGTCCACGGGTAGGAGTGTTCGAACCACACCCCCTCAACGCCCAGAGGCGGCGCTAATGGTTGCTCGTCTACCTACCACTTAAATACAAATTAAGTATCTGTAGTTAATTTAATGCATAAAAAACATAATTTAACCTAGCAGGTGATTACATATTTGAGCCGTTTGGGATTGAGACACTGGGGTCATGGGGTCCGAGTGCTCGCCGCCTTTATAGAGACATTGCTAAACGCTTAATCGATGCTTCTCAGGACCAGAAGGCTGGCTATTTTCTGGCCCAAAGAATAAGTATCGTCATCCAACGTGGCAACACAACCAGCATTCTGGGAACCTTCCCAGTCGGCAATGACGCGGAGGATTTTTTAAACGATATTTTGTAATGTAAATATTATTTATATTTAAATGTGGTTTAAAAACTTGGTAATAATAAAAATATTTATGACATTGACACTCATTGTGTACGAATGACATCAAAACATTTAGTCTTTCATTTAAAATTAATGATATATAAGCTTGTGCTATGGGATCTAGACAACTGATAAACATACTTAAATATATCTAAATACATACATATTATACATAGAAAACAACCAAACTCCGAAACAAATATTTGTGGATCACAAAAACAATTTGATTAGACCCTGGGACCTCAGAGACGGCAGTCGCATACTCATATCACTGCGCCACCGAGGCAGTAAAAAAAGCCAACTCCTTAAATTAACACCATTACTAGTGTACTCTTCATTCTCCATTGATCCAAAAGGAATCAAGTCTATAATCTATGGCTAGTCTATAACCATTAAGGCGCTATCACATCAGCCTCGCATGGCCTCGCTACTAAAACTGTAGGTGCGAAGTAAGCGTTCCGTTTTACGATAGTGAGTACGATCAGTCGATCACTGACGTCCGGTACTCCCATGAGAGAATTTTATTGACACCTGAGTAAGACCATTTCAAAATTGGAAGGTTTTACGATTTTTTTAAAGGTTTGTCTTCTGTGTTGACCAAGAATGTTTTGTTTTAGAATATGTAGGTAGGTATAGTTAATTGTATTTTTTCGCTCTAGGCACCTAACTTCGAGGTATTCCTCGATGGTCGTCACCCAAACGTTAGTCACCAAAAGTATTCCTCTTAGGTTGGTGACCATCGAAGAATAGAAAATAAAATAATATTAAAATTTTAAATTAGCGTCGCCTAGACCTAAGTGGAATACTTTCGGTGACTAATGTTTGGGTGACACTCAAATCGGTGATCATTGAGGAATACCTCCTAACTTCTAGTAGCATACCGTATGCTGGTAATACTGATTATAGGTGGATCAGATCAGAATTACATTTACCACACAACGTATTATAGCGGTTAGTTCCTTATCTGTTGGAAGATGGTTTTTTAACTGATTCCGTAAGTCGAATTCATATACCTATGATAGCAAATTTCAAAGTCTTGTGCTAATGGGTCTTGACCAGTTAAATTTATAGACAGATAGAAAATTATTTGAGAAAAAACCAACTTTAAATTACCGAAATGGTTCCAATTCATTGTTGAAATGGATCCACACTAGCTTTCATTTAAAAAAAGGATTTTAAAGCGATTCACTCGGACAAAAGATAAATATGAGGTAACAAACTTAAAGAAAAACAATTGAAAACCTCCTCCTTTTTGAAGACGGTTAACAAGTTAGTTAATAAAAAATAAAAAATTAACAAAAATACCTATATTTATCTGCACCAGAATTTCTAAACTAGAGCGGTAGCAAATGTCTCTCTTTACCGGAAAAATGCGTTTACCTTTTCAGTAAAAAAAACAGTTATAACTTCGATTCTAATTGGCAATTCCGATTCCAACCAGTCACCTTCAAACTCCACTAACGATTCTTATCCACTAAAGTACTATTTAAAAACGTATAACCTTTATCTTAAAATAAGTACACCTAAGGGACTAATAGTGTTTAAAATAGCCAAAGAAATGGCGTAACCCTTGCTGAATTTGATTTTACGATAAATGATTGTAAACAGTTTAAGAGTAGGTTTACATGAAACCGGTAATATTGTTTGAATACTTAGTCAAGATTACAGGCGGTAATGTGTGATCCGCACATGCCTGTAAAAGTGAAAGGCAAGGTTAACAAGACGCACTTATGTACGGGGCCTAATGATGGAAAGTAAAGAGAATTCACGAGCAAAGAGTGCATGTCAACGAGATGATGTTGAGATGAGTTGACGGTGTGACTCGATAAAGTGCGCAACAACTATTCTAAAAGGCAGCTTATAGCTGTAAAGGCACTTTATTAGGTATTTATCACATACTAGTGGTCGCCCGCGACTTCGTCCGCGTGGTAATTTGGATTTTTTTCCGTTCCTGCAGTATCGCGCACTCGGTTTGTCAACGTCGCTTCCTATTTACTTGACACTTATCGTCATATTTTGAACAATTCACACAATATCTATATAAATTGTAGCCTATGTGTTATTCTGATGTATAAGCTATATTATTGTACAGTTTCATTAAAATCCATTCAGTAGTTTTTACGTGAAAGAGTAACAAACATCCATCCAAACTCACAAACTTTCGCGTTTATAATATTAGTAGGATTTTCGTCTAGACAATTCGCCATTGTATCACATGTTACGTTACAAACAATACGTATGTAAATTGCCTCGTAAATTTATACTCCTAACTTGCTATTGTCAGATGATTAACCATAGGATTAACGAAGGTATTGGAGGTGAGTCAAGCAGTTTATGAGGTCAGTGTGTAAAAACATACTCATGGAAAATAAGGTTGTACTGTATTAAGTGTTGTATAATTAATTTGCGGCGCAGTTTGATTTCCATCGTTTATTAGTCAACATCAACATTCCACGCATTGTAATAAGCGAAACCTCTCTGCATAATTCAACCAATTCAGTAGATACTTACTTCATAAAAGTATGAGTTTATTTTGGTTATAATAGTCCGAGACGCCCAGGACTTTAATTGGCTGTGCCATAGCGGCTGGCACGTAAGATTTTGTTGCCTTTCATCAACATATCATCACAAGGCAACGAAGGCAATGCAAAAAAAGTTTCAAAATTACAATATGGCGGCTACTTTTTATTAAATTCATTCGGCCTTGTGTGCCCGGTGACGGCAAAGGCATGCCCCCTATTACGAGGGACTAACAATACTGGCAAATTGTGGGTGTGTAATGCACCTCTGCCTAACCCTTCGGAGATATAGGCGTGGTATGTGTCTGTGTCTTTATTTTGGTTTGATTACAGAAAATAGGATAAGCTCTTCCGGACGATATAAGGAACTGCAAAACTGTTTATGTCTTCAAGAAGAAAGTGAAGGAACACTATCTTGCTTCCCTTCCTTAACTATTTGTACGATAATTAATGTATGTATGTTTGTGATGTAATGGATGTATTTGTGTATTTATAGTGTATGTAAGTTTATTAACCTTAACAACCGTACTAACCTGCGCACACACCAGCACCTGATTGAACTCACTTCTCCTCTCCTAGGCCCATTGGAAGAGACAAGTCTTTAGAGATAACTGGCACCTTTGTATACATGTATATAATGTTTCCATTCAAGATATTGTATATGCTGTGTGTACATACATAAATAAAAAGAACTTTATTTAGTAATCTAACATTTGACTTGAATTACCTATTTAAATTTTTAAGTAGTAACGGGCAAATGAAGTGGCTTCGTCAGTTACTTGAAAAAAAAAATTGACTAACGTGAAAGTTAGAATATTTTCTAGTTTGACGCAGTTATTTATTGATTTATGATATATCGATACCATGTATTTATATACAAAAATGCTATCTTATCATATCCATGGTTATTCTTATTATTAATCGAATATTAAAAACTAGCAACCCTTAGCGCAAACTGCGCAAGTAATTTTTTTTTTTTTTTTTACTTTTTGTCAAATTTCTAATCTTATCGCATCAATTGAGATCACGACCTTTCCAACGGTGTGCCACACTTGACTGTGCGACTCTTAGTAAACTTCTAAGGCCGCTTCTCCTCCTAAAGCAGGAGAAGCGGCTTCACTGGCGTATTATATATAGATAAAATGTCATCAAAATGTTGCAACATGTGAACCATTCTCAAACACTTTTGGTTTTAATCTAAGGGTAGCCATGGTCAGTTTGTAGGGGTTATTATATTGTTTAAAATAAGTCCATAGGGGTGTACGCCCCTACGGCCCTACGTCTTAACCGGTCAGAGATTACAGTGAATTGTAACTTTAAAATTTCCATTTTTTAACATTTAAGTAAGTAAGTAGGTACTTTTAATTTAAAGTTTGGTATTTAGTTTAAATGAAAATAATACACTCGAATATCCATTGTTACGGCAATATTGTGTTTATTAGGCACCTATCAATACATACCTACACAAGAGCTCTGAAGAGCTCTTCAACCTGATCCCACCCTCTCCCTTCCGATCCCGAACAACGCGTGCCGGGCAGAGATGTGTCACTCTCATACCGTGGAAACCGTCTTCGCGAGAACCGAGCGTTTTAAACGTTCGTATCTCTGCTGAACGATGATGGCTTGGAACGCCCTGCCTGCGCACGTGTTTCCTCCAACATATAACCCTGGGTTCTTTAAGCGAAGCGTGAAGAGGCACATTACTGGGTCGTCAAGTTGAGGGTCACTCTCTATAGTATTTCTGTGTACTGTGAGAGTTGCCCTCAATTGCCAGACGTCGCCTCAGCTTACCATCAGGCGGGTGGCGTCAATTTGTCGACCTAAATATAAAAAAAATAAAAAAAAAACAAAATACATCTGGTGGTCAACCAAATACAAATGGTCGATGTATCTACATCGAAGATATAATAAAGAAACTGTTGGCTTTATGAACGCCTTTAGAGCCTAACACAATGGTTTTTAGAATTTTTGTCGAATTGTTTGAACACGCTAATCTCAGAAACAGCTTAACCAATTTGAATGCGGTTTTCAGTAATGCGTTCTGGTTTATTCAACTTAACATTTAAAGTGTTATTTCAATCGGTTCATAAATAAAAAGGTTATGTCGATCTAAAGTAACATGCAGGCGGAGTTGCGGGCAACAGCTATACATAATAAATCAGTAACTGCTGATCAAGAAAACTACAAGACGCAGGCAGAGCTGCAGGCAACAGCTAGTATTTAATATATTTTATAAACAATGAAGTATACTCGTACTAACTTTTTCCTCATATAATTTTACAATTTGAATCACAAAAACTATAGTCTTGGGCAGGACTTGAAACAGCAACAGTAACTGCTGTTTCTGACTGCTCCGGTGGCGTGGTCGGTAGTGCATCCGCTTTCGACGCCGGAGTCTCGGGTACGATTCCCGGTCGGGACAAACTTTGTGTGATGTTTCCTCTAATAGGTATCTATGTATTTACAAAAAATAAATACTAGTACATATATACTTAAGTATTTATATCAGTTTATCTAGTAGGGTAAACAGTCCGCCGGGCGCCACTGGAAATAGTTCTGCTTGTAACCAGAGGCGCCCGGCAACGGACGTTAGAGCAGCCGCGGCCTTGGGCCACGGAACTAAAAAAAAAAAAGTAGGGTAACCACTTTGACAATTTATTCATATGATAAGAATGATTTCTATTTTTTGCGCTATCGTTATACAGATATTGGTAGAATATACAATTCCTTATACTGGTAACACCTATTATCGTCTTAAGCGTCAGCCAGCAACTTTAGCAGTTGTTTCAAAAAGGTCGCGGGAAATTCGAATAAAATTTAATGGAAAGTGAAAGCGCAGTGCCTAGATTTCGAAGTAAAAAGTAATTTTAAGGTGAGTTATTTTTACCATTTCTATAATGTACTTATATCCATTAGCACTATTTACATCGAAATAATTAAGACGGAGAACACTACCTAACCTCTAAAAAAAAAAAAAACAAAAAAAAAATTCAACAATGACGCGAGCCAACAATAAGCTCTTAAGAGTCCTCCTATTAAATTTTACCGTTTTCGCTGATTTTACAGACGTGTTTTTACACTGAAAATACTGTATTTTTATAAGTTTTAATGCACAACATGAAATATCATTTCAATAATAATCTAATAAGTGAGCTACTTTCTTATTTTTGTCATTAAATTTTGATTAATCGACCGAAAACAATCGGTAGTTTTTCGTATCTCTTGCTGGAAGAGGTCTAGAATATCACAAATTCAATAATCGTTTTGACGTCTAAAAAGTATTACAAAAATACAGTGTATTCTTGTATAAGTCATCTATCAAATGTATGGATTACTTTTTATCACTTTCATAAAAAAAAATTGAGTAAACAAATATTTAAGTTAGTCAAATTTTAGAGAAAATGGGCAATGAATTGATTCTTATTTCGGCTACATAAAACTCTCGTTCATAAAATTAAAACAACATAAATAAACCTTGGTTCAAAATCAATCCATTTCCAAAAAAAAAGAAAGCTAAATAATAAAAAATAGGCTGTAAATAATCTTTTAAAAACACCTAAATTTCGCTTTATAATACTCGACGCATGCCTCAAGTAAGCAGTCCGCGCCAAGCGCTTACAGGGAGAGGACGTGTCGCTCTGCGCGCCAAAATTCGACGCCGTCTACAGACGAATATAGCGTGGCGTGAGATTTTGATACTTTGGTAATATTAGTTATTATTTTGTGATGATTAGGCTTCTTTTTAAATACAAGTGATTATGTAGAATGTATTTATCATTGTTTTTGTTAAAAAAAGCTGTTATATTTTATAAAGCTGGATTACTCACTCACTCACTGACACAATTTTATTGTTCTCCTTGATGGTGGAGGGGAAGGTACCTATGTTTTTTTTGCAGAAATGTAAAGGGGGTCCGGGGACCTAGGGAAAATTCCGAGTTTTTGAGATTTGCCCTCCAGTCCCCCAAGGGGGGCTCCCGAGTAGAGTCAAACTGAGTAATAATTTTATAGAAGTAGTTTTTTATTTTATTTTTTTGAATTGGGTTCGCCAATTTGACGCCACCCGCCTGGTAGTAAGTCGTGACGACGTCAAGCGATTGTGGGTCACTCACAGCACACTATACTATGGAGAGTGGCCCTCAACTTGACGACCTACTGAACCCAGGATTATATGTGGGAGGAAACACGTGCACAGGCAGGGCGTTCCAGGCCAGTATCGTTCGGCACAGAAACGAACGTTTAAAACGTTCGGTTCTCGCGAACATGTACCTACTGTGTGGGAGTGGCATCTCTGCCCGGCACGCGTTGTTCGGGATCGGAAGGAAGATGGGATCAGATTGAAGAGCTCTTCAGAATGCTCGCCGTGGTAAATACGGTAGAATGCGGCCAAGGAAGCTATTGTTCGGCGCTGAGCTAGCGGCTCAAAGCTTCCCGTTACCTCCGGACAATCTATAATACGGATAGCTCGACGCTGCATAGCGTCGAGAGCGCCCAGCAAATACTTCGCGGAGCCGTCCCAGAAGTGAGAGCAGTATTCGACGCAAGGTCCAATCTGCGTCTTGTACAGCAGACACCTCTGATGCAGTGTAAAGAATCGCTTTACCTTATTCAGTATTCCTAGTTTCCACGAAGCTAGCCCTATACATCTTTCGATGTAGTTTTTATTATTGAGCTCTTGACGAACGTCTATGTCAAGGATCTCAAGGTTGCCCTTCATTGGTAATAATGCATGAAAGGGGATTTCTTCGCTGTAAATGCACACGCCTGCAATGTGCTGTCATCTGCATAACAATGAATGTTCCCGAGGGATAGCATATCATTGATTTGCAGAAGGAAAAGAGTTGGTGACAGCACGGACCCCTGCGGCACCCCGGTATTCTTCCTCGATACATATATACATAACCGGGGCAACACAGGTAAGGCGTGTTGTCAGGGCGGCGTATTTGTGTCTCCGTGAGGAACGTCACAGCGGGCCGAGCCGTCTCAAGGTATGGTGGATGGCATCGAGGTTCGCATGGAGTCCACGCTCGAAAAGTGAAGCTGTGGGGTTTCCTGGGGCCGCTGTGGAACGTTTACTTATTTCTGTTGCACTGCCATTATAAATTTGAAGAAGAAGCGTGAAGACAGGGCGACATTTGGTGCAGCAGTAATAAGTGACAAAGCGCAGGGGCTAGCTTCGTCTGGAACCGTGTGGTTAGGTTGGAGCCGACCCGCCGGACGGAAGGGCTACCAAACCCCCCTGGTGCAAGGCCGCCGCTATCCCACACCGGTTACCACCCGGAGCGGCGATCCCACATCAGGATTATGCGCGAGAACATGTGGGGCAGCCTCCTGGTGTGGTTGGTCCCAGGCGGGCCCCATGACTGTGTTGCGGGCGGCCGCGGCAACGCCGTTGCTAAGGGTCTCCCTGGCCGGCGAATCGACCTACACCACCCACACTAAACTCCGCTTTGCCCCCACTGGTCCCATGCCTGCTGCACCATACATGGCCCCGGGCCCGGCGGTGCAGCTGTTGAACCCCTTACGCAACCAGCCTGGGCTGGGTTACTTGTGGGGCTTTAGCACAGTTGCACGGTGGCACCCCCCGGACCAACACCCGGTACCCACGTAGGGACCGAAGCCACTTCATAGGTACCGTAAATTAACGAGCCTCGTCCGTTGATCAGCAGGTGCGCCACTAGCAGATGAGTTCGCTGGGGCCCTAAATATGTTGGTAGAGCCCCTTTGTATAGAGGAGGTCAAATGATTTTGATTAGGAAAAAAAATTAGCCCTCGCCCCCCCTTTAAGAGTGCAACGACAGAGGAAAGGTAGAGGAGTTTTGATTACGGGATCATACGAGTATAGAGGGTCTTTTCTTGAATTTAAGGAGAGAGAAAAAACACCCCCCCTCCTAGCCCTCTTTTCACCTCCCCCACACAAGACACTATTATTATAAAATGAAAAAAAAAGATCAAAACCATGTAATCGCCGTACCTACTGGCTGACCACCATCGGTAACTCCGGACTCACGCACAAAATGTTTCAAATACCTAATTCCGCCCGTTTCGATTCTGCATACGGACTCTTAAAAGCTGCATTTAAAAATTTAAATCGTGTGGGAGGCGACTGTTTTTAGTACTGTCAAAGTCATGTTTCTTTAATTCTTAAGCGTATTGAATGATATTTTAGGGCTTTGAAAGAGATGCAACGGGGTTTTTTATCGATGCCAATAACTATATTTTATTTTGTTTGACAATACAATAATTGGCATTAGTGCCAATCATTATACTTTCTGATCTAATAGACATCTTGTGTCAAAAATCAATAATTAGCACTGCCAATTACTGTATTTTTAATGATGCCAATGATTATACCATACACATAATTTCTTATTCAGATTAAGAAAATGCCGAAAGTTCAGAGTGGTAGGAAATATTCCAAAGCTTATTCAGATGGCGACTTAGAAAATGCAGAGAATGCTTTGAAAACTATACAAAATGGCAAGGGGGAAAAAAACAGTCGCCCGAACTTTTAACATTCCATTTAACATTTTGAGTTTTAAGTATCAAGACGACAAGAAAGATCTTACTAATAAAAAAAAACAAATGTCTCGGAAGAAAAAAAGAAACTAACTAGTCTGCCAAAAACTTCTTTCAGATGAAGATCTACTAAAAATATTAGAAGGCCCGAGGTTATACGAGTATCTACCTAGTCTAATAGGTAACATGTGAAGGAGATTAATAAGATCAGAGTATTACCTACTTTGTAAGACTGTCCGGTCCATAGTGCCAATGATTATACATAATTTATAGTGCCATTTACTATATCAATGATTGTAACCTTTCGTAAAAATATGTTATATTAGAATTTTAAGTTAATTAAACATTTATTTTTAAACCTAATGAGTAATTTTGTTTTTGCCTATTGAAACTAAAGCTCCACAAAACCATTAAAAATATTACCAACTTTGTTTATTTGCGGTAATTGACCCATTACTAGTGGAATTCGGCTTATAGTGCCAATCAATATACTGTTTACTCCTACCTACTCATATCACAAGCTCTGCTTAGTTTGAGACTAGATGGCGTTGTGTAAATTGTCTTAAATATTTATTGACCGAGCGAGCGTAGCGTCTCAGTTTCAACTCGAGGATTGGCCGATTTGGCGTTGTTTGTCTGTATGTATGTATGTATGTGTGTCAGTTCCGGTCTACAGGCCGCATTTTTCAGCCCATTTTCATGAAATTTGGCACAAGTGTTCTTTGTTGCAAGGCGCAACTTTTGTCGAAGGGATTTTTCGATTGGGGGAAAATGGGGGAGAAATGTCCCAAAAGGATGTTAGGGACCCGAAAATAACGCGAGGTCTACTGTTCGCAGAACTACTAGTTTATTTATTTATAACTGATCCCTTTCCTTTTGTCTTGGTCAGTTGGAGAACGTTCCTCCTGGAAAGGGATCAGTCGCAGGTTCAAGTCCAGCCCAAGACTAATACAGTTTTATGATTCATATTGTAAAATTATATTAAGTAAGTATATTGTTTTAAAAGTTATTACTGGTACAAGATATTGATATGGAGTTTTAAACTACGCAAGGATCTGTATATGGAGATTTACCTTCTTCATTTTTTTTTAAAACGTGGCTCCATCGATGTTCATCGATGATGTCGCCAATGTCAATGTAATGCTTGATTTTTCCCGCACAGAACTAGTTACTTCTAAACTAGTTCTCTGACTACCTCGGTGGCACAATGGTACTATGTACGGACTGTCACACTCGAGGTCTCGGGTTCGATTCCCGGGTCTGGTGGACAATGTATAATTCTCTTTAGAATTTTACCCAGATAATTATCCCAGAGTCTGGAACTTGTGCCCGGTAAATGGCAATATTACATGGGACCTAACATAGCTGGCGAGATGTGGGTGTGTTTGCACACCTCTGCCTACCCCTTCGGGGAAAAAGGCGTGATGCTATGTTATGTTATGTTAAACTAGTTCGCGGTAAACAAGGAAACGTTGTTCGGTATTGCAATTGAGCGTTTGGGCCTGGATTATTGCCCTGCGCCAAGGGAACGTAAAATACAACTAGCCACAGGTTCCGCAAAAACCCAAGTCCAAGGTTTACCTCTTATAGGTTCTTATTATGACACTTTTCCCCGCACTATGACAGTGACATTCACAGATGTGCTTCGTGGAATAGAAAACTAAGTAGGTATGCAATGCATGCTGCTGTTGCAAAAAACAGAGTGTTAAATTTTCGAACGACAACCACTGTTTTTTTCGGTGATTATTCCTCGATGGTATGTCCGATTTTCAATTTTTTTTGTTCTAAACCACCCTCACGCCACACGTTATCACTGTGGTAAGTTTGAAGGAGATCGGTTCAGGCGTTTAGGAGGAGTATGCGGACAAACGAAATACATGAGTCGCCTAAGATTGAGCTTCGCTCACTTCGCTCAATTAATTGTCTTAATTTTTTATTGGAATCCTACTTACTGGAGTGCTTGGTGGAAGGTGTAATTCATCTGGGTGTGGTTTGTGGAATACTTTCCACATTCTCCCTTAAACAGTTCTTACAAAACCCTTATTTGACTTACAAAAATAAATAGTTTACTTAACGATAGTTTTACAATTCTAATTCGATTAGAATCATCAATGATTTACGCAGACGCTTACAAAATCTTCTAACTATATACCTACTTAAGTAATTCTTACTTAATACCAAAGCAGTAAACAAAAAATACCCAAAAACTTGAGCAGTAGAGAAAAAAAAGTCAACATCAACAAACATTAAGCCACTCCAATGCTTTTTGTTCTGTCCAATTTTTATGACGAAACTCCCTTCATCTTAGAAGTGGCCGTCTTTAAGTGACCGTGTACGTGTTCCGACACCCTGCTCACCTGGGAATCGAACCTACAATACGCTACTAACGCATTGACTCCTTACAATTTCAAATTAATCTTAAGAATACTACAAATACAGTTCAAAATCTAAGCAACATGTTTACTGTCATATTGGTCAGCGATGATTAGTATCGTATTCCTAGAAAGACGTATGTTACAAACGGAGCATAGAAAAGTAAACGTTATGTTTTACGAATAAGAGTAAAATTGGCGTATCGCACAAAATTCCGAAAAGTCTAAGAAGGAATTTTCTTGCAAATTGAAACCGAGGCAAAAACTCCAGGGTTCGATGCCGGGATCGTAAAACGCAGTACGCAACCGTGTCGCAGTAGTTTCGGTTAATGTGTCCCGTACAAATTGAGTTGGCCGGGAAGGAAAATTAGTTGTCCCCTGGGACCTTCCGTGTTTCCACTGACTACGATATTAGTGTCGGGATATGACTGGACTGTTTATGATGCATCTTTTCAAAGGCGTTTTAACTAGGTATGCGCAGCATGCTGCTAATTGCAAATGTTGAGCGGAGCAAATGTTTTTATTACATATCAGAATCAGAATCGAACACTAAAATTAATTAATCGAATGAAAAAAAAAATCTACCTACCTCGGTGGCACAATGGTACTATGAACGGACTGCCACGCTCGAGGTCTCGGGTTCGATTCCCGGGTCTGGTGGATAATGTATAATTCTCTTTAGAATTTTACCCAGATAATTATCCCAGAGTCTGGAACTTGTGCCCGGTAAATGGCAATAGGCTCGCCCCCTATTACATGGGACCTAACATAGCTGGCGAGATGTGGGTGTGTTTGCACACCTCTGCCTACCCCTTCGGGGAAAAAGGCGTGATGCTATGTTATGTTATGAAAAAAAAAATCTAATTTCATTGTTGACGCACGTGTTTCCATGGCAACCATTTAATCATCTGGTTTTTCGGTGATGTGCAGGACATTTTCGGTGATTATTCCTCCGTGGTCAGCTCTATTTTCATGATTTGAGAGATATGCACTCCCTGGTATGATATCGACCAGAATGCCAAAGTTGGTCAAAGTCGGTCCAGCCGTATCGGAGGAGTAGGCACACAAACGATTTACACTTGTCGCCTAAGATTGAGCTCCGCTTCGCTCCGCTCAACTAAGTAAATGCAAGTTTAGTATCCTACATAAAACTTATCAAAATATTCAGTACCCAACAACCAGAGTTTTTAATAAAAAACTGGTGCGCACGAACGGTTCCGTACTTTTATCTAAAAAAATGGCAAAAAAAAAATACCATTGTTGTATAGGAGCCCCCTTGACTATAGATTTTATTCTGGTTTTTAGAATTTGTTGTTAAAGCGACAACAACTCATAATTATTGCCTGGTGACACACAGACGGACGGACGGACGGACGGACAGCGAAGTCTTAGTAATAGGGTTTCTATTTTACCCTTTGGTTACGGAACCCTAAACAATAACGTAAGTTTAGATACCTGCTTTATACAATACAATAATTACGACTCGAGTCTCGGGTTCGATCCCCGGGTCGAATCAAATGTTTGTGTGATCCACAAATGTTTGTTACGGAGTTTGGGTGTTTTCTATGTATATTATGTATGTATTTAGAAATATATAAGTATGTTTATCAGTTGTCTAGATCCCATACCACAAGGTTATGGCTTAGTTTGGGCTAGATGACGTTGTGTCCGCCGGGCGCCACTGGAAATACGTTCTGCTTGTAACCAGAGACGCCCGGCAACGGACGTTAGAGCGGCCGCGGCATTGCGCCGCGGAACTAAAAAAAAAAACAAAAAAGATGACGTGTGAAAAATTTCCGAAAATATTTATTTATTTATTATTTATTTATGTGTATCGATTTTGCAGTCTTCAAATATATATAAATATTATACACTCATTTAATTGGGACCAAATCTATAGAATCAATACAGTAATCCAACCCTTCAAATGCTACCTCTAAATAAAAAGCAGATTACTCAAATATAACAACATGTCAAAAGAAACGCGCTCGTTAAATTGTCACCCAACATTTAAGGGTTAACACCTTAAGATTAACCCTATAAAAGATAATGTAAGGTCTTTAAGACCCCGATTTTGTGAGGCATGGGAATTTTTGAGTATTTTCTCCTTGAATAGTTTCGAGTCTAAACATCGGTTCTTTGTTGCGGTTAAAACGCCTTTATCGAAGATAAAAGTAACGGTTCATAAAAAGATAATGGACGTGTAAAAAAAATATAAATGCGAAAGTTTTATTATTTTGCGGATTGAAAGTCGATTAAAATCGGTAGCTTTGGTTTACCCAAATCGTTGTATTATAACACCGGAATAAGAACAATTTAAAGATATTTATAGGTACTCGTATTTCGTTGTAATTTTCCTTTGGACGTGGTGTGGGCTATAGCCAAATGCAATACAATGTAAACAGTGGATACCAAATCGCTTAGATTTTATGACAATTTGTACAAATTCGCTATTAATTAAACATGTTAATTTGATCCATTTCGTTTCAATGCGACTTAAGTGAATTTCATAACATTATTATATCTTAAACACAAAATTTTAAAATTGAAAAAAAAGCCGGCCAATTGCGACTCGGTCTCGCATACAAAGAGCTCCGTACAAGGAGCCCACTTAAATATTTATTATATTCTTTTTTTTACTATTTGTTGTAATAGAGGCAACAGAAATAGATCATCTGTGAAAATTTCAATTTCTAACTAGCACGGTTCATGAGATACAGCCTAAAGCAGACGAACGTACGGACGGAAAGTGAAGTCTCAGTAATAGGGTCCCGTTTTATCCTGTGATTACGGTACCCTAAAAAGAGGTTTGAAACAGAACAAGCTCAAAGCAGTCAAACAAGTACCTACTGTATGCGTCTTTAAAAATTGACAAAGAAAATTTGACATACTCAAGTACTTTTACAGGCCATAATAGGACATTATAATAATCTTTCATTTTTTATAAACACACCACATTTATAACCCCATAACTCTCAAGTGGTTCGTCACCCGTCTTTGGCGTTTCATATTTTACACATGACAATAATGTCATTTATGATTTTACATTATGCAGTTGAGGGTTATATGTACGAGTATCTATTGATATTTTACAAGCTTGAGAATATTATTAATCTTTTACATACTTTGAGACATGAAGAAAAGGGTACGCAATAAATCGTATAGATAGGTACTTAAGATTCTACATACAATTCTGGTCTTCTTGCATACCTTTGAATTCCAGTAAAAATCAATTCAAAAAAGTCAAGTCACTTCAGTCTTTAAGCCCCTTATCTAGTGAAAATCATCAAACGAATACATTTCTTTGGAAAAGTTTTACAAAAGAGCATTCACACCCTCAAGGGTCGACTAGTTTTCTTTAAAAGCGTGGACATTCGAGCCCTTGGAATTTAGTCGAGCGTTCCGTCCCATGGGCGTACGAGACCCCACGGTCACTGCGAATTCAAATTGACTCTGCGTATTTGTATGAATGGGCCCTAATGTGGCATGTGGAGGGTTAAATATTATTGAAAAGTTTTGTTTTTTACACAAAGTCGTCAATTTGTTAAAAATTGACTAATTCATAATATACATTCGTCAATACAAGAAAATGTGTAATTTACCTGTCAGTTATAGAAAAAGAGTGACCGTGAGTTTTATTGCCAGGCTCTTTCTCTCGGTTCTATCTATTGTTTTGCGAATCTGGCAGTACATGTAAATATGGAAGCAATAATACTTTTTTATTTTAAGTACTTACTGATGTTTGTAATAGCCATTTAATGACCTATACAAATAAATAAATAATTTCATTTCACTATTAACGAGAATTTGACAAGTACTTTTTGGGCAAAGTTTTTGGCAACTGATTACTCCAAGTCGTAAATATTAGAAGTAAAAATGCATGCAGTGGTTTTTTCGTATGTCTTTTCAACCTTCATTGGAAAAAACTACCTTCATACTATACTTTTTTTTTAAATAGTAGATAATAATTAAATTTAGAATTAATTTCATTTTCTATTATACCTAGTTTCTAATTTAATTTTTATGAATGTAAATATTAATTTGTAAATAAAATTTAACTTAGTAAAAAAAAACCGTCATACCGTTAGTTTTATCAAAGTCGACACAGTTATTTATTCCAGCTAGCTTTTATCGCACAGGTAAAGTTGTGAGCATTAACTAGTTAATAAATATATTTATCATCTGTAGGGTAGACAGACAATACACAAAAGCTATTAACAGTCCGCGAGGCGTAATGTTACTTACGTATAATACAGTTAGGGTGACGCCATATTTGACATCGGAAATGAAATGTCACCAGATTATCACAAGGATTATTGATATTGCTGTAATGTTTGTAGATTAAGATGATATTATTTCTTTCTGCGTCAACTAGAGGGTATTAATAAGAAGGATATTAATATACATGAGTCTATGGTAAAACATGAGATATCTACATATAGAAATGGGGAATGTAATTTTTGTACCCCGTTAGCTCTCGAGAACTGCTTATGCTCCAATGATGGTTGACCAGATGGTTGGCAAGCCAAAAAATTTTGAAAATTTGACCTAGCCCTAAGGGGTCAAAAGTTATAGACCAAAACCTATGGCGTGGTGCGGCGCCAAGCACCGCGCATGACACCGTGCTAGTATTAAGAGAAGAGAGGAAACTAATATGCTAAGAAAGGTACAAAATATAAAATGTAGAGGGCTATAGTCCCAAGAATAGATGAAGGGAATTCGTCCTATCCTCTAGGACCCGGGAATGACTGAGGCGATGACGTCTAATAGGGATGTGTAGAGAAGGAAAATACTATTATGTTGCGTCGAGTTCAAATTATATGGAGAAAGGCAGATAGATGAATAGGGATGGTAAAGAAAAGTTCGTTACGAATCATACGGGACCAAGAAGGTTCAGTATACCAAAGAACAGCCAGTTAGTCAATAGGTCCCAGAGAGCCAGAGTCTGCCAGAGACAAGATGATAAAGAAAAGGAGTGCAACTCAACTCTTATCAGTGTAGCCTGTAAGCCAATATAAATAAGTAAATCTGACAATATCATGTAAAAATAAAAACAACTTCCTTGCGCGTTAACAACTCGTGAGTAGCAATAAATTCTTTAGCTAGTTGAGTAGATTGATACAAGAAAACAATGTAAACACAGTCGCGACAGATTCCTACGTGATTTGCAAATTAAGTTTCAACTTTCGAGTCGAGCATCATTGATCAATTCGCAAGATAGTTAACTAAGACGTGAGAAAGGATCTGACGAGACTATTTATCTCATTCATTTGATCGCTTAATAGTAAAAAGAGATTCTACTAGAAACTGTTTGAATTAAGAACTAATGGCGACATCATTGAGAAAAACCATGAATATGTTGATTGGTTGCATTCGAGAAAAGTGAAGATGGTGTTCTAAAACCAAACGCTCTATGACTAATTAATACCAATTTTCTCCGCCAAATTATCTCGTTCTAAATTTAAAAATAATGTACTCGAACCAATGACTGTTTCCAGGACGAAAAAAAAATCTGGTCAGTTGGCAAACCGTTCCTGCTGGAGAGGGAGGCTGGTAAGAGCAGTCACTGGGTCGACTCTGCCGAAGACAAGTCTGAGAAAAGTCCTCAAATATTTTTTCTTGATCAGTTTGTACTGTTGACTTTCTAGCCTCCTAGGCTAATTTTAATAAAATTTAAATGTACCGGTACTTACGGTGCATTTAAATTATTTCAAGTCCATAAACAAATACACACATGAAGGTGGTAAGTACGTAGGAGTAAGTACTTACTGTTAGATCTATGCATGGTTCGGGAAAGTGAGTTAAAACTATTTATATATGTAAAACCAACTGCTAAGCGGCTTTATCGTTTGTAAACAAATTTGTTAGTCAAACTATTGTCGCAAGACATTTAACAGACAAATTGTATTAGTCACCCTGAGCTATTCTAGGCATTTAGGTGCCTAATTAATATTTAAATTATTTCGTAGTAATAGTAATTCAAATAGCGCTAGTAGACTTTCATAGAGGAAGATTACAGTTAAGGCTGGTTTACATTGGTCAAGCTTTCAGTACAGTGGCGAGTGCAGGTACAGTGGCGAGTATTTCGAGTCTGGACAGTGACTGTTGACACTACGGCCAGTCAAGTGTCTTTCCTCTGGCAAAACGGACGAGTCTCGTCAAAAAATACGTCTGATGAAATACAAATGATCGCCGCAACATCTATGTCCCTGCATTTTAAATCTGTAATATCTCCCAAAATATTCATTTCAATTACATGCTGTAATGTAAACGGCCTTATTAATCTATATTAAATGCACAATTTATTTAGGGTACCTACTGTGTGCGCTGTGGTGACCTCAGACAATTTTCCCGCCATTTTTTTAGAAAAAGGAACAAGCTATGAATTAAACAACACGTCTTGAAGCCGCTCACTTATGCACTGTACTAAATTTTACTGTTTAAACTACGCCAGTGGCGAGTCAAGTGTCGGGTGGGGGGGATCACTGTCCAAAAAATAGAAAGCCATTCTATTCGGATCCACTTGCAAGCCAGGTTGCAAGCCAAGTTGACTCGCTACTGTCCGATTGGTTTACACCACTGTCCTTGTTCACTGTACTTGGCTACTGTACTAAAAGCTTGACCAATGTAAACCAGCCATTAGGTAGAAGAGTGTTCTGACTCAATTGTCAAAATTTGACACTGACGTGTGTCACTTTATTTATCAAACCATTATGCTAACGGCGCTCCTGCTATGCTGTCGGACGAGGCTCTGGTAAATTACTAAGTCCCTGGAAACTGTAATAGGCTCGCAGCACTTAATAAAAGAATTAAAGTAAGTAAATCAATGATATTTTATGTATAGATGCGTTGTTCGTATCTAGGTATGGCACATGAAAATGAAATGTTTAGTTACCTCGGCAACCAAAGTGGTGACAGGTCGCTTCAAAATTTCGCTTTACCATCATTTACAATTTAATTATTTAGTCAAGATAAATGCTGTGGAAAATGCGTTCATGTGTTTTAGACGTTTTGTAAATTACACTGCATCCGTGAAAAATAAAAATGTATCATTTCATGCGTTAGTTTAAACAGAAATGTATTTTATTTGATTTTTATGTGGCTGGCAAACGATGTTTGTCACATGATGTTAGGAGAGGTTAGGGTATTATGGTACCTACCTGTTTTTCTAGTCATGGTATTAATTTAATATAAACATCGGCAAATTGTACATGTGTTCTTTATTAATTACTAGCTGATCGCCGCAGCTCCGCCCGCGTGATTTCCCGGTTTTCGTGGGAACACAATAACGGGATAAAAAGTAGCCTATGTTACTCAGGGTGAATGTAGCTTTCCAATTGTGAAAGAATTTTTGAAATCAGCACAGTAGTTTTTGAGTTTATTCATTACAAACAAAAATACAAATCTTTCCTCATTATAATAGTAGTATAGATTGTATTAAACAACATCCCACGTTTGACGACAGGTTTAATCCTATCCGTTAAATTATTGATAAATTCATCAACTTTAGGATATATTTTGCACACAAAAGCTCAGAAACAACGAGAAGACCAAAAGAAACTAAGTATGTTTGAAGGAATTTAGCATGAAAAAATATAATCATTTTATATTTTTAAAGGATAAAAATGTTATTTTATATTTAAAAATTTAAGTTTAGTTTTTGGCTAACTATTATTTTCTAGCCTTTGGCTCGCTACCCGTTACATGGAACTGTTAAAGTTACTGACGAAATGCAGAAGAAATTTTTGGGGTAATGTAGAGGATTAAATGTTTTTTTATTATTTTGTTAATTATGTATTGTTAAAAATATATTTCTTCTAATATATTCTTCTCTTGAATAAAGATGACAATAATTATGTTAGTTTTGTTATTACTTATATTTCACGTATGTCTCAAAGTAATACAATTTTAACTACTATATATAACTACGTAAAATTCATGTATCCTTTTCTCCCCCACATCAACCAATATGTCAGTTGCGCAGAATCACAGCGCAACTAATGACAGTAGTAGATATTGTCTCGCCGTTTTTAAAAGCCACAATATACGTGCATCCCGTGTCTAAATGTAATTATAAAACCGTCATTGAAGTAAATACAAAGACTAGCAAATTGAACCTAATGAAAGTAGGTCCTACCAAAAACTAGATATTACAACCTACCTACCGATGACATTCAGGAACCTTTTAATTTTCATGGTCCATGTACGGATGGGCCATGAAAAATAAATTACAATTCCCTAACATTTTAAATTTAGTTATTTTTAGGAGCAAAAACTTGACATCGAGATGAGAACCACGTTTATTGGGATGACCGTGTCAACTAGAAGGTCACGAACCCATTATTGAATGACTGAAAGTGAATGATAGAACGGTGTTGATAGTTGCGAAATGAGATTTGTCAATACTTTTAAATTTCGAACGAATAAAATGACATTAGCAACTTTATAAAAAACGAATTGCAAATTTTCCGCTCAAATCGCGATGAATTCGAAAATTGAACGTTTTTAATTTTACATTATTAGATGAAGGTAGGACTTTGATTTTTTTTTGAGGCGTGGATTGACATATTCAATTTGTGCTTGGATACATTTGATTCGGCTGATAAATGGTTGCTTTGTTATCAGTTAACTGCTTTTGAATTGTAGCTACTTACATTCTCTACGCTGAATCTACATTGCTATAAAAAATTAAACCAAAATAGATTTTTTCTATGCCGAAACCAATATAAAACGCATAGACTAACACACTATTATGGAGAATTTGTAGTCTTTGAATTTAAAGTTTTCTAAACTTAGGATACCATTTCTGAGACGATTCGATTAAAAACCAAAACGCACCTTTTATAAAAGCTACCGTACTACAAAACAGCTCAACAATGAATTTAAACACAAATTCTTACGTAAGAAGAAAGCCAACTAATCTCCGTTAAATGATCTAAAAGTATCAAAACGGTTCCATCTGAGCATCTGTTCGGAAATAATGACAAGAGACCATCCCGGGAACGTTTACATCGCACCCCCGGTGATGAGGTTAATATGACTCGGCGAATTTCCAAACGGTATCTGAACGACCGACCAAAAAGGAACTATTCCACATTCTGTGACACTGGCCACTTTTAAACTTTAATAGTCTTTTAAAATCCGATCAGATCCTTATGGTGTTTGAATTTAGAATAATGTTTTGAATTTCGAAAAGAGCATTAGCTGTGGTTAGGGATGTGCTTTTCCAATTTTAAATTGTTTGAACTTCTTTCATAATTAAGTTCCACATGGAATCGGATGTTTCGTTTTAGACTTCTTACTATACTGACAAGTAAACTATGTAAGAGAAGTCTTATAGTCCGGTCCTGTCCGTCTGTCCGCACTTTTCAACTCGAGAACTACAAGTGCTAGAAAGTTATGATTTGGCACATAGAATTTTGGTACAGAATAAACACCATAGAAAAAAAAAAATGATTATATTTATTGGAAAATTAATTGGAAAATATTAAAAAAACTTCCATATTTATTAATATAGGTATCTACACTAAAAATATTGATCAAAATACTGCTACTGCACAGTGTCTAATACTGCAAATTTTTCGGACATAAATAAAAAGCAATCGTCTATGCCCTGTGGGACGGGCGATTTGTACGTCGGCCAAATTGCCGCTCTTTAGGCGGACTTTAATAATCACGTCATATCCAATTTTCGTTTGCGACGAACGCAACAGGAATACAAATGGGGCGGACCGTTGATTGAATATTTCACTTGTTTATTAGTGAATTGACACTCGTAATTAATGAGTGACTGCATAGAAATGTTAAATTGTTGCAATTATATAAACTAAATTGACTGACTGACTGTTCTAACTTTGTGATTATTGTAATACCTATGTAAAATTCAATTATAATTTGGATAAGTCTCCACGCAAGAGCAGGCGCCTGACTGCCATTACCAGGTATCTACGTAACGTTTATTTTGATTTACTTACACTAAGCTAAGAACATGTTACTAAAAAAAAAAATATTTATTTATTTTTTTATTTATTTATTTATTTATTTACAACCTACTACTACCATTACAGGTGATACCTAATACGATAGTGCAGTTACCTATTACATCTATTTACACACTATAAAACAAAATAATAATAATACATCGCTATATAACACACTAAAAAACAAGTAACACATTTAGCAACCAAAATAAAATAAGCAATTAAAATAAGACAAACACACGCTACCCATTACCCAGACTGACACTAAACAACATTACACATTATATTTATCTACTGCTACCAATGAACTTAAGCAGTCAATACTAAATAAGCAGCCCTCGTGAACTCATTCAGGTTACAATCAAACAGATCTATATGTTCTGACACCATGTTGAGCGCACGCAGTGCTCGCGTCAGAGGTGCCTGATACAAAAGGTTGGTGCGCGCGTGTAAATAAATGTAAGTAAATGTATGGCCTCGAAGAACTCGGGCCTCGACTGATGGGGCTCTTTAGCGCATGCCTCGAAAGGGGCCAGTTTCCCAAGGTGTGGAAGACGGGGAAACTGGTCCTGATCCGTAAGGCGGGGCGGCCGGTGGACTCACCGTCCGGATACCGGCCGATCGTGTTGCTCGACGAGGTGTGTAAGCTCTTTGAGCGAATTATCGCGGAACGCCTCGTCGAGCATCTCACGAGTGTGGGGCCAGACCTGGCGGATAACCAGTTCGGTTTCCGTCGGGGACGCTCCACCGTGAGCGCGATCATGCGCGTGAAGAGCCTGACGGAGGAAGCAGTCTCGCAGGGCAAGGTGGTGGTGGCGGTGTCTCTTGACATCGCCAACGCGTTCAACACCGTGCCATGGAGCTGCGTTAGGGAGGCGCTCGTGTATCACGAAACGCCTCTCTACCTCCGTCGTATTGTCGGGACCTATCTCTCGGAGAGGGCCATAGCTTTCCCCAGCTGGCTCGGGCCAGCTCGGCGAGATGTGTCGTGCGGTGTTCCGCAGGGGTCGGTCCTGGGGCCGCTTCTGTGGAACATCGGCTACGACTGGGTGCTGCGGGGTGCGTTGCCTAGGGGTGTCGGCGTAACGTGCTACGCCGACGATACCCTCGTCACGGCGCGGGGTGCAACATACCAGGAGGCAGCACTCAAGGTCACGACGGGTGTTGCTCGAGTCGTGGGTCGGATACGGCAGCTGGGACTGGAGGTGGCCTTGCACAAGTCCGAGGTTCTGTGTTTTCACAGACCTCGGAACGGTCCACCAGAAGGTTCCAGCATAAATGTGGGAGGCGTTAGCATCGGCATCAAGCCCTCGATGAAGTACCTAGGGATCGTACTTGATAGCCGATGGAACTTCGGACCACATTTCCGAAGTTTGGTCCCCAAGGTGACGCAGGCATCGGTCGCGCTTTCGCGAC
Source organism: Nudaria mundana (assembly GCA_963556515.1). Taxonomy (NCBI): domain Eukaryota; kingdom Metazoa; phylum Arthropoda; class Insecta; order Lepidoptera; family Erebidae; genus Nudaria; species Nudaria mundana. The sequence continues at coordinate 13,665,292 of OY748306.1, read as the reverse complement.
TGATGCCCAACCTAAAGGGACCCAACGCCTCCTGCAGGAGACTGTACCTGGGGATCGTGCGGAGTATGGCCCTATACGGGGCTCCCGTATGGGCGGATAGGTTGGCGGTCAAGGGGAACGTGACTCTGTTAAACAGACCACTTAGAACCTTGGCCGTCAGAACCATACGGGGGTACCGCACGATCTCCGGAGAGGCTGCATGTCTCCTAGCCGGGACCCCTCCATGGGACCTGGAAGCGAGAGCCCTTGCGTCATTGTTCCAATGGCGCAAGGAGGCGCTGAAGCGGGACCACAGGCCTGCGTCTCGAGAAATCGAGGACCAGCGGTCCCAACTCCGCCAGGATCTCATGGAGTCATGGAGGGTGCGACTTGAGCAACCCAAGGGGGGTGCCATCTTCATCGCGGCGGTGAGACCGATCATGGACGATTGGCTGCAGAGGCAGCATGGTGACCTCACGTACCGTGCGACGCAGATGGTTTCCGGGCATGGATGCTTCGGTAGCTATCTGTTTCGCATGCATCGTGAGGTCACACCCCGGTGTCAACACTGCGAGGTTTCCGACGACGACACCGCACTCCACACGTTGGTGGAGTGCTCAGCGTGGGCGAGTCAGCGCCGGGACCTCGTAGTGGGTCTGGGCGTGGAGACCCTCTCGCTGGGGACCATGCTTCAAGCCATGGTATCCAGCGGGAGTAGGTGGAACGCGGCCGTGTCCTTCTGCGAGCAAGTCATGCTCGCAAAGGAGGCGGCCGGGAGGGAGAGGGAGCGTACCCTCCCCGCCGAGTTCCGTAGTCGGCGGCCAGGCCGCCCCAGACTACGCGACTACGCCCAAGACTATCGTCCTCCATGATCGGGGCCTGAGGACGGCGGGATCGCCACCCACCGTCCTTACAGAAGCAGGCTAGAAGGGTTGCGTGCTGCGGGGCCTTTGCCCCATAGCACGCAACCAGATTCACTCACTGACGCGGGATAAAACCCGACCCCAATGACGCGGGATTCTCGTCCCGACCAAACACCCGCAGAGACCACAGGGGTGGTCAAAGTCCGCCGGGCGCCACTGGACATACCCTCTGCTAGTAACCAGGGACGCCCGGCAACGGACGTTAGAGTGGCCGCGGCCTTGGGCCGCGGAATTAAAAAAAAGAAAAAAAAAAGTAAATGTATGGACTTTGTCTGAAATAAATGATTATTTATTTATTTATTTATCACGATAACTCCAAACACATAATAAGTACTTAATTACCGTTTTGATCATAAACCTTAGGTACTGGGTTTAAAAAACTGGCAATTTTGTTGCATTATAAATTATAAGTAAGCAAAAGCATGCCCAAAGTAAATATTATCAAACTAACAAATCTCAAAAAAAATATTCATTTATCTTCATAAAAATGTAGATAAATTGCATCTCATTTTGACAACGAACGTCGGCGCAAACAAAACATACCATAGATAATATCGCCTTGCCCACACACCCCAGTGGGCGATATGTCGCTTTTTACAGAAAAAAAATGACCAATCTGTTAGACGCGTCGATACGGGAATGACTAATGGTAGTAGTCTTCTTAGCAAATTGCCTGCCCAAACGGTAACGAAACTGGAAAATTGTTTCATTCATAAATGCAATAGTCGGGATTTGCGTGGATAGCTTTTTTATAAGAATAAAATGAGGATTACGTAGCCCCTTTTGTGATAGTGGTTTGTATAATATGGACAAATGTATCTGATAATCGTAAAATACACGTCGCAAATTGACACAAAATCCGACTTCAAATTACCGAAATGGGACCAAATAATTGTCGGAATTCAATTAAAATTTACAAAATCGGTTCACCCAATCAATAAATATGAGGTAGCAAATATAGAAAAAAAAAACATAAAGTCTAACTGAGAATCTCCTCCTATCTTTTTTTTCGGAGTAAAATCGATGAAGTAGAACTGTTTCTAAGTAAATAAAACTAGCTGGGCGAATTAGCAATACAAAGAGATGTCGGGGCTGCATTCGCAGCCAATTGAAAGGAGAAGGAAATAATAGTTATTTGCAATAATCGGCTGAAGGGACGGCTGATTGCGCCCGGGGCGCGGATGAACGAATTTTTCCCGTTTTTGTCTGGATACGAGTAGGTATTCATTGTAACTTAGTTTATTAACCCGTAGACTGTCTGAGAACAAATCTCGCAAGATATTTTTTTTTTTTTACTAACTTTTTTTAACTAAGCTATATATTGTAATTTCGAAAAATTCTGCTGATGCTGGAGCTGGTTAATGATTGCAATTTTTTTTTAGATTTGTTGACGACTCATACCTACATTTCATAAATATCTCAACATACTATGTTTATTGGTTAGTCACATAAAAACAGGTGTATTTAGGATAGGTACTGTGTAGCATAGAATGTGTGAATGTTAAGACTTTTATCCTTTTATATTTTCCGCCCCATCGTCCATTGTCAGGCGCCCCGAGAGAATTTCTGTGTTTTTTTTTCGGATTTAGATTTTCATGCCGTGGTCTTTTGAAAAAACAAAACGCTTCCGCATGTTTCTTTCAACATTCCTACGTCATTTATAATATAGTTGATGTATTTGAAAGTCAACTTCGACTAAAGGTTTTATATACACCACTATTTCACCACACAAAACGGGACCCTTCGTAACCAGTGCCAATTCAACCCTATAAGAAGGAATTAAAACAACAGGGGCCAGTACAAAAGTCCATTGATGAGGTAAAGGGGGATATAATAGATCATTTTCGGGACAGTTGTACTTAATCCGGACTGGTCTGACCAGTGATCGATTGCAGTGACCCCACTACAATGGAATGTCTAATAAAGTTGATGGTAAACGTTTATTCTTAAACTAGAGAACTGGGATACCTAAGCCTTTGAGCATGAATCACTTTATCTATCTACTAGCGGATCGCCGCGGCTAAGCAAAAAAAAGTTGTCTATGTTCCTCAAGGATAATGTAGCTACATATCAGTGAAAGAATTGTCAAAATCGAATAAGTAGTGACGGAGCCTATACGCTTCAAACAAGCAATGAAATCTTTCCTCCTGATGATATTAGTTTAAAAGTATAGATGACATCCGATAGTAGATTTTGAGTGTGAACAAAAAACGATGAACAAAGATTTAATGTTTTTGGCTTTTTTAACGAACTAACTTGACTTGACTTGGTCTTTATACAGCGTAAATTAAGTATTTGGACCTAAAAAGCCTATCCAATTTTCAATCAATATCACCATTGTCAGTTTACAAGCTATCTAACTGTCCTATTGGATACAGTAATAGAGTATTAACACTTTCTTTCTTGCAAAAAACGTAACAACACTAATGCTTGCATTATTTTTTTCTTGATATCACAAAATTACAATGCCACCTGCAACAAAAGATCCGAGTTGAAACCGCAGACATAAATCGAATGTTGTTTATGAAAAAATCGACTCTTTTTTCAAACTTTTATTCGATTCTTTAATGACAGATAATAGTTTCGTTGTACAATTTGGAACTTTTTGGGGACGTTTTCGATTATATTTATAACTTGAGTTTAATAGACACTAAATATAATGTCTAAGATTTATGACCACATTTTATCGATTCAAAATTTCATGTCACTTGATTGATTTTTTTATGATTGTCTTTGGTCGTATAATATTGTAATTGTGTAATCGTACGTATAATATTGTATATTGGAATAGGTGTGCAGATAGTCTCTCCAAGATTGGAAAGATCTAACTTTACCCGAATTGCGATTGATGCACCTGTCAAACAACGGGGGCGGCTTTTATAGAACTTGGAAACTTGTTAGCGGCAATAGGCTCCCTATTACATGGAACCAAAAACAAATCGATGTCTCTTACTCTTTAGCAGATACAGGCGTTTGTCTACGTTTCAATAAAATACAAGTGAAAGTAAATAGTCCCAATAAACCGACTTCAAATTACCGAAATGGGACCAAATAATTGTCTGAATGTGACAACATTTAAATAAGACGCTTGGGATGTATGTAGTAATTTTTAATTAAAATTTCAAAAATTTCAAAATCTTTTCACCCAGTCTTAAGATATGAGGTAATAAAAAAAAAACTACAGTCGAATTGAGAACCTACTCCTTTTTTGGAAGTCGGTTGAAACTAAAAGTGAAAGTAAATAGTCGAGTTGAGGTTTCAAGAGATGTATCAGTAATACATCTCTACAATGTTATACTGTCTAGCAGTAAAAAAAGTTAAACTGACAGGGGGCGCGACGAATGTCAGTGAGTCAGCAATTGTCAGCATAGTTGCTGATTGAAGCTGGCTACTGTACTATACAGCGTGTTGATTATACTTTAAAAATAATCGTTAATTTTTTGTCTGTAAAAAATAAAAAAATTCTGCACAGTGGGTAAAGTGTGTTTTTGAAATCTCATGGAAAAAATATAATTAGGTATTATTATATTATTATATTTTATTATTATAAATTTTATTTCGTAATAATGACCTTTAAAAAGAGAAAACAATAATACTTATTTAGAAAAAAATAGCATGTTCTAACATGCTATATTTTTATACAGGTTGTTAATTATTAAAAAAAAAGAAACAAAATAAATTAAAATAGTCTACATTTGTAGACTATTCTTTTATCATCTATTACATCTAGGTACAGCATGTAGGTAGTGAAGTACCTAAACTGCAAATATTTTCATAAAGTTATTCTATTATTATTATAAGTTTTCAAACCAGTGAAATCGTAATAATTGTGTTAAAAAAAATAAAGGCTGTATCTCAAAATAACCTATCAATAGAACAGCCTATATAATAACAAAAAAAATGAAACACTGTAATAGATCCACACGTTCAAAAGGGCCGCAGAAACGAATCTCACTGTGCTACATAATACCTCAATAATAAACCTTTTTATATAACCAAAAAGAGTTGAAATTCATAATGACAACAATATTTTTAACAACAACATGTTTGTCATAATTTTTATAAACAAAACTTTAACCTTATCATTGCTGTATTATACAATAGAGAGTATACCAGGCCTATGTAACTCGCCTAACAACCGCAAAAAATACGTGACGTCAGCGACAACTTGAAGTTGTAAGTCAGTAAGGGTTGTCTCTTGTTTGTGACACGGCATTGACCATAGAGTTGATATTGAGGCATTAACGTCATAATTATTGGTCAAATTATGCTGTTACTTTTCTGACAACCCTAACGTTCGAATGATGTTCTCTGTAAACAAAAGAATGTGCTTTAATTAACGTCGGAGTGTAAGTTCTGTATGTAAGTACTATTCTCTATTCTGTGTCTATATTGTGCCGTCTTTTCAACAGATTGAACCTCAACGAGCAGGTTGATTTGTTTAATTGTAACACTACCCAAATAAAACGATTCCTTTCCAGTGTAACCGAACTCCTTCTTTAGTTAAGTTAGGTAATTAAAACTACTTTATGTATAATTGTCATATGTATTTAAGTAAGGTTATTATATTGTATGTAACTGTATGGAGGTTTCTTAGTAATAAGAAAAGTGCCAACGAACACATTCGTTACATTGTAAGTTTTTAGCAAATTAAGTTATATTTAAATTACTTATTAGCCTCAAGGGTAGATTGTAATTGTTATGAGGTAATCATCAAAATGAAAAAAAAAAAATATTGCTGTCACTGTCAAGCTTTGACAACATTGCTGTCTTGACAGCAGCAACTTTAATAACAGGATATAAGACTTCTGAATTAAGAGTTTTAAGTTGAGTGTCGGTTGAGCGATACGTGAATTGTCAAAATTTCTCGGTGGCGCAGTGGTATGAATATGCGACTGCCATCCCTGAGTTCCCAGGATCGATTCCGGGTCGAATCAAACCGTAGTACCTACTGCTTAGTGCAAAATATTCTTTAATTCTTACATTGTCTATGAACGTGTCCCGACATGTCAGTGTCAGTGACGATTTAGTCATCACTGACACTGACTTGTTCATAGAAAATGTATGAAAGAATATTTTGCACTGATACTGAACTTTGCCGGTCGGAACTGAGGCTTTAGTAATATGTGTGAATCGACCTTAATCGATCTTCTGGTCAACATAACTACAATAAAAACACCTATCAATAAACTTCTATAAAGAGGAAAGATTTGTATTTTTGTATGTTATTAATGAATAAACTCAAAAACTACTGTGCACTATTGGAAAGCTACATTCACCCTGAGTAACATAGGCTACTTTTTATCCCGGTAATGTGTTCCCACGGGACCCGGGAACGCGTAAACTAAATCACGCGGGCGGAGCTACAACGATCAGCTAGTTATATATAAATTCTAACACCTACTTACACAACTGTTGACGTACCTACTATACGCTAAACAAATGGTCTTGATACTTTTTGTGAAGTTTCTCAATGCGTTGCCAACACTCACCATCGTGTTACGTATAACAAAAACGCGTGTTATATTAATTATTTACGCTCTTTATTTTTCAATCAAAATATTTTTCGTCTACGGATGTGATTTTTTTGTCTATTTTCCTTTTCGAATCTCTATAGCTTTTTTGGTGTTCTTTAGAAATTTTGATGAAGTGTAAAAGGGTTCCTGTCGTATGATTGAGTCAAACAAGTTTTTGTTCCTTGAAATTTAAAAAAAAAAGTTCATTTTTTTAAGATAAAGAGTTTTTATTACATTGAAACGGTTTTGAACTTCATCCCCATTGTTATGTAATATTTTATAATTACTTACAAATCAACCGGGCAAGTTAAAATTCAGGCTTTCATTTAAATCAGATGGCGACAAAAAATGTCTGATGCAATTGGGACAAGTACTCGTAGTTTAAAATTATTTATTTATTGAAATAGAGTCCTACAATATTATTTGATTAGTATTAAATCAATAATTGAGTACGACCAAGTTTTTAAGTTACCATATAAAAGTTAAATAGTAAGTTAAAATATAGGTGTGATTTTTGTTATTAAAAAAGTAACTAGAAACGAATCAAAACAATCTAACACGTCTTTACTAAATGTAATTAGTTTCTTTATTCCAATTTCACACTAGTTAGTACATTGAATAGGCTAACTACTTAGTTATCTTTTAAATGGGTCTTTTGTGACGCTTAAAGCAATTTCAGTTTGTTGTAACTTTAAATTCCAAATCAATAATATTTGATAACATATCAAGTTAATTTGTTTTTTTTTAATTCATGTGATTTTGATTGGATTTAATTTATTTGTCATTGTAAAGACGTATTCCTTGTTTATAAGTTTCTCTTAAATTTCAATTTGACATAGAACGAAGTATAAAATCCTATATTTATAACTGGGTTAGCACAATTTCTTTTTAGTATAATTAAATCAATGAACGTGTTTTTATACAGCCTCAAGGTTTGTATCCACCGGTTGTTGCGTATTCAAGTTTATGGTTACTCGGATAATGGAGCAACCACAGGTTATAATAGCAAGATCAACTTAAACGAATTGCGTTCATGTCCAATGTGGATTAAATAAGTTTGATACTGTGTTGTTAAGTTTGCTTTTTCTTGTTGATGAAATATACCCAACACAAATTATTTTGTAAACCTTACCATGTTACTGTTATACCTGTGAAGTAGATTTTAAAATACTGAAAAGTTTGGTATCTATCTACTTGTTACAACCGTGAGAAAAATTCAAATTAAGTTATAAATGAAACCAATTACAGGTAAATTTTGGGTCGCGACTTTATATTTTATTCGTATTGTAGTTTTACTCAAGGACCTCATTACAATAATAAACCTGTTTCTGGGAAAACGACAAATTATGAAGGCAATCTTGATATGTAATGTAATATTGTTTAAATAGTAGAGTTAAGGTTGATTCAGATCTCTCAGTCAGTTTAAGTATTAAGATTCATTTTATCTTTCCGCATAGAATAGTATTTTTGTTATTGAAATTTCAAACTCATTTCTACTTCTTAAAATACAGTAGGCCCATGGTTAAGCTTATTAAGTTACTCTTGACACTAGACTCTACGTATAGATTGGATATGAAGTAACGTCACTTGGGTTTATTAAAAGCAGTCTTGACAAGAAAATATGGATTTGATTTAATTTGTCAACCAAGTAATCTTCATATCGAAGCCAATTTTCCATTGGAAGTTGCAGTCTCAAGTCACAATTTGTCACTTGGCACGAGCTCGAACCTTATAAATAATGTTGGGAGTAACCCTCAATAACATACTTTGGCAAATTCTGAGTTCTGCAACATACTTTTGTTTGCTGTAGTTTTATTTTAAAATTGGAATAAAATTTAAATGACAAATTTTTTTCGAGTTGTTAGACACCAGTCATTGCGGCGTACCTACCTACGTCATGACATGATAAAATCTTAATTTGTGTTGACTAGCCTGTCCACGACCGTTAAAACATTGTCATTTGACTTGGCAAACACTCTGAAGGTTGTTTACAATTTTATAAAATTACGGAATAGGCCTTAGGCAGAAAATCTTCTCTTTTATCGAATAAGTTCGCTGTTCTGAAGTGTTTTTTGGTATCGGTAAAATCTGTTAATGGTCTTTTGTTTGTGTTAATAATACATTTGTGTATCACAGTTATTAAATATCACAAATAAGTTTGTTTACTGCAAGTAGGTATTCTGTAAACGTGACGTAAGACAATTCCGCTAAAAAATCGCCATTAAATTTGTAATGCTTAATGGTTTGCCATAAATATTGGATAGAAACAGGCGTTACTTGGCGAAAATCCATGACAAAACAATGGTAAGTAAAAATTTTTTTAAGAAAAAACTTTTTAGCATTAATTAATAGCATTAATTTTTCGCAGAATCAAAAGGACAACAAAACGTCGACAATTGTTTCGCCTCTAAACGAGGCATTATCAAGACTGTCTCTGAGAGAACAGCTGCTGTTCTCTCAGACAAAATAAAAAAATTTTTACTTACCATTGTTTTGGTTTGCCATAATTTCATAGTTTCTTAATTATATTTGGTTATGGGTTATTAATCTTGGAGAATCTTTAGAAACGCCTTACCTAATTGTTTTTTCTTTGCAATACCTACAATGGATAATACATTGATCTCTTTCAAACTTTCATTGTCAGATATAACTATGACTGAAGATCTTAAAATTGTCTGTATATTTTACCTTGATAAAGCTCTTGGTTACTCACATTAAAAAAATACTAGCCGTTCGTTCCGGCTTCGCACGTCTGGTTATTTTTTCTAGTTTTAAACATAGCTTATGTTACTCAGACATAATGTAGCTATCTAATGGTGAAACAATTTTTGAAATTGGTGTTGAAGTGGCAATGTTTGAGTTCATTTCTTACAAACATACCAAAATACAACTATTTTTCTTTTTTTTACTTAGTATATTTAGTATTGATTGTATAAAAATATAATTATTAAAAGTTCATGTTAAATTTAATGTTTCCTCACTCGTGACGTAACTGACTCGTGCTAGGAAACCTGAACAACAATGCCGTGAAGATATTATCACAATATTCGACAGACGTTTGCTGGCACATGGACATTTAAACATTTTATTATCTTGTTTTATTTCATTAGGTACTTAAGTCGTTAACCGCCACAAACACAAGATTTCTTGATATTATTTAACATTGCAAAGAAATTTTAAAATTTAGGTAACGTAATGTAAAAAAATTACATTAGTACAACATTGAGTATAGTATAGAAAAGCACCAATTAAAAAAGCACACAAATAAAGAAAATGCCAAATAATTGAATGCGATATGGAGGCTTTTGAATAATTTGTTGAAAAAATTCAATTTATTTTGCAAATACATTATGTAAATCAAAAATATGAAATATTTTTTTTTTTTGATAAGAATAACGTAGTAATTTAGATTCGATAATTTGTCAACAGACTATTCAAAGTTCTACTTCAGTACAAAACAGTAAATAAAAATAAAAAATATAAAGAAAAAAGAAACGTGCCCAGGTTCGAGATGCGATTGGTTCGAGGCTTGTTGCTGCCGACAGATATCCGGGCTTGACTGTACGAACCAGGAATGGGTGAATGCTGGGTTAAGGCCAGGATTCAGGCCCGGGCCGGGTCCAGACAGCCCCATCACTCCAGGTAAACCGCCGGGCCTCTGGTGGTGGAAACCCGAAGCCACCGCGTAGTCCATAGCCACTGCTTGATATGGCAACATTGTCACTACACTTTTAACAATTTAATAGTCCAAATCTCCACTTATCAGTTCCCGCGCTTTCTCACACATTTTAAATTTATTAAATAAATTATCAAAACTAATTTGTCCGACTATTCTTAATGTCTCATTTCAACACTAGCACGTCATGTTGTTCCTTTTTCAAATTGTTTTTTTTTTAAATCTAAGAGCCGATGACTATTGTTTACAAAGTTCGTTTCTTAAGTATTCACAAGTACAGGCTCAGTTATTTCAGAGAAGACGTTTCAGTTATCAAACAAACGTTCTATTTACGGGTGATCATTTACAGGGCGAGCTATACACAGGGGAAAAGTCACGCACCGCCACCCACTTAATAAATATTCTGGGCATATATCCGTTTTTACGTGGACGTGACCGACGGTGTACTGTCCGATTTTCACGTACGGAACGCGCGGCCGATTATCGAAAACAGTTGCACGCGACCCCCTCCTACGACCTCGAACGTGCAACTGAGACAAGACACGCGCAAAACGCAGCTCTACTCGCGTCCAACACACCACGAAGTCAAACCAACTTCGGTCTTTGAAGTGAGACAGGACGATGTTAGAGCGAGGGGCAGCCATCGATCGGATGTCATCGTGAAGTTAAAAGCCTTCGTCGTTACACGGCTCGTAATAGGCGGTTACGTGACGGGGCGTGGTCTAAGCTATTAAGTTGAATTGTCGCGCGCTGATTGGTTAGAATTGCTGGTAGTATTGTACGTGATATGTTCAGAAATACGTTTATAGCTTGCGTTTATAGAATATAATAAGTGAGTTGTTGGTTGGAAGGTAGCCAGTCGACGGCAGAATGCTCTGTTGCGGGTTTACTTCCCAGGTTTAGCGTTTTATTGTATGTTCAGACTTGTCATAGTAGGTTTTATGTAGGGACAGTAATTAATGCTAATTCCTACATATTTATCAGGAGGTGGCAGTCTTAACACGCATGTGTTAAGACTGCCACCTGGTAAAGTCATATTTACTGCTGTTTACTCTACCTAACTCATGGTGGTGTCTAAAACGTAGATGATTTAGATTTCCTTGGCATTATGAAATCTTCCTACTTAGGTACTTATTAAGTTAAAGTTATCCGATTGGTGTAGTTATAGAAAACATGACGTCACCTTTGTTTTACTTTCCCTAATTTATCTGTGCCACAAAAAGATATAAATTAAAACACCTAACCTAGGGTACCAATTTTTTTTTAATTCCACGGCTCAAGGCCGGGGCCGCTCTCACGTCCGTTGCCGGGCTTCTCTGGTTCGCACTTCTCAATTCGACTGTATGTTTGTTTGTTACCTCATATCTCTGGACTGGACGAACCAATTTTGATTTTTTTTAAATGAAAACTACCTACTACTTTCCCAGTGGTGCCATTTCAATTTGGTCCCATTCCGATAATTATTTGGTCCCATTTCATTAATATGAAGTCGGTTGTTGTGTTAATTTTTGACGTGTATTTTATTTGGTAGAAAACAGGAAATTTGTATTGTTACGAGAGGTACATTAATTATATTCAAAACCATTCATCACTAGATATTACATATTATAAAACAAAGTCGTTTCCGTCCGTATGTATGCTTATATCTTTAAAACAACGCAACGGATTTTGATGTGGTTTTCACCAATGGATAGAGTGGTTCTCGAGGAAGGTTTTTGTGTATTTAATTTATCAAGCGGGCGAAGCAGCGGACGTCTACTAGTAGACTACTTATAACAATCATGTGAAATATCAATAACCATTAGCTCCCCACTGAACCATTCTAAACATGACCACTGTCCATAGAGACCGGAAGTAGGCTGTTGTGGCTTCCGGTTGGTGTCCGTTCGTTTATGTGCTAATATCCATAAATATCCTATGCTATCCGCATTATCTGGTTTAGTCGTTTAGTTCATTTGAGTCAACCTGTTGATCTAGTAATTGGAATGTTTGAATGATATCTACCTAAGTTGGTAGAGTTTGATTCCCATTTCAATAAAATCGAAGAATAGAATAAACTTAATTGTACACCAATACAAACCAGGCTTGAATATGTATTGGGAATTCTCTGGGTACTGGGAATTCTCTCAGTAATGGGAATTCTTTCAGTGACTAGAGGCGCTCGGCAATAGACGTGGGTGCGGGCTCGCCCAGGGCCGTGGATTAAAAAAAAAGGCTTGAATATGCTCAAAATGGCGGCCTTTTCACTAAAAAATGATTTCTTACAGGCAATAAAACTGCGCTAACATTAAACTGAGACTGTCTCAGTTTAATGTTAGCGTGAAGATGAGTTTCTATAACACACTACTTAGTACGGTGTCTTACGGGGTGCTTCGCGCCGCACCACGCCATAGGTTTTGACCTATAACTTTTGACCCCTTAGGGCTAGGTCAAATTTTCGATTTCTTGGCTTGCCTCCAGATCGAGGGCTATCCATAGAGGGGTCAACCATCATTGTAGCATAAGCAGTTCTCGAGAGCTAAGGGGGAACATTCCCCATTTCTATATATACTATAGATAGATAAGATAATAATAATATTATACTTAAGTAAATTATATATTAGTAAAATGTGTTACAAAAGTGAATAAACACATTTGATGATGCCATAAGGCGAAACCGGTCAGGGTTTACCAAAAATAAAAATATTTGTGGAATAGTGTACTAGTGAGTGTTTTTAAAAAAAATGTATTTTATTTTTCTTTCTCAAAAAGTTTCAATAAAACTATTAATAGGCAATAAATCACGTTTTTATCCACGAAGAGGTAGTCAGAGGCGTTCATTAAGCCTATTATTCGTCAGTCATTGTTGGTCAAAGGGCGACCCTATTGTCGAGTCCGTCGGTCAGCAGATGCGCGGCGTGAAGGTGAGAATCACTTGGTCCTTAGAGATATTGATAAAACCTCTTATCACTCAAAAAAATGTTAAATTACGACTTTATACCGATAGGGCAGACTGAGATATAAGGTATAACTAGCCCAATACACGTCAACCGGGCAACTTAAATAACTGCTTCGCTGGCGTGGTCGGTAGTCCATCGGCTTTCGACTCCGGAGTCTCGGGTTTGATTCCCGGGTCGAATCTAATATTTGTGTGATCCAGAAATGTTTGTTTCGGAGTTTGGGTGTTTTCTATGTACCTATAAAATGTATACATTTAGAAATATATAAGTAAGTTTATCAGTCGTCTAGATCTCATAGCACAAGCTTAGTTTTGGCTAGATGAAGTTGTGTGAGAATGTCCAAAAACATTTATTTATTTAAATGCTTGCTAAGTCCTTTGATCGACAGGTGCACCACTTGCCGGCAATGTTGGCTTGGAACCCCATTCTCAACATTATTCATTGATCGTTAAACTATTCCGTAAGGCTGCGTGTCCATTGCCAGAAAGCGTTTATGCGTATTACGGTATAGTGCGCGACATAATCAATAAGCGAGTGCTGACACGGTCACGCAGAAGTGCGGACGCGGAGTTACGCAGGGTGATGACATGGTGACAGGCGATAGCGATAGCGGACGCTTAAGAACTGGCTATTACTTCTTACACATTAGATATTAGTGATATTCCGCTGAACAGTATCACCATTTCAATACGATAACACCGATAGGTATTATGAGAAAATAGCATAAATCCCTCAGACGTGTAGCTATCCCCGATTTAAAAAAAAATGATTCTATCGATAATAAATAAAAAAAAATAACCTAACGTTTTTCAAAATTTTTAAATTACTTAAGTAAAAATAGTGAGGGCCAGGAATGTTGCAACAGAACCTGGAGAGTGGACCTCACTTGACGACCCTGAGAGGGGACTTTTTAATATAAACCCGCTTAATCTTAGCAAAACGCTTATCCTGTGTTCTGTGACCTCTACCTGATCAGAATATTTTTAACAAACTGATCACTTCTTATTAGATAATTCGTGATTTTAATTTTTTTATTACCCAGACAGGTGTTTGAACCTGTTCCCTTGACATTGGGACACCAATCACCAATAGCGTGACGGTTCAACGAACTCGATTATTCACTCGATAGTACAGTTATATCGATAATCGATTTATTTTATCGAACACCGAGTAAACGGCAATTGTAACTTCATTTCGAGAATTTAGTAGAAAATATCCGACAAATTGATTTGTTCTCGACAATATTTTTCAATTTCCCGTCCAATGTTTGTTCTGAATAACCTTCACAGATAGGTATTTTGTTATACTTTATTATACGGCCGATAATAGTCTTCGAGCTCTTCATAATAGTCCGAGACGCCCAGGACTTAAATTGGCTGTGCCATAGCGGCTAGCACGTAAGATGTAGTTGCCTTTATACTTAATCAACATTTCATCGCAAGGCAACGGGGTTTCAAAATTATAACATAGCCGTTTTGGACATACACACACACATATCACGCCTATATCCCCGAAGGAGTAGGCAGAGGTGCATTACACACCCACAATTTGCCAGTATTTTTAGTCCCTCGTAATAGGAGGCAAGCCTATTGCCGTCACCGGGCACATTTATAACGGGTAAGTCCAAAATGGACGAAATAATTTAATAAAAAGTAGCAGCTAAATTGTAATTTTGAAAAAAAATTTGAAACACGTTGCCTTGCGATGAAAATGTTGATTAAAGGCAACAAAATCTTACGTGCAGCCGCTATGGCACAACCAATTAAAGTCCAGGGCGTCTCCGACTAAGTCGTGGGCGTCTCGGACTACGTTTTGGACATAAACTAACAAAACACAAAATAACTATCTATGGTGCCCGGTTACGGCAATAGGCGCTACCCCCTATTACGTGGGACCAAATTACTGGCAAAGAGTGGGTGTGTAATGCACCTGTGCCGTGATATATGCATGTACTAGTGATCGCCCGCGACTTCGTCCGCGTAGTAATTTGGATTTTATCCCGTACCCGTCGCGCCGCGTCATATTTTGAACAATTCACACAATATCTTTATAAATTATAGCCTATGTGTTATTCTGATATATAAGCTATATTATTGTAAAGTTTCATTAAAATCTATTCAGTAGTTTTAACGTGAAAGAGTAACAAACATACATACATACATACTCACAAAACTTTCGCGTTTATATTATTAGTAGGATGTTCATTATAGGTACAGTTCGCGAGGGATAAGAGGAGCTTTGCATTTGTGTGAGTGACCACGAAAAGTAGAGAAAAAACTGTGTGTGTGTGAAAGAGATTGAGATTTAAATGATCACTTGGAAAGTAGTAGATTACAATAATTAAAAAACAATTCAAAATATGTTCTCCCGGTCCGAAGGTAGAAAAAAAACATACAGTCGAGAACCTCCTTTTTTGAAAGTCGGTTAAAAAGCTGTAGGTAAAGTAATGTTACCGACTGATGATTTGATCGTCCAGCGAACTTATAAAACTCCTCTGCCTACCCCTCTGAACAAAAACAGACGTAATTTTATTAATGTACATCTTAAACTTCCGTGAATGCTACCAAGCCCCCGTACCGAGAGATCGTAGGCCGCATGTTAAACGATATCGATCGCGGTCTATATTCGAGAGGGCTGCTCGATTGTACGAGTGGGACGTGCAATGACCGACGCTATGGGTAACGTACTCGGTATAAATCTCCAGTCACATGGTACAGATCGATGGACATATGGCATGTTTGACCTTAATCTTTGTTGGGTAGAATCATTCATTCATAATTATTTTATGTTCTACTCGTACATATGTTTATGTAATAATTATTTAACTGCCTCGGTGGCGCACTCAAGACCCCGGGTTCGATTCCGGGTCGAATCAAATTATTTGTGCAGTCTACAAATGTTTGTTTCGGAGTTTGGGTATTTTCTATGTAGAATATTGTATGTAGTTATAAATATATAAGAATGTTTATCAGTCGTCTAGATCTCATAGCGCAAGCGTATATTAGTTTAATTTGGGCTAGATGACGTAGTGTGAGAATGACAAAAATATTTATTTATTATTTTATTTTATTTTCTTCGGGGAGCTTACGGCTAATTTTGACAAATGTGGTCAGATTTAAGCCAATTATAAGCCTCCACATACAACATAATTATTACAACCTTACATAAATACATATGAAAATTATACATAAACTAGTTTTAATTACCTAACTTAACTAAAGAAGGAGTTCGGTTACACTGGAAAGGAATCGTTTTATTTGGGTAGTGTTACAATTAAACAAATCAACCTTTTTTTTTTTTTTTTTTTTTTTTTTTTTTTTTTTTTTTTTTTAAACAAAACTATTAAAGTGCCTTTGTGAAGCTATCTTCATAAAGGCACTTTAATATTTTATTTTACTGCAATCACCTGATTCCTGATCTGTGCAAAAATTAGGCCTAGGCTCAGCTTGATGCTTGGACAGCGCTGTTTTTTAGAGAGGGCCTAATGTCGAGCCTGCTCATTGAGGTTCAATCTGTTGAAATAAAAAAGTTGGTGTGACTCTACCGAGGGTTCCAAAATGCAACGAGACTGAGAAGAGCCCTCAAGAAACTCAGTTCGGCTTTTTTCCAAAATATTTCATCTTAAATCTAATACAGAGTTATTTAGAAAGGAGCAATTCGTGTTACAACCAGGCCGCCTTGTCATCTAAGAAATCATTAATACTATAATAAGCTTTATGGCACAATTTACGTTTTATTAGTTTTTAAAATTTATTAACAGATAAATTTGCTATTTCGGTTGGGAATGTATTGTACATTCGAAAAGACGGCACACTCTAGGTAGAAAGCTATTACGTCTATAATTGGTGCGATAGAATGGAACGCGTAGCAAACTATTAACACGTAATCGTATAGTAATCGTATTGTAATCGTATCGTAATCGTATCATGATCGTATCGTTACAACTGAGGTCATTTAGGAGGACATTTTAAATGTCTAATTTTCCTCAGTAACTTAGTTGGTTTTACGGAATGGGGACGTTTATTGCTGTTAAATTGTAATTTTTAGGGATTTACATAGGTAAGTAAACAAGTCTGCGATTGCCGAGCATTTGTTGGAATCGGGTCCCAACCACTGGATTGAACTCCACAAGCCTCAAGTCCTATCCACTGACGGACACTATTACTCCAGGATAGTGCGGGAAGCCGTCGAAATAAAAAAGTATCCCAACTTTAACCGGGAAGATGGATATCGACTATCTACGTCGTGGAATCCGGTGATCAGCAAATGTACTCGCCACGTCACCGAACGCCCGCTTGCTGATACTATCAGTGTGGTATGCCGTAGTGGCTCTCCGAACACAATAGTTAGTGACGACGAAGTGAGGGTAGTTGAACAAACCCGCACTTCACGGAGACGACGATGAGCTGAAGCCAGTCCACCCGTGACCACGGCTCTTGTAACAGGGCCGAAACGTCGGGTAATAAAGAGGTATGTATATATCTCAATAATCGCGTAAAAGACCCGTTAGTCTTAAGTTTATAATGTGTACAAAACGCGAAAGTTTAAAGAAGTATTGACATAGGGACATAATACTACTAAAAATAACAACAAATAAATAATAAATAAATATTTTTGGACATTCTCACACGTCTTCTAGTTCAAATTAAGCTAATATAAGCTTGTGCTATGGGATCTAGACGACTGATAAAAAAACTTATATATTTCTAAATATATACATAGAAAACACCCATACTCTGAAACAAACATTTGTGGATCACACAAATATTTTGATTCGACCTGAAATCGAAACTGGGACCTCATACCACTGCGCCACCGAGGCAGTAAAATGCCTACCTACTAGCACATTCTCATACATACATATTCACGAAACATTCACTTAATCCATATAAACATGTTCAAGTTCCACAGTTTATCTTCACTTACCCCGAATTAGGGTAACACACATTAAGATGGCAACCCAGATACTTCGATATGAATTAAGATATTCTAATTTTAATTGCTCGACGGTTAAATGCTCAATGTTGCCTACGTCTCCTTTGTTTTTTGGTTATATTTACTTTAATTAAAGCTATTTATTATACGAGTAGTAACCTAATTAATTGGCTGGAACTTACACACGGGCACATTACTCGTATAACTAAAAAAAAATTGTATTTATAATGTTTTTAAGTCAAAGTTTTTCACATTTAATAATACATTATATCATATATGTATTAATAAATATTAATTATTAAATAAAATATATTTTTTTTTTACATTAGTAACCCACTAAATACAACTGGGGTATTTATGACCAAGCATAGCTATCAATCAATCAATCATTTTATTGCTGAACATGTTACATAAGTACATCTTAGGTGCTATTTGATGTTAAAGAAACACATGTCCTACCTATTTAGGTATACAATGTACAAATAATAAAAATAATAATACCTATCAGGCAACAGAACTAAGCAGGAGACCCAAAACATAGTGTCACAAATAACTAACCTCTTATCAACCACTACAAAATAATTTTTAAGTGCCTATATCACAAATGTTAATAATCACGGATTATTTTGTAGTATGAGGTTAGTTATTTTTGATTATGGAAAGAAAGTTTTTTTATTGTTATTGATATTGATTATACTCAACTACAATCTCCGATTCTTAAAATTTGTGATAAGTATAGGCACTTATAAAAATTATTTTGTAGAACTACTTTGCAATATTCCGCCATATGCAAATTACCCAACTTACTACTTGGTAAAGAGACCATTTTATATGTATATTGTTGATTGTTTATAATTTTGACTTCGTTGATTATTATTATTATTAAAAAATATTGTTATTATGTTCAAATTAAACTAGTACGGGGTGGTGGGTTTAGAGTGGCTCTGTTATGGCAAAAATTTGCCATATATTTTAGAATTTTTTACAGTTTTTCCTAAAATCTAAAAAAAATCACATGACATTAAGTTCAACATCATTTTAGAGGTCTTTGACCATGCTGAATTGATTGCAGCTGGTCTTGAGTCTCTATTACCGTTCTCGATTTGACCTCGTTTTGACCTTGACCTTGAGACCAGAGGTCAAAGGTCAAGTTCATTTTAGAGGTCTTTGACAACGCTGAGTTGATTGCAGCTGGTCTTGAGTCTCTAACTATTACCGTTCTCGATTTGACCTGGTTTTGACCTTGAGATCAGAGGTCAGAGGTCAAGTTCATTTTGGGTGGTTTTCAACTATGCTAAGTCGATTGGCGTTTACACTGAGTCTCTAGCTCTTACCGTTCTCGAGTTGAAAATTGTTCACGGACGGACGGACGGACATTACTGTTATATAAGAGATTTTCGTTTCGAAAACTCTAAAAGGATCTACTTATATGAAGATATCGCGTCATACACAATCAAAACTGATTATTGAATACTAAGCAGTTTGATTTGTAAGTTCAATCCCTTTCATAGATGCATCGAGTTAGTATTTCCCAAATTACGAGGTGTACATATCCTCTTTTCTCCCCTTACCGGGGACGATTGCACTAGAACCTCTCAGAATTAATGTTTTGTAATAATCCGAACATGTTAGTTGATAAATTTATTCAAAAATTAACTGACTCCATCAAAAGTAGTACCTCAATATCAAAAATTCCTAATAGTAAACAAATAATTAAGCCATGGATTACGCCAGGTATACTCCGATGTATCAAAAATCGTAATATTTTACAAAAAAGATCTCGTGAAGATCCTCATAACGTAATCTTAAAAATTACATACTCCAGATACAGAAACCATTGCAACAATCTCATAAAAAAATTGAAACGCAAATATGAAAGAGAATTGCTTACTGACTCAGTCTCAAATCCAAAGTTGCTATGGAGAAACGTAAAGTCCATCACTTATTCAAGTAAGTCAAAAACACAATGTACTGAACTATTAAAGCTCAGGTCGTCTCCAGGAGAGTCAGTGGATGCCATAAACAAATACTTCGCGAATATTGGCAAAGAGTTGGCTCAGCAAATAACAACGACGTGTGCCATGAACCAACCCAAACCACTGACGAATCAAGTAAACTCATTTGCACTTTTGGATACAGATCTGGAGGAAGTGGAGAGAGTTTTAATGAGTATGAAATCAGACAGTGCCCCTGGATGGGATAATGTTTCAACCAAATTCCTCAAGTACGTAAGCGAACAAGTCGTACCTATCATTGCCCACTTGGTTAATCTTTGTTTTGCTAGTGGTATTTTTCCTGCCCCATTGAAAGAATCCATTATCACTCCAGTACACAAGGGTGGGAACAGAGACGATGTCAACAATTACAGACCTATATCGGTCTTACTAGTTTTATCTAAAATCATTGAAAAACTTATAAACACGAGACTTAAAAACTACCTTAATAAATATAGTATAATTTCATCAGCGCAATTTGGCTTTAGACAGGAGGTTTCCACTGAGGACGCTGTTGCTACCCTCACTTCTTTAGTTACAGAGCATCTAGACAAAGGGAGTAAATGTCTGACGGTATTCCTGGACCTCAAAAAAGCATTTGACACTGTTTCTGTCCCTACTCTTGTGACCAAACTGGAGAATATCGGAATTAGAGGCATCCCTCTGAGACTTTTGGAGGACTACCTTTCAGATAGAAGACAGAGGGTCAAGATAGGATCTTTCACTAGTAGTGAGATAGAAGTATCCTACGGTGTACCCCAAGGGAGCGTACTAGGCCCAACATTATTCCTCGTCTACATTAACGACCTGTGCAATCTGAGAGTCGATGATGCAAAAATAATTTCGTATGCTGACGATACTGCTGTAACATTTTTTGGAAAAACATGGTCTGACGTTAAGGCCAGCACAGAGCTGGGTATGTCTCAGGTAGCTGGTTGGCTAAACGCTAACCTCCTAACACTAAACACAGCTAAAACCAACTATATTTGTTTCACCATCACTAATCGTACACAGCCTAAGAAAGAATTTGCCATAAAGATTCACTCTTGTGACAAAACTAATCCAAATATTGCTTGCACATGTCCCTCAATTAATAAAGTATCACAAGTTAAGTATTTGGGGGTCATAGTGGACCAGAGCTTGACATGGAGTTCCCATATTGAACACCTTACTGGTAGAATTAGAAAACTGTGCTGGATATTTAGGACACTAAGACACATTGTTCCGTCGGATGTGATTAAAGTAAACGGCCATCGCAGGAATGTATTAAATGAAATTTATATTGCTCTTGCACAATCAGTACTAGGTTATTGTATTCCAGTGTGGGGTGGTGCTGCTAAAACTAAACTTATGGACGTGGAGCGAGGACAACGAGCTTTAATAAAAACTATGTACTTTAAAAAGAACAGATTCCCAACCGATATCCTCTATGAGATCAGTGGCCTATTCTCTGTTAGAAAACTATATATTAGTAAAAATATTTAAAAAAAACATAGAACGCTATCCTATAATCCTGACGTGATTTTAAAAAGACGGAAAGATATTATTGCTGAAATACCAGTAACCAAAACCACATTTGCTAACAGATAATACTCTAAACGCGCTGCTAAATTATATAATATAATAAATAAAGAAACTTTCATTTATAATAAACATTTGAATGAATGTAAGAAAATTGTAACAGCTTGGTTAAAACCACTGACCTATGAAGCTACTGAAAAATACCTACAAGACATTACTTAACTTTAACTCTAACCCACACACAGCCATTCACATACACACACACGCATACACATACATAAACACACACACGCACATAATCACACACACGCACACACGCACGCACGCACACACACACACACACACACACACACACACACACACACACAGACACACAGACACACACACCACACATAGACACACACAACAGACAACAGACATAAACACAATAGAAGACTTGATGTTTATCTGCATGAGTTTAAGTTACAAATAGTACCTAAGATGGTTACAAATTTAGTTAGTTTTTTTTTTTCTTTTTTTATACCTAGTTATGGAAGAGCGGAGTCTCCTAATACAGGCATTGTTTGCTTAAAAGGAGGCTCCAATCACAAATTAATGTTAATGTTTTTATTTTCTGAAACCAATAAATAAATAAAATAAAAATAATAAAAAAAAAAAAAATTTGTGTCATGTGGCCCGGTAAACATATCACCGGGCCAGATAAAACTTTTTTGTTCCATCTGGCCCGGCGCCGGGCCAGATGGGATACAGTCGATACTCGTATATATTTTCATTTATGCAAACAAACCAAAAAGCAAATTCATAACCTTTAATCTATATATTTAATACGACAATTTGTCTGTCTGTCTGTCCGTCCGTCGCATTTTTCAATTATAATTAATAATACATTTGCATGAAATATTAAAATATTCGTAGAAGTTTAGGGAAGGAGTTATTTTTTTTTTTTTATATTTGAGGCGATACAAAGTTCGCCGGGATAACTAGTTGTTATTATAGAAACAGCAAATCTCAACCAAAGACAACCCTAAATGTATTAAACTTAGATAAAATCATAACGGCGACATTAAACTTTGCATATGGGGCCAATTATATCCCAAAATGTATAATAACACTGATACACGTGTAAATAAATTAATAAAAGCACCCTTGCAACCAAAGGGTTAAGATTTACGTTGTGATATGATCTTTCACTGTAACCCTTTAGATGTTTGCTTGTACAATGATGCTGTTATTTGATTCTTTCCTAGTATTGTGGTAAGTTTTAAGAAAATATATATATAATTAAATTTAAAACTTACAACGTGTTTCTTAAGCTTCAAACAAACTGATCCTTCACATACGACGTATGCCACGCGACACACTGGTCCTACGTCTTACGACGTCTGACGTTTACACACGCGTGTCTGGCGCGGTGACGCGTAAGGCAGCGTGATGAATGACCAGTGTGTTCGATACCATACAAATTATATAGGCCAGAACCAGTTCAGACGTCGCATGTGAAGAACGAGTATACCCGTACCTTTATGCTCACAGGATACGGATCACAACGTCACGAGAACCACAACCTACAAATCAACGCAACAACGTCGGACACAATTTTGTTACTCACGACGGAACGGACGGCGTTTGGGGTGAGAGGATGTTTGTTTGTTTGTGAAAACCCATGTTGACATTTTTCTTCAACACTACTAGTCCGATTTTGATACAGATATAGCCGATGTCGGTCGCACCAGTCCTACAGTGACGCCGGGCATGTGTGGGTGTTCACTGGCCGCTTGGCCTTAATGTAACTGTCCTTTAATAATTACACAACTTTCATAGTGGCTCTATCATTCATGATAACACTGTATTGGTACGATTCCTTTGCTGAAGAACAAAATTTCCGTCTAAATGTGGATATTTGCGACGAAAAGCAAACTTTCTGTCATCAGAATTCCGCTCGCGTTCTGCAAACCCTCCGTATAGCGTTAATATACATATAGATATAGGTAGGAAGTTTGTATACGGGCTGTTTAAAACACCGATACTACTTTACTTGTAGGAATTTGTAGAAGTTTTTACGTTGTAAGGCTTAAAAGTTTTGACTGCTTCAGTGGCGTGGTCGTTAGTGCATCCGCTTTCGACGCCGGAGTCTCGGGTTCGATTCCTAGTCGGGACAAACTTTGTGTGATGACACATACGTTTTTACCGAAGTCTGGGTGTTTTCTATTTATAATATGTATGTATTTACAAAAAAAATGTATATAAGTATTTATATCAGTTTATCTAGTACTCATATCACAAGCTCTGCTTAGTTTGAGACTAGATGGCGTTGTGTGAATTGTACTAACATATTTAAAAAAGTGCCCGTTTTACGGCAATAGGCTTGGACGACCAATGTTGAAAACTATTGAAAATGGGTATTTTACTACCCTATTTTTCACGTCGTAGATTTATATTTTAATGTAAATAAATAGAAATAAAACATTACACACATACACAAATTCACGGCTTTATCCCCGAATGGGGTGACAGAGGCGTTTAAAACCCTCCTTTTGCCAGTCAGATTATTAATTCCACGTTATAGGGGGCAAACTTATTGGATAGGTATATATTAGCCGGAGCTTCGAGCTTCATCCGTCTGTCAGCTAAGCAGGTGCTCCACGTGCAGGCAAGGATAATTTGGTCCCTGCCCTGGTGCTCTGGAGATGCTGACGGGTTACACAAAAGAAAAAAAACACGTCAACATTGACAACAGAAATTACCGAAATGACCACTCGGAAAGCAGTAGCTATAAATTAAAAAAAATCTACATCTAAAATTATGAATTTCAGAAACTCGTCCTTTTTTGAAAGTCGGTTAAAATACCTAATATGACTGCTTTGGTGGCGTGGTCGGTAGTGCATCCGCTTTCGACGCCGGAGTCTCGGGTTCGATCTCCGGTCGTGACAAACTGTGTGATGACACACACGTTTGTACCGAAGTCTGGATGTTTCCTATGTATAATATGTATGTATTTAAAAAAAAATGTTTATAAGTATTTATATCAGTTTTTCTAAGAGTAGTACTCATATCACAAGCTCTACTTAGTTTGAGAATAGATGGCATTGCGTGAATTGTAAAATTGTAAGTGTAAAAAAAATAATAATTAATAAATATAAATATAACATATTTTTTTTTTGTATTAATACTTCTAAACCTAACAAATAACTTACATGATATTAACTAAAGAACTATTGCGTCAATGTAACCCAACCCTCCTGCAATTACCTCAAGTATGCATTTTTCCTAACTCGAGTCGTGTCAAGGGTGAATTTGTCGAACAAACCTAATAATGCCGAGTAATTTTTCAATTGGGCGTGTTAACGTTTTTTTTTAAACACCTCATGAGGATGGTGTTATGTGATAGCGTTTGTTTTCTTATTTTAAAGTGTGATAATGAAATAATAATAAGTATGTCAGGACAATTCACACTACGCCGTCTAGTCCAAATCAAGCTATGAGCTTGTGCTATGGGATCTAGACAACTGATTATGCAAGACTAGACCGTAGCAGAGTTTATTTTTTTACTATTTTCATTAGTAAGACAGACATACATACATCACGCCTATATCCCGGACCGTGACCGGGTACTATAGAAAATCCAAAACGACTCAGTAAATCAAACCAATATTTTTTTTAAATACCGTCCTTATGCCGCGGCCGCACCTACGTCCATTGCCTCCGGTGAGCACTGAAAGAATTTCCAGTGGCACCCGGCGGACCTTAGCCTGTGTGGCCGCTGCGTGGTGGTCGGGTGTTACCCCGCATCTTTGGGGTCGGGTTTTATCCCGCGTCGGTGAGTGTAGGCGTGCGTGAGGTGAAGCCCCACTGCACGCAATCATCCATAGTGATTTACTAGGGCGGTTCGCTGGAACGCGGGCGGTTACTTAACTTAACCCTACCAAAACTAATTCAAATACTGCATTTAAAAATTAAAATTTCGCGCGCGAGGCATTAATCAAACTTTTTTAGCACTGTCAAAGGTATGTTTCTTTAATACTTAATAAAATAACTTAAAAATGATAAGAGCCACATACACCAAAAACTACACAGCAAACCACAGGCTTATGTTATATCTTTATGCCAAATTTCAAGTTGATAACTTAAGAGATGCGCTCGCTATCGTGTCGCATACATCCTTGATTGAGCCCATATCGTTGTGAGGACGCCGCAAGCTCCGTCTTGCATAACACCGTCCACTTCTCTAACAATTTACATACTTTTTTCCCGTGCACTTTTCTTTCTGTCTAAGTTTAACAAAATGCTTTTGTTCCCTCTCCTTACACTTTTGACGTCGAAGATGTATTTTTTTTTTAAATAAGCCTAATTTTCCGCGTTCTTAAAGAGATTTTCGGGCGACTTTCGAATGTCAGTCTTTTTAGGGTTCCGATTTAAAAGTCTCGGAACCCTTATAATTTCGTCATGTCTTTCCGTCCGTCCGTCCGTCCGTCACTCCGTCCTCGGCTTTACTCCCAAAACGGTTAGTGCTAAAAACATGAAAGTTTGCATAAATATGTATATTTAAAAAGCCGACAGAGTGCTACAATAAAATGTTGAAAAATACTTTTTTAGGGGTACATACCTCCCCCACACGTAAAGTGAACATGATATTTTTTTCTCACTTCTACTCCATCGTGTGGGGTATCATTAGATAGGTCTTTTAAAATCATTGCGAGGTTGCTAAAGTGATTTTTTCATTTAACTATCCGTTTGCGAGATAATAAGGAAAACAGAATGTCCCCCCTCTCTAAAATCTAAACAGCTGGCGTGAAGAACCTGAAATAATTCATGACGATTGTCCATGTTATGAACTTTGAAGGAAAACTATATCGGATGGTACAACTCTGTTAGTTCTGGAGTTATAGAGCTTTTATGGGTAAGTAACTACGGCACCCTATACACGCCAGATACGCACTTGGCTGGTTTTATTCACTACTAGCTGTATTATACTTAGACATAGATTCAGCCTGACGGAGGAAGCAGTCTCGCAGGGCAAGGTGGCGGTGGTGGTGTCTCTTGACTTACAGAAGCAGGCTAGAAGGGTTGCGTGCTGCGGGGCAGATTCACTCACTGACGCGGGATAAAACCCTACCCCACGACGCGGGATTCTCATCCCGACCCAACCCCCGCAGAGACCACAGAGGTGGTCAAAGTCCGCCGGGCGTCACTGGAAATACGTTCTGCTTGTAACCAGAGACGCCCGGCAACGGACGCTAGAGTGGACATGAAACTAAAAAAAAAAGGCATAGATTCAGCGACAGAAGTCTAGTTATATGTTAAAACATTATTCAATGAGAACCACTTACTTTTTATAAAATAGGGGATAGTGAGAATGTAGGTAGTTGACCATTGGTCAGCTACTTTTTCAACCGATTTCAAAAAAAGGAGGAAGGTGTTTTTATGTTTATCCTCATTTCTCTGGACTGAGTGAACCGATTTTTAAATGAAAGCTACTACTTCCGGATTGGTCCCATTTCAATTTGGTCCCATTCCGACAAGTATTTGGTCCCATTTCGGTCATTTGAAGGCGGTTCTTGTGTCAATTTTTGATGTGTATTTTCTTTAAATTATATGTGTATTTACGTATTAAGTATTTAACGACTGGGGTGTTATTACTGTTATCTATCTATATATAGAAATGGGGAATGTAATTTTTGTCCCCCCTTAGCTCTCGAGAACTGCTTATGCTCCAATGATGGTTGACCCCTCTATGGATAGCCCTCGATCTGGAGGCAAGCCAAAAAATCGAAAATTTGACCTAGCCCTAAGGGGTCAAAAGTTATAGGCCAAAACCTATGGCGTGGTGCGGCGCGAAGCACCGCGCAAGACACCGTACTAGTTTACATATATATAGGTAGGTAGATATGCCTATCCGCGTGTCAACACTGCGAGGCTTCCGGCGAAGACACGGCATCCACACGTTGGTGGAATGCTCAGCATGGGCGAGTCAGCGCCGGGACTTCGTTGGGCCTGGGCGTAGATACTCTCTCCCTAGAGACCATGCTACGAGCCATGGTCTCTAGCGAGAGTCAGTGGAACGCGGCCGTTTCCTTCTGCGATCAGGTTATGCTCGTGAAGGAGGCGACGGACTAGGACCGCGGAATAATTTAAAAAAAAGTAGGGATGCCAAAATAAAAAAAATAAAAAATGTTTGGCTGTGATATTACCAGTTCTCGCTGGTTCTCGCTCTAAGGCTTAATACACTTGGATCTTGTGCGTAAGCAAATTCAAATTCAGAGACTTTTCCTGCTCGCTTCTCTCGTTTAGAGGTATCTAAAATGTCACATACCTATTTATTGTCAACCCTGAGTAGTGACATTTTGTATTCGAAGTTCAAAAACTGCATGGCTATGACGTGTTGACAGGCAGAATTGTTACAGACCCACAATTCTACGCTCCAGTGGCTTCCGACGTAGACTTACGAAGCATTAGACAAGATTTAGGATGAAAACATGCCTCTGTTTAATACTAATTAAATGAAACAAGTTTAAAAATAGTATTTTATTATATTTGTAATCTTATTTTTTATAAATCCACAATGATAGATCTTACCCGTTAATTTCACTAAATGAAATGAAATGATTTATTTATTTGTATAGGTCACTAAATGGCTCTTACAATCGTCAGTAAGTACTTAAAATAAAAAAAAATTCATTGCTTCTATATTTACATGTACTGTCAGATTCGCAAAGCAATAAGTAGAACCGAGAGAAAGAACCTGGCAATAAAACTCTCGGTCACTCTTTTTCAATAATTAACTCCTTTACACATTTTCTTACGACTAAATGTGGACGAATGTACATTGGTCTCGTGTCAAAATCAAAGAGGGCGTGTATAATGCAACAAACATCGATGTCGCTTTTGTAGTTTGTAGGTACTTAATTCACTTTTCTTTTAAACACTCAAAGATTTCAAAATCAAGTTCTTACCTAATAAGTATACATTTTGAAAGATAATTTTATCTGAAAATTATGAAGACAGAAAATCATTATCTAAAGAAATAATGGATTATAACCATTATTAGGTCTTCCTTAATTTGACTTGTATTTGTATTTCGGTATTACATTTTGTTATAAAAAGAATAGTCCGAGACGCCCAGAGCTTTAATTGGCTGTGCCATAGCGGCTGGCACGTAAGATTTTGTTGTCTTTCGTCAACATTTCATCGCAAGGCAACGGGTTTCTTATTTTATTTCAAAATTATAATACAGCTACTACTTTTATTAAAATCATTCAGTCATTTTGGACGTAACCCATTATATGTGTGCCCGGTGAGGGCAATAGACTTGCCCCCTATTACGTGGGACTAAAAATACCGGCAAATTGTGGTTGTGTAATGCACCTCTGCCTACCCTTTCGGGGATATAGGCGTGATATGTGTGTGTTTGTGTATTAAAATAATAATTAGTTACCTTCATAATTTGTATAAACTTAACTTATTAAATATAACTTATTTGTATAAACGCCTTGTCTAACCATTCGTATGTCTACAGCATACCCCTCAGCAAGTAACAAGGGCAATCTTGTGGGTGACTTGTAAATGAAATAGAAAAAAAAAACTCAAAAAAAAATATGGCGGTGTTTAAAACACGACTTCTGCATTACGCCGTCCGCCGCGGACTTTCAATTGAATAGAATAATGGAATTATTCGATTGTAAAATGTTTTTAGTATTAGCAAAAATGAAAATCGTGATTTCGACGGTGACACGATTGTTTTTTATTTTATAATTTACTAGCTAACGACTGCTTCGGACTTGGGTTTTTGCGGAGCGCGTGGCGGGTAGCCTTTTAGGTTACCTCGGGCGGTGGGCATAAATCCAGGCCCAAACGCTCAAATTACAATACCGAACAACGTTTCCTTGTCCCGCATCGCGAACTAGTTCTTCTGTGCGGGAAAAATCAAGCATTACCTTGACATTGGCGAAATCATCGATGAATATCGACGGAGCCACGTTTTTAAAAAAAGAAGAAGAAAAAGACTGCGGTTTCACCACGATCCCCAAGAAAAAAAGGTGCTCTTTACATTTAACTACACTATAATCATTAGGGTTCCGCACCCAAGGGTAAAACGGGAACCCAATTATTGAGACTTCGCTGTCTGACCGTCCGTCTATCTTGGGCTGTATCTCATGAACCGTAAGAGTTAGAACGTCAAAATTTTCACAGATGATGTATTATTATTGTCTCTATAACAACAAATACTAAAAAACAGACTATAATAAATATTTAAAGGGGCTTCCATACAACAAACATGATTTTTTTTGCTGTTTTGTCACGGAACCCTTTTTGCGCGAGTCCGACTCGCACTTGGCCAGTTTTGTGCCTACCCACCTACGTGTTATGGCCGCATAGGTAAGTGATCCTTATGTCTGGAATGTTGTAGTTTTCTCATTTGTAGTAAAAATCTGGTACCTACTTACTTAAGCACCTACTCGATTGATCTCTTAGTTACGACATCAACAAACAATAATAAAAACACATAATCCAATAAGACCGTCTCAACAAGTTTGAAATATTTCCACAATCTGCTATCTCTATCTATTTTCAATAAATAATATTGAAAAGAAAGAGCCGTAGATATGCATATAAGTACACTAGGCTGGGAGGAAGCGCTCGTGCGTTGAAACTTCGTGGAGTTGAAGCCTTTGAAAATGCTTCGAATGTTTTGACGTAGCGGTTTTTCAGAAGAAACGCTACAAGCTTGCCCCGCTGACTGATGATTAGTTACCCGTCTCCTAAACTAAAGATTACTGCTTCGATATCCACTCAGAATAATTTAGCTTTGATCAAGACTGTTGCCCCAGACTAAAATACTGCCGAAATACTCTCTTTTTTTGTTTGTTTTTCCCGTCCCAAAAGGCACGGTCGCGCAATTATTGTCCATTGCCTGGCGCCCAGGGGACAATTTGAGTATAAGTCTGGACATTGCCAAAGCCTTCGACAAAGTATAGCATGCTTTGCTCCTTCCCAAGCTTCCAGCACTCCCTGGTGCAGTTGGATGAACAGTTTCCTACACAGCCACCCTCTAATTATTTTCCACTTTCATCTGCATATTAATGACTATGCTATCCTTCAATAACATTCATTGCCATGCAAATAACAATACATTGAATTGTTTGCTTGGCTAAACTAACCTAACATACATTCTGGCTAACCTAACCCAAAATATTGCCTCGGTAGTGCGATGGCCGCTCCCAATAAACTGCCTGTTACTGCTACCCCAGAGAGGTTCAAATCCCTAATCGGTTCAAATACTGTTCGGGTATTTTTACGTAAGTATATTGACCATTCTGTACCTATATTCACAGGGTAAGTAAAGTTTTCTATCTAAGTATTTCTTTAACATTATTTCCAAGCTTAGGGTGCCTTTCGACCAGAGATGTGCTATGCTACGTTACCATGCATGCGCTTGACACCCACCACCAATCATAGTTATTTGTCCACACAGCACGTCATATTACAATCATTTTGCATTGGTCCACAAACACATCCCATAGCTACATAGCACGTCTCTGGTCGAAAGGCACCGTCTTATTTGCATTTTAAACAATTTTATACTCAACAACATAAGATATTTACTTAATTATAATGCTGTTTATGAATATTATTACGAGTATCTACGTGAAACAAATCAATGTCGGGTTTGTGAATAACTGATTGTGGGAATATGAATGATCACACATTTTATATGCATGATGGCATTTTGATTTATTAATTTGTCACGAGCGTATTATGAATGAACACAATACACAAAGCAACGAAGGGTTAAGCACTGTTCACCTTCATCAGACAGATGTCATCGGGCAGAACTTTCATTGGCCGATTCCTGAATCTACCAATGAGATTATTGTGACTGAGCGACCTTTTATTGGCTGATTTGAGAATGATTATAGTGCTTTAGACGGAGTTGTTTTATTCACAGACATACATTTCATTGATTAGGTACCTACTTTGTTGGTTCTTGGGATTTTTTGTAAGATCTGTCACAGAGTCTACCTATTAGTGTGCAAATCTGACAGTACCAACCTAAATAGAACTACTCAAAATAAGTTTTATAAGTATCTTTATGACCTACATAAATGATTTTTTTTAAATTAGAATTGGAATAGGGAATGAATCTATCTAAAGGTTGTCTGGGAGTGACCGCTTCATAGCGATAAGGGCGATATTTACTTGCACCTCTAACAAAAATGACAAGACCGAATTTAGATTTTTTCAACCGACTTCCAAAAAAGGAAGACGTTCTCAATTCGAATGTATGTTTTTTTGTTTATTACCTCATATATACGGACTGGGTGTACCGATTCTGAAAAATTTGCTACTAAGTACTTTCCATGTGGTCACATTTCAATTTGGTCCCATTCCGACAACCATTTCGGTAGTTTCAAGTCGTTTACTGTGTATTAAATATAAATATATAGATACACTTCACAAATTGGTGAAGTGTATCTATATATTTAATACGACAATTTGTCTGTCTGTCTGTCCGTCCGTCGCATTTTTCAATTTACATACATTTGCATGAAATATTAAAATATTTTTATATTTTTTTTTTTGATGCGTTACAATGTTCGTCGGGATAACTAGTTTTATTGATTTACTTATCAATATAAAAAAAGTCTTTTTAAATTATAAAAATGAGTGTTACTTCCTATGGAATAGTAATCTATATTTAGAAATGGGGAATGTAATTTTTGTCCCCCCTTAGCTCTCGAGAACTGCTTATGCTCCAATGATGGTTGACCCCTCTATGGATAGCCCTCGATCTGGAGGCAAGCCGAAAAATCGAAAATTTGACCTAGCCCTAAGGGGTCAAAAGTTATAGGCCAAAACCTACACCGCGCAAGACACCGTACCTACTAGTTTTAGAGAAAATATAGATTCTAAAAGGTTTATAAATCTTTATTAAAACTTTTCCAGAATTTGGTAGATTGATTAGAATAAAAACTTCGAATAAAAATTCCGATACTCTAGCCAGAATTTCAAAGTACATAGTACTTACTTTTACCTTATACCAGTTTTGTCAACTCTATTTTTTATTGCCTTTACTAGCCAATAGCTGTTCAGTTAATAAATATTGTAAAAAAAAATAGTCACGATTTCTTTATAAAACCTTAGAACAGGTCCCACACAGAACATGTTCAAAGAATAGTCTTTTTAGACCAATGTCAAAGCACACCTAATTCAACTTCATATTATTCAGATTTCCCTATGGGTTCATAGTGAATATAGAGAAAGCAGATACAAATATACCGTATGTAAAAGAGAGATAGGTATATGGTCACGGGTTTGGTTTTGATGATCGGTGTACGTGCCGCGTCGGCCGCTGAGTTACGTGACTTCTGAATACGTCTAAGATTGAAACGTGGTATGACATGTCTTGATATTTTATGATTTGTCCTTTCCAATTTGCGGGGGAAAGGATTATATTTTCAGTTATTTCTAAAGAATGTTTTGAGTATAGAAAAATTTTGTACTATAGTTACCTACTTTTATTCATTGCGTTGAATACTAAATCTACACGATTATTTATCCTACTAATATTATAAACGCGAAAGTTTGTGAGTATGTAAGAATGTAAGTATGTATGGATGGATGGATGTTTGTTACTCTTTCACGTAAAAACTACTGAATGAATTTTATTGAAACTTTACAATAATATAGCTTATACATCAGAATAACACATAGGCTACAATTTATAAAGATATTGTGTGAATTGTTCAAAATACGACGCGGCGCGACGGGAACGGGAAAAAATCCAAATTACCATGCAGACGAAGTCGCGGGCGACCACTAGTACTAGATAATGTAGACAAAAGGGATGAGGGGCTCGTGGTCTAGTGGTAACCGACAATGATAACACAATGCAAAGGTCAAGCAACATTTAGTCAGGTCGGTCTTAGGATGGATGACCATTTCTTAAGACACTGAGACCCCTCCGTGCCTCGGAGAGTACGTTAAGCCGTCAGTCCCGGTTGTCATACTAACATCTATGGGAGTCGTTAGGGGTAGTTGGAGCCCTAAATCAAAAATCCTCGCGGTCTAACTACAGAACTTCGATATCGCCCATGGGTTGTGAAGGTCAGATGGCAGTCGCTTCACGGAAAATATCGAAGTTCAGCCAAATCACAGTTAGACTGTAAAGCCGACCCCAACTGAGTTGGGAAAAGGCTCGGCGGATGATGAATGATGACAAAAGGAATAATGTTTAATTCTCTGTGTTTGTTATGTTTTGGTAGGTACAGAGGAATCTCCTGATTTGGCCTGACAACAAACTTTACAATTTTGTAATTAGGTATGTACCTAAAATAAAAACTTTATTGTGTTTGACAATTAATGTCATTATGTAATAATAGTAACTGTAGTCATTATTATGTTTATAGGTTGACGACACTGAAGCAGAAGGCCTTTTTAGAGGTTAAAAAACTGTCCGAGTGCGCATCGAACTTGCGCACGAAGTGTTCCGATTTTTGGGGTTATCTTAGGATCTAAATACAGAAAAAAACAATATTGTCTGTAGTATGGAAGCCTTCTTAAGGCTAGGTATTTATGCAAAAGTAAGCATTTAGCGCTGCTCGGGTGTATATTCGCGTGGACGCAGCGGGGATGAACTCTCGTGACCCGGCTTGGCGACACAGTGTAGAAATAAGCAGTCACCTAGTTTTAATTTTCAAACACATGGAATGCATATTTTATTATATTTTTATACTAGTGATAAATTAGAGTTTCATGAATGAACGATTATTTGTAGGAGATACGAGATACCTGTGCCTTAAAAAATGGGGCTGTTTTTTTAGTTTTTCAATTTTCTCTATCTGTTGTTTCTTTTTAATAAAATTGAGCATTAACTGACACAATGTATTCTTAATAATTAGAAAATATGAGTTGCCACGTTTTCCTCAGGACTAGATATGATGGTGGCAGGTTTAAAGGCTTCAACTTTGGTGACCTATTTACCTGCCAAATGCATAGAAAGTCCAAAGAAAAAAGTGGCAAACCATAGTTTTGTAACTCTATAATACATATTTTATCAGCTTATGTTCAATTTTAATAAATAACGTAAGGGGGAAGATATACAAAACTAGGAGCTGCGGTCGCTGCCGTGGTACTGCGCTGCAGCATGCAATTGAGCGAAGCGACTATTGTCATATTTTTGGTCAATAACTTTTTTGAGGGTCCTAAATCAAAATTCGGTCTCGAACAAAACCTGTTCCTGAGAATGCTTGGTTTTTGAGTGAAAAATCATAAAAATCGGTTGTTGACATATTTTTGGTCAATAACTTTTTTTGAGGGTCCTAAATCAAAATTCGGTCTCGTACAAAACCTGCTCCTGAGAATACTTGATTTTTGAGTGAAAAAAATCATGAAAATCGGTTGGGTAGTTGTCGAGAAACAATTTCACATCGAGTTGCATTTGAGTCACCTGATAAGGAGCTCCGCTCGCTACGCTCGCTTCGCTCAGTAATAGTTTTTTAGTTTTTGATGTTTTGGCGGCAGGCAACTACATACATCATTTTTGAATATTTCAACCGTCTAACTATCACGATTCATGCAGCCTGGTGACAGACGTATTGATAGGGGAGTCTTTTTAAGTTGGGTATCGTCTACCTTTTGGGTCCGGAACCCAAAAAGCTGCAAATTTTGCTAACAACTAGGTAGGTGGTTTTGTATCAAACACTTTATATTCTCAAATCTCTGTCGTTACATTCGAATATCAGTTATGATAAGGTAACATAAGCCTATTATGTCATAATATTGTCGTTTTCAAATTTATGTTATTGGTTATAAAGTATCAAGAAGTGTCACAATTGTATAAAAGTACTAGATCCCGGCTACTGTCAGCGTCGGTGGTGTCTGGCATTCATTCATTGTTTCGAACGGTCTTGTATGACACAATCATAATCTAATTTCCACGGACTACTAATGCTTTACTACTAATTACCTTCTTTTTGACTACTAATGCATTTATTAACTAAACCATTTACTAATTAGGAGTTAATAGTTAAAAAACGTCACTCAACTTGTACTAAGTGACGTTTTTAAACTCATTAAGCGAAAGTTTGTATCGTGTGAGTTTCATTCATTTTCAAATGGTAGGACCAATTTTAAATAGTCAGTTATAGAAATTATAATTTCAGACATAGACTTTTTAATGCCAAATATAGGTAAATGATTACCATTAACCCTAACCTACTGGTGGGGTTTGAAGTGACCGAAGAGTCATCCTTAGTCCGAGTCCACGAAAATAGTCCGAGACGCCCAGGACTTTAATCGGCTGTGCCACAGCGGCTGGCATGTAAGATTTTGTTGCCTTTCATATATCATCGCAAAGCAACGGGTTTCATTTTTTTCCAAATTACAATTTAGCTGCTAATTTTTATTAAATTCATTCGGCCATTTTGGAAATAACCCATTATAAATGTCCCCGGTGACGGCAATAGGCTTGCCCCCTATTACGTGGGATTAGAAATATTGGCAAATTGTGGGTGTGCAATGCACCTCTGCCTACCCCTTCGGGGATATAGGCGTGATATGTGTGTGAAGAGTCACCCCCGCTGTTGTTTGCCATTTTAATTACAATTATTAAGTATGTACCTATCTAATTTTCTTTTTCCCGATATCTAAGTACCCAACTCTACGATCTTAGTTCTCCACCCCAACACTATGTACTTTATCGATGAATGGGAATGTTAGTAGGAAACTTGTATTGACAGTTCTAAGTACCTATTCTTTTTTTGAAGAAAAATATAATATAAAAGAATAACAATTTTATGATAGAAATTGTATTAACCTCCTTCAATATTTCTCATACGCTATTCGAATTTCGAATAAACGATGTCACGGAAATCTTTTGCCAAGAAATA
Organism: Nudaria mundana; assembly: GCA_963556515.1. NCBI lineage: Eukaryota > Metazoa > Arthropoda > Insecta > Lepidoptera > Erebidae > Nudaria > Nudaria mundana. The sequence continues at coordinate 13,628,924 of OY748306.1, read as the reverse complement.
TACTGTCCACTTCAACCCTCTGATATTTTTCCTTAGCTAAGAGGACACGTACTCCGATTTTTCTGGTCAAATGCACCGCGAAAAGCAACGGCCGCGCCCGAGCATCACCGATCTATCAACGACATTCGCGTTCGGAATTCGAAATGCGATCGAAATCGCCAATCACGGACTTGAATTTCAAATGGTCATAAGTTTATATTGCGAATGTTGAAATTGAAACAAAACATCTTCGATTAGGAATCCGATTCGTGCTTTCTATTTTTGTTGAACTCTGTGATCTGTTATTAATTTAAATTGTATTTTAAAACTTGTGAATAAGGTATATTTTTATTTATTTTTTTGAACACATTAAAAGTTTATTACTATATTGTATTTCCTGTTAAACGTCTCTTTCGTCCATTGTTTATATCAGTGAGGATTCGATGATGTCATGTAAGAGTTTCAAGGGAATCGTAAGCAAGTATACTGTCTAAAAATACTTTTATATTTAGTACGCCGCCTAGTATATTCATCATTTCATTCAGTCATACAGAAGTTTTAAGTATGGTACGAAAAATTCCAGAATGATTTAAAAAGTTTGAAATTAGCTTATGATTATGACACCAGTATGTAACTACCTACTATAAAACGTCGACTCTCATGTCGACAATTCGAATTATGAATTTAAAAGTTGACATATAAAGCCCTATGATTATGTATGACACAAGTAACTATAAAAAATTAAAAAGTTATTATATGAGGCAGATTTTGTATGAGATTTTCTGTTGTCTTTAAAAACTACACATGACTTGTTCTAATACCACTAGTACAGTGTCTTACGCGGTGCTTCGCGCCACACCACGCCATAGGTTTTAACCTATAACTTTTGACCCCTTAGGGCTAGGTCAAATTTTCGATATTGTGGCTTGCTTCCAGATCGAGGGCTATCCATAGAGGGGTCACCCATCATTGGAGCATAAGCAGTTCTCGAGAGCCAAGGGGCGACAAAAATTACATTCACCATTTCTATATACATATAGATAATAGTAGTTTATGAAACTGCTGCTTAAAGAAGAGTCTTGGCGAATTTTTTTTTCTAGTATCCTACGAGTATTCTAATACCCTAGTTATGTGCAGTTTCATATACTAGATTTTGAGAAACACAAACTTGTCTGTCTGTCTGTCTGTCTGTCCGTCCGTCGCGTTTTTCAATTTACATACATTTGCATGAAATATATATTTTTTTTTTTAATATATATTTTATATATTAAATCACATTTTTTTTTAATATTTGAGGCTATACAAAGTTCATCGTGATAACTAGTATATTATATAAGCAGTGAAGTATGCTTATACTACTTCGGTGGCGTGGTCGGTAGTGCATCCATCGGCTTCCGACTCGGGTTTGGAGTTTTGGGTTCGATTACCGGGTTGAATCAAATATTTGTGTGATCCACAAATGTTTGTTTCGGAGTTTGGGTGTTTTCTATGTATATTGTGTATGTATTTAAAAATATATTTATCAGTTGTCTAAATCCCTTAGCACAAGTTTATAGCTTAGTTTGAACGTTGTGTGAGAATGTCCAAAAGATTTTTTTTATTATTTATTATTTATTTATTATGCTAACTTTTTATTATATAATTTTACAATATGAATCACAAAAACTATAGTCTTGGGCTCGACTCGAACCAGCTGATCCCTTTCCAGGAAGAACGTTCTACCAACTGATCAAGACACCACTAGCACAAGACATCTAATTTTGTGATCACATTAATATCGAGATAATACTGACTTGAGTAAGTTATTAAGAATATGGCAGAAAAAAAAACAAAGTCAACCAAATCAAACGTTTTGCATTTGAAATATAAAACCATAAATCGTCTTAACAACCCTTCACTGCAGGTGGGTGGAAAATAATTTATTCAAATAAATCTTGAGAATTTTCACAACACTCCGGTCTATCAGGCCCCCGGGCGTCGTTCCGCTATTCTTTTAACTGCACCAAGGAGGTGAATTTTTTGTCACTGTTTTAATGAAAATGCTAATAAAGTGTCATTGATGATATTTATATAATATTAGAATAATTTAAATTGTAATATTATAAGAGTTTAAGACATTCCACGAGTATTTATCGACGTTTACGACAATTTTGTTGACTTTTTTTATTGAAGCGTGACTTCGATCTCCTAACACAAGCTCTTTTAACTTAGTTGAAGAGGTCACAATTGAAAAGTTCGCAGGGGCTTGTGGATGTTTGTGTATCGTGCGCTAGAATTGGGTACTTAATTGACTTGTATAAAACTTAAATATTAAGATAGAAGTTATAAATAACTTACTGAAATATCATCGGCGGGACTCGAATCCTTCCCTTAATAGGAATGGTCTAACCAGCTATATTGTAAAACTTTATATTTACAATAACACATAGTGTAAGTACTCGTATAATTTATGCTTTTGATTGTCGACACTTGGTGGAACGTATAGTACCTATTACATTTTTGAAAAAACATGTGAGTTTTTTTCAAAAATGTACTTTTTATGCTCTTGATTTGCACCTGCTGGAATTGAAACTGTGAAAATTAAAACGATACCTTAATATTTACAGGTGGAGTCATGGGCATGAGCTAGTTCATAAAAATGATCATTATTGTATTTAAAAATACTGAATTTTCTATCTAGTTAAATAATTTTCACTAAAAATATCATGAACATTACCAAATCGCAGGAAGTCTAGCGTTGTGCAAAAGTCATAAATAACAACGTGAGATAAAAATTACATTATCGCGCTTGTATTAATTTCTTTCTGCATTAATCATCGCTGCAAAAGTGTCGCGCTCCCATTTATTACAGCTCGGGTACTTTTTAATTTGCCTCGACGTTCTAAGGGTTGGGTTGTAGATTTGTTGATATAGTGTTTCAACCCTACTTATGTTTTAGGTGCAATATTTTTGGAAAAAAGGAGGTTTTTAATTCGAGTACTTTTTTTAAATTTTGTTTTATTGTTTGTTACCTCATATCTTTCGACTGGGTTAACCGATTTTGATATTTTTTTTGTAATTGAACGCTACTACTTTCCACGTAGTCCCACTTCAATTTGGTCCCATTGTCGGGCAATTATTTGGTCCCATATCGGTAGTTTGAAGTCGGCTGTTGTGTCAATTTTTGATGTGTATTTTTTTTGCTTGTGAATACTACTGTTATGTTTCGACTTTCGATTTTGAAAACGAATCGGAGCAAATTATTTGTGTGATCTGTAAATGTTTGTCATGAAGTTTGGAATATACAAAATAAGTGGCGAAATTTCTGACTTCTGAGCAGACTATTTAGTGCTATTTTAGATTTGAAAAAAATAGTCTTAGGCTCATGTAGTCATGTTATCCCTACACAAATTGCACAAATATATTCTAAGCACGACCAAGACGCGACCCTTTCGATAGCAGTCGAAATAAAGCGGTATAAGTCGAATATGTTACATTCTAAGAATTAATTGAAAGTATGTCATCCACCGAGCCTTTTCCCAACTCAATTGAGAATTGAAACTTCGATATTTTCCGTGAAGCGACTGCCATCTGACCTCCACAACCCATGGGCGATATCGAAGTTCTGTAGTTAGACCGCGAGGATTTTTGATTTAGGGCTCCAACTACCCCTAACGACTGTCATAGATGTTTGTATGACAAACCGGGACTGACGGCTTAACGTGCTCTCTGACGCACAACTACTTGAAAGTATGTATTTAACTAATTAATTTTGGGTTTATATCTTAATGTTTTATAGATCGCCTAAAATCTTGTAAATAAAACTTTTGTTAATCGGAAACTTATAATAAAAACACAATTACACATAAATACCCAAGGCTTGACAGAAGCCTTATGACACTCACGTTTTATCAGTAGATACCTATGTCATATTCACCTAATAGATAATGTCAGCAGATACACCATATTTAGATGAGATTGACTTGTAGCTCAAAGACTAAAAACCATTGTCAGTTAACTGGCATTAATACATTATGATATGACACACTGGTACAGATATTCCACAATTTTTTATTGGTAATAGGGCCTGACCGGTTTCGCTCTATGGCATCTTCAAAGGTGTTTTACACTAATTCACTTCACATATTTTAACGGGCACAAGGCAATAGGCTCGCCCCCTATTACATGGGACCTAACATAGCTGGCGAGATGTGGGTGTGTTTGCTGCACACCTCTGCCTACTCCTTCGGGGAAAAAGGCGTGATGCTATGTTATGTTTATGTTTTATTTTAAGTACACTTCATATACATTATTTTATTAAATTAATCGTGAGGCTAACACAACAGAAAATTGTGACAAGTGAGTCATTTCATAATGTATTACTATATGTTCCACCAAGTGCCGACAATCGAAAGTATAAATTATAACTGACATTAAATTTTTAACAAATTTTGAATTTTTTCAAGCAGCTTCGTTTTATTTATTTTCGACTTACTCGCTTTTGCCACCGTTAGCATTGGTAGGGTTAGATGAAAAACGACACAGTAGAAATTAAGTCTCGCAAGTGAAAAATGATTCTGAACGTGGACAACGTTTAAGGGACCTTTATACGGTAAACATGGGGTCTCTTGGCTATTATAGGAGTAAACACAAACAACATTATGTTAAAAAATAGTTTGAAAATTTGTAGTCTTTGGAGTTCCATAGGACGAAAAAAGTATTATCGGAAAATAGTTATGAGCAACTTTTATACAAGTGAAAGTACTATATCCCTTGGGTTATCCTTTAGAGGGCGTACCATGGACGCCCGGCAATGGACGATAGCGGGGTATTTAAAAAACGAATGACGGCCTTATATCTCTTGACATTTACATACTTATAATATAACTATGTACCTACTATATGTATAAGTTATATATGTACAAGATTCTTGCTATAAAAATAACACATATCTACAATGATTACTACTACTAACTATATTATGTACTTTTAAACACAGCCATCAAAATACAAACACAAGTCTTTAGTGCTTTTGGTTTCAAAGCATTCTGTATATGACTGTACTATAAACGTTTGCACAAGTTGATGGCAAGAAAAGTAGGTAAAATCAGAAGGTGCTAACTCGCGCCATGAACGAGTTCCACGCCTGCGAGTTGACGAACGAGTCGCTTTTCTTGGCAACGAAAACTGTAATGTGTTCCCATGTGGGTAACAAGGAGTAAACTATTCAACTTGAGCGAACAAAAAATTGTTACCATAAAATTTTAGCACAATTCCCAAACTATCTGACCATAAAATGGATTGATAAAAAAATGAAACCCAATCTGTGTTGTGAGTTTGACAATATTTGGATCTATCCCGATGTTATCTGTGGCAATTTGCGGTAATATATGACTTAATCCGAAGCGAACTAACGGATGGTTGACGTTTATGGGGATAGAAAAAAAAATAAGAAATACATAAATCATCAGAGACTTGCCGGTAATTTTATCAGCAATTTGTTTCTTTGTTTTTGATTTATGATTATTTTTGGGGTTTTAGTGAAAAAATCTAAGACCTCGAGCGTTGGAGGGTTAATTTTTGACATGTAGGTATGTTCTATGTGGCCCACACCAGTCCAATAGATATAGAAATAAAAATATTGTCCGCCAGGAGATGACAAGAGCCTATGTATTGGGGAACAGCAATTATTAACACACTATATTTGTAATGACCAATAGCTACTTAAATGCGCATAACATGATGAGGGGTGAATACTATAAAAATAATAAACAAAAATAAAGTGTAGGTACTTTATTTTTTTTTTATTATATAAGTATTATTATATTATTGAATAAGTCCTAGTTAAAGGGAAAAAAAATAAAGTTTGCAGTTAAGGCACGTTGCCTGTCATGCGATTTTCACCAGTTTGCGGATCTCGCCCGCAATGCGTGCGATGTCAACGTCAAATTAGTTCGCGACTAGCCCCGTTACTATAGCAACCGGCTGCGGGCGGGCCGCGTGACAAGAAACGCATTTCATTTTAGTCAGACGAGATCCACATACTGCTGGAAAACGCTTGACAGGAAAAGCGCTCTTACAGTACGGCCACGCGAGTAATAATGATATGTCTCTCTCATGAGACATACGATAGAAAGACTTTATCCTCAATCTATCCTATAAGATATTTTATTACCAAAATATTTTGGCATAAAACGTTATCAAAAATCTAAATATTGCTTTCTCGTCTAATAAAACATCACAATAAAATCTCAACTGACTAAATATAATAAACAACACAAACAAACGCGCGATTAAGCAATAAAAATGGCTACTGTTTTTTGACACCAACCCCCTTCTCGGAACATATAAAATGTAGCAACTATTTGTTTATATCACATTAACAAGAAGGTGCTTTAATAAAGCAATAAAAATCCCAGAAAGGACTTCTAAGGGTATAATTTCGCTATTAATATTCAATTTTACCCTCAAAACTTTGATGCCACTTCAAAGAAAAATCTAAGATGACGATCTACTTACGTCCCTAATTTCCAAGTAGGCGTTTAAAGGGTTACTCGAAATCACGTACTAGTGTGCGTCAATTGTTATGTGTGTGTGTGTGTGTGTTGTAATTATATGAATGTTAACACTTAACCGCACGTGTTACTCGTATAAGTTTAAATGGGATATGTTTTGAATTAAAGAAAGATTTTTGACCGAGGCGTTTTAGACACCTACTCATATTTTCAAACCCTGGTGGAAAATGAAGGTTATAAGTTTAATCTGTGTATTTGTTGTCTGTCCAATTTTAGTGCAGTTTTTTTTGTTTAAAGGTCGACGTGATCGAGACGTTTTTTAGCAATAACTTCTGAGTATATCAACTCACTTCCTAGGTCATGCAGGGAACTCACTCTTTTGTCAGTTTTTAGGGTTCGGTAGTTAAAATCTCGGAACCCTTGTAGTTTCGTCATGTCTGTCCGTTCGTCTGTCTTCGGCTTTCCTCCTAAACGGTGAGTGCTAGAAATATGACATTTTGCATGGATATGTACGTCTAGTTACGTTTCTATTTACGAAAATAATACATTAAAATTTTTTAACCAGTATTTTAACCAGAATTTGTTTTTTTCTTGCGTCTACCCCGAAGTGTGGGGTATCATTAGATAGGTCTTTTTAAAACATTGCGAGGTCTCTTATGCGATTTTTTGATTTAAGTATTCATTTGCGAGAAATCTGAAAATATGTTTGATTGTAGACCATGTAATGAACATTCAAGGAAAAAAATAACGGATTGGACAACTTTGATTGTTCAGGAGTTATAAATGGCAATACGGATGACTACGACTCCCCGCTCGGGAGCTAATCCAAGCTCCCTCGAGCGGGGCCCCAGCGTCCATGGACGCATACAAGCCGCCGGCAACTCGCAGGCGCCTCACCGGCCCCTAAGCCGATGAAAGTGTGCCGCGTAACCACAATGACCGGCTCATGTTGATGAGCCGCGTAGACCACCACTATAAGGGGTATGGCCCCCAATAGTTTCCCCCACCCCAGAATGGGGTGAGAAGAAAAACCACGGATGACTACGGAACCGTATTCTCTGCGTCCGACACGTACTTGGCCGGTTTTTTTTAATTTCTTCATAACCTTTTGTGAGTTATTTTATTGTTTGTAATAGAGGGTAAGTAAATTGCTTTTTCCACGAACTATGAGTAATTATAATTTTTCTGTGCTTTATGTTGATTTTTTGCCGAAACCATTTCTCCACACTGTTTGTAACGCAACTAATGAAGTTGTAACAATAAGATTTAAATCGTTAGTACCAATAATTTGGCTTTAAATCACGTTTAGGTTGTTTTATATTTTTTTATGCGGCACTTACCAAGTGTATTAAGTGTATCATGTAGGTGTTGCGTAGGCTGAGTTATGTTACTTACATACTATTCCCTATTCTGTGGTCGTGTTTAGATCTAGATAATATTGTTAGATCCAGTGTTAACAGAAGTGTGGGTGTCATCTGTAAAGGATCAGCCTTTAAAGATGACACCCACACTGCGTAGGCTACGTTATGGCTCACTCAAGGTTTTTCTATTTGTTTTGTCACTGTCAAGTTTGGCTATAACTGAGGTAAAATCACTGAGGACAATATTCATCTGCAATAATATTGCCCGATTCGGGTTAGGCACTAACTGGTCACAAAGAACTCGACACATGTGTGGTCAGTTGGTGGAAATCAACTGTAGAACATCGTATTCTTTCGTCATCTGGACACACTAATATTATTACGTGTCCAGATAGCGAAACTTAAATATATCACTTTTAAGTTGTCGTAAACTGGACACACATAGGTTTTTTTTGAAAGTTGAGACATCAGGTTGAGAATCGCTTCGACCATCGAATTTAGAATTAATGAGTTCCGACAAACGTGTTCCAGTTTCTAACTTCAGAAATAAAACCAATACAACACTTTATCTACACAGGAGATAAAGTTATAAAGTTATAAAATATTATAATTTACCTTTTTTGTAATGAAAGTACAGACTTTCATTACAAAAAAGGTAAATTATAATATTAAGGTAGGTATTTAGCTTAGGTTGAATTTATCAGTACAAAATATTTTTTTTATAATTTTTCTATAAACGCATCCCCACATGTCAGTGTCAAATACAACTCAGTCATCATCACTGACACTGGAATATTTTGCACTGATACAGAATTGTGCCAGTCGGAGTTGAGGTTTTACTGATATGTGTGAATCAATCTTTAGTTTACGTATAGTAGAATTGTTTCTACCTACTGAGAGAGTAGACTTGTGAATGACACAAAATAATATTAATTTTGTGCTTATCTACACTGTTATTATAAAGAGGAAAGATTTGTATTTTTGTGTGTATGTTTGTGATGAATAAACTCAATAACTACTGTGCCGATTTCAAAAATTCTTTTACCATTAGAAAGCTACATTCACCCTGAGTAACATAGGCTAATTTTTATCCCGGTAATGTGTTCCCACGGGAACCAGTAAACTAAATCACGCGGGTGGAGCTGCGGCGATCAGCTAGTAATTTATATTTTCAAAAGTTCAATAGTAGGTTCGTAAGTATATCGTGTACATACAACTCCTGTTAGCTACTAGAATAACTAACAAGACGTTGCCTCTTTACTATCCCGACTATTTGTCTACCACCCTCATAATATAAAAAAAAAAACTCTTTGATTAAATCTCTCAATCAAAACCGCATACACCACAATTCCTAAGAAAGAAGCAGACAAATTTTTTTCCCCTCATTTTCTTCTTAAACTGATGAAAAAAACCATCCTCGTCGCGCAGGCACACCTGAGAGTTTTGACAGTTGACTATCGAGCGATCATAATGCGCGCGCGCAGATTTACGACGTCGTAAACTGCGGCGCTTGCGCCAGTACAATAGCTTGTTGACAAAACGGCCTAGCGCCCTTAATGTTAGACCTTACAGGATAGAATAGTCTGGACATGACAGCTACTATACTTAATGTGTGGGTGGAACATAAAATCCATTGCATTAATTATTGCTTCTAAACTCTTAGCAGTTATGTAAGCAGGTAGGCAATATACCTGTGTGGTAAAATTATAGGTTATCAATCGATAATCTGTTGTTTGAAAGGTACTTTAGTGACTCCGCCTGCAGACGCCGGCGACAGAAAAATCTTCCTTGAGACTCTATCCATTGGTGAAAACCGCGTCAAAATCCGTTGCGTAGTTTTAAAGATCTAAGCAGTATGCTACGGACGTAAGCGATTTTGTTTTGTTTGATTTGATTTGATTTTGATTTTGAAAAAATACTTCATGGAAACCAGTTACGTAGACGTATTAAAAAAGCCGTCTAGGAAATCGGTTACAAAACTCCGGTTTCCTAGACGGCTGAAGGGGTAATATGTAGTGATGAGAACCAGATAAAACTGTGATTACAGACTTTCTAAAATTATTTTATTGGTGTATCATTATTTATACCAATGTTAATAGGTTTCATCAACTAAAACTTGCATTTTTTTAAATATTGCAGCTAGTGGAATTATTCAGTAAAATATTAAGTAGAATACTTAAAATATTTACAAAGATTCGTGGCAAGATTCTCCCGCGTAATCGCTGACTGGAAAGGTAGATTTTGTATTTAGTGACTCGTAGGTTACTAGAGAGTGGCGTATCCATATTATACCTTACATATTCGTAAACATAAAGTTATGACATTCGTACAAGAGACTTTGGTGTACCAGTTCATAACTCGACTTAAGAAAAAAGTCCTATATTGATATTATAGTCGATAGTTTTGACATTTTATAGGATTTAGTACTATGAGAACGGTAGCCCAACCCCACATTATGACCTTTGATTGATATTTTTGGGGTTTGTTTTAGATTTTTGAATAGAATACCGTTTTCGAATGAAGTAATAAAAATGATTTTTTTATTTTTTTTATTAGTAATTTAGATTTAAGATTGTTGTTTACACAATACTGATATTATGATATTAATGGAGAAACAGTTAACTGCGATATGTTAAAAATAAATTCTAAAAATATACACTTCAAAAATTGACACACCCGACTTCTAATTGACACAACCGACTTCAAATTGAGACAACCGACTTCAAATTACTGAAATGGGACCAAAAAAAAAAGTGTGTGTGTCAGCTCCGACGCACGACTGGAGTTTACTCCTTAAGTATGAGTATCTAACCATAACAAATTAGAAAGTTGCGCACTAGAGGTGCGCACCAAAAACGTGACACGATTTTCGTTACTTGTTAGTAGGTTTTACCCCTCGGATTTTTCTCATACCGGGCGCCTTATATATGAAAATCGATTCTTAAGGAGTAAACTCCAATAATTGTCGGAGTGGTACCACTTGAGACGTAGTAGTGTCCATTAAAAAAAAATTAAAATCGGTTCCCCCAGTTCAAAAATATAAGGTAATAAACATTTTTTTTTAAATCATACTTACAGTCGAATTGAGAACCTCCTTTTTTTGGAAGTTGGTTGAAAATACAATTGCAAAAAGCGTTTGGCTAAAATGTGGGGTAGGTCTATAATTTACTTTCCTTTTCCCCTACAAGGATTATTAACTTACAATATTTACAAAAAAAACGTGAAAAATATACTCCGAGTTCTTGCTGAGGACCTTCCAAACCTTGAAACAAAAAAATTGCAAATTTTATAAATTTTTGACTACCTACCCGGGAATCGAACCTGGGACATTAGAGATAGCAGTATCACGCATGTCGTACGTGCAACCGGTTACCACACTAGCCCCAGGAGTATGGCAGTGGTACATTATAATCAATCTACTAATTTCAACTAATGATATCGCAGAATATTTCTCTACTTAACACATATTTTGTCATTTCGAACGATATCATTGGTTTAAATAGGTCGTTCGACATAATTTTGTCGACACTGCTATGCTCGTGCTGCAGGGGGCGAAGATGTTCGAGAGGCATTTCAGTGCATTTTGTGTATATTTCTTAGAATGTCTCAACAGGTGAATCACGCGCAGGTGATGATAAACTGGCTCCAGAAATGTTGTTATGGTCTTTTTAAAGGTGAAAAATAAATCTATATTTCTGAATGATACACCGTTACCTACCTTACAAGGTTGACAAAGAACCGGACATCTAAAGATGGGACGAACTTTCAATAAATAAAGTTATAACAGTGACTCCATACCATTTATGCCGAAGATTGTAATAACGCGGATTACAGAGATTGTAGGTAGGTTTGTAACATTGGATCTGACATTGGGAATTTAGGGTCAGATTACAGAATGGTCTAGGTACCTGATTAAGAGGAAGCTTGCAGAGTCAATCAAGAATGTATGAAGCATGGCAAATCTTATTCAACTTTTCATAGAGTTGATTTAGTTGCAATGACCTTTACCCACTACGCAGTGCCATTGTAGCATTTTAATTTTTTGTTCACTGTTCGGCAAAGATTTGCTCACGATATACGGTGCTTAAATAGAACAAAACCTTTCTACATTTAAATATTCAAAAAGAGAAACGATGTTTTGGCATTCTACTACCTTATTGGTCAGCCAAATTTCTCCGAACGTCAAAATTCGAATTGTAACACAATCACGCACTTGAAGACCGTTACTGCACATTTCAAAAATAGAACACGCCGGCCATACTGAGTCGGTTGACAGTTGACAGTAGGGAATCATGACACGCCTATTAATCAGACTATTTATTTTATATTGCATATAAAATATTCAGATGGCAAGTCTGGGCGCAAACATTCCTCAATAAAATGCCTATAAAACTAAATGCTGTATTTGGTGGTTCTGTTGCGGTTCTTGGTATAGGCAGTAATTTTTAATTTGATATTTTTTTTTTAAAAGTAAGATAATTATAATGTCATAATAGTTGGAATACTTAGAAACGAGGTCAACTACCATAGGAAAAAGAAGGAAAATTGTTTAAAAACACTAAAAGAAGGATGTTCTGAATTCGTTGGAATATAACCAAATTTTAGGGTCCCGTACCCAAAGGATAAAACAGGAACCGTATTACTAAGACTTTGCTGTCCATCCGTCCGTCCGTTTGTCACCAGGCTGTGACTCATGAACAGTTGAAATTTTCACAGATGATGTATTTCGGTTGCCGCTGTGAAAACAAATACTAAAAACCAGAATAAAATCAATATTTAAGGGAGCTCCCGTACAATAAACGTGATTTTTTGGCCGTTTTTATACATAATTGTCCTTCGAGCCACCCTTCGTGGGCGAGTCTGACTCGCACTTGGCCAGTTTTCTTGGTAGCTAGGTATGTCATCTGGCTCTACCTACTTGAAGATTATAAAAACCGCAAAACCTCTATTAATTTGTTGCAAAAAATTACAAAATATTTATTAAATGTGTCTGCTCCGTATTCCCAATGCGTGGTAAATATTTATAACCAAAACGTTCACGTATTAACAAAGTGCCCCTCATTGAGGATCAGATTTGTCGAGGTAATGTTGTATAAATTTATTTTAGAGGTATATTTGCAGCATACAAAGCAATTTTCCTAGAACTGTGCTAAAGTATTGTTGGAGCGGATGTTATACGTATGACTTACGTTTATAAAATGTTTGTTTTTTAATAAAAAAATGAATCGTGTAATTTCTGTAACCTGATAAAAACTTAAATCGGTTAAATGGTTGTTACTTTTAATAATTTTGCCAAAAAACATGTCTTAGAATAACTGGAAAAAAAATAACTGGGTTCATCCAGTCTAAAAAAAAGAAAAAAATTGAAGACCTCCTTTTTTTTGCTGTTGGTTAAAAAGATCAAGAAATAATGATTTTGTTCTGGCTCTATCTAGCTTGTTCTTGGTTTGGTCTAAACCCACCTTCATGAACAAATATGAAGCCACAGTCAACCCGTGACCCTCTTGAAACAGGTCGGGTAATAAAGAGGTATGAAGATATCTAAATAGTCGCGTAAAATACCCGTTTGTCTTTAAATTTATAAAATTGTTACAATTTGAACCATTAGTTCCTTAGATTAGTGCCTTCAACCAAACAAACTCGAGAGATAAAAGAAAATATAATTATAACGTACCCACTCAGTTTGAGTATTAAACTCTCCCACTTCATTATTTTAAGAGTGATATAATCCACCAATATGTCTTGACCTCCGAAAATCCCACCTAACCCTAAATTTTACTATTCGTACAGAACAAAAGTGAGACGGGGGTATGTCAGGGTTGGCTGGTAGCGTGAAACAATAATTTGTCACTTCAGATGTTTGGTGATAACATGACAGTTTTCTGATAGACACAGATTTGTGTAATGCTTCTATGAATATATATTTTTGATACAGTGTTAGACTAGAAAGGTAGTAAGTGACCCTAGTAAGTGACTGACGAAATGTGGCCAATAAACGGCACATTAATCTTATTAATTTCCTAATGAATACTTTTCAGAACATTTTACACCTACTTAAACCAGAGTAACTGATAAATAAATATACTTAAGTATACACTTCTAAAAACATCATCTATTGAGCAGTTTTCCCAACCTAAACCTAAACCTGAGGCGACGCGTCATTGCATTTAGTAGTTTCCTAGTGTTTGGTAGTGTTTCTGTTCCGAGGCGATTTTTTTTAATTAGGTTAGAATACCCAAGCGTAGGTACCTACCTAAGTACATGTTTTTTTATTGCGGATTTAAATAATAAAATAAAAAAATAGCACTTATGTCCTGACATTTTTTTGAACAAAAAAACATATTTACCTAAGTAGAACGTTTATATCATCGATTCTACGTTGGTTTAAAAATTTGGCTGCTGTCTTAAAAGTAATCCATACTGTCTACTCTACTCCATCGAAACCAAAAACGTGATTAAGCTGTAAGGGTAAAATCTAATTTTTCTATTAAAAATAAAAATATATTCATGTAACTCCCAATACCAATATACAGACTGATTACCATACTTGTAATTTTCAAATAGCGAAAATAAATTCTCAAATGAAATATGTAAATTTTATTCCTAAGAAAAAATACAAAAAAAATCTCAGTTATATTCTAAATGGAGGTGCGAAGTGGTTTGCGGGAAAAAAAATCCTATAGATATGAATATTTTAAATTTCCCTTCTAGTGGTTGTGTTTTTAATGTTTATTTATGTCCAATGGGGTTGATACGGGTTAATATTAATGATTTTCGTTGGGGTGCCAGTGGCTTAAGATTTTTTCGATACAGAGGGTATTGGAAGAACATTTGTTTATATTAATTTTGACACCCATTTTAGTGAAGATTTGGTTATCTTGTAAACTTTGGGAGGGTTACTTTCAAGCATTTGTGTTTAAACTTTACAGAAGCTTTTTTTTCTCTTATTTCAGTAAAGAATATTTTTGCCTACCTATAAATATGTCATCTTATAATTACTTTTACAAGTAGGTATGTGGTAATATTACCTAATATCCGTAAGTATGACTGTCCATCTGTCTTCGGCTTTCCTCCTAAACGGTTAGTGCTAGAAAGATGAAACTATTTATTAACCACGCACAGAAAGTGCTTAATATTATGAAGTAAAGCAGGGATGTTTGTTTTTCTAAGTAAGTGAGTAAATACTCTTTATTGAACACAATAGAGAAACAAATGGTTTATGACAAGTCTTAAAAAATATAATGTACAACAAGCGGCCTGCTTATTGCTTTTTCTCGCGCCTACCCCATAGTTATCATTAGACAGTGGGGTATCATTGGACAGGTCTTTTAAAAGATTTTTTGATTTATGTATCCGTTTGTGAGATATTCAACTTTAAAGCTCATTTTATTTTGTTTAAAACAGGGCGACCTCTAAACGCTAAATGGCTGGCTCTAAAAATCTGAATGAAATCAAGATAGTCAATGTAGTCCGTGTAATGAACTTTAAAGGGAAACTATAACGGATTCGGATAACTGCTTCGGTGGCATAATTTTGTCCCCGCTTAGCTCTCGAGAACTGCTTATGCTCCAATGATGGTTGACCCCTCTATGGATAGCCCTCGATCTGGAGGCAAGCCAAAACATCGAAAATTTGACCTAGCCCTAAGGGGTCGAAAGTTATAGGCCAAAACCTATGGCGTGGTGCCGCGCGAAGCACCGCGCAAGACACTGTATTATTTTTTATTAGAAATTTTAGATTACGAGTATTATTAGAAAGAATTTATTATTAGAAATATACAAGTATGTTTATCAGTTGTCTTGATCCCATAGCACAAGCTTATAGCTTAGTTTGGGCTAAATGACGTTGGGTGAGAATGTCCAAAAATATTTATTTATTTATTATATAGCTTCGTTGGTTCAGGAGTTACTACGGAACCCTATTCTATGCGTGGCCGGGATTTGTTTAGGTAAAAGTTACTAACAACACCGAAGTAGTTGATATTACCTACTTGTATAATTTTAAACTATTTATTCTAACCATCCATTTGATTAGACGATTACATTTCCATAAAACATCAACGCTGAAGGTTGAAGGATCACTTTAAACGCAAATTGGATACTTGACCTCAGTGCCCAAAGGCTTTTAGGCAATAAATACCTAACATAATAATACTCGTATAAGAAAAAAATACGCCAAATAGTGACATAACAACTGACTTAAAATTAGGGACCAAATAATTGTCAGAATGGGGCCCAATTGAAATGGAAACACTTCGGAAGCAGTAAGTAGGTTTCAATTAAAAACAAAGGTTTTGTTTCTTTTTGACACGGAACACCAAAAAAAAAACGTTTGTTGTATGATCCCCTTCAATATTTATTATATTCTGTTTTTTAGTATTTATTGTTATACGTAGGTCACACTATAAGTATTGCGTAACTTAAAAAAACAACATGTTTAAACCAAAATATTATGTTTATTGCTTTTCAAAATACTCTCCTTTACATTTTAAACATTCTTTCATGCGATTTAAGGCATATTTTCTACGTGCTGATTGAACGCTATCACTGCCGCTTCGGAGTTGGTAAAAGTGAAACCGCTCATCAAATCTTTGATTTTGGGGAAAATACAGAAATCACAGGGTGCTAGGTCGGGGCTATGCGCAGGATGGGTGACGAGTTGTACTTTTTCGGAAGCTAAAAATTACTTTGTTTTGTTGGCCGTGTGTGAAGAAGCGTTGTCATGCTGTAGGAGAACGCGGCTTTTGGGTCGTCTTTGGCGAACTTTTTCTAACACCCTGTGTAAACAAATGGTAGAATACCACTCGGCATTAACACTCTTTTGATCTTCAAGTGGAATTGTACAGATGAGACCCGTAGCTGAGAAAAAAAACGCGATCATTTTTTTACCAACGTTTCTCGCCAGCCGCACTTTTGTTGGCTTGTTCTCATTTTAAAACATCCATTCACAAGATTGCTGTTTTTTTTCGGGTTCAAAACAATAAATCCACGTTTCGTCTCCTGTGACAATGTCATAAATAGCATTAGAATATCCGTGGTCGTACTTCAGTAGCATCTGTGAGCACTATTCCACGCGAGCCCGCTTCTGCTCCGCTGTCAGTTCATCAGGGATCCAATGACAACAAAGTTTCCGAACTTTCAATTCTTCGTGTAAAATTTTCTGGATTTGACTCATACCAATCCCCAATAGTCCTCGAATTGTCTCATAGGTAATCCGCGGGTTTTCTTCAATTAACCGCTTAACAGTAGCCACATTATTTTCGTTGACGGCAGTTGAAGGCCACCCTTCACGAAATTCGTCATGTAGAGAAACTCGACCTCTCTCAAATTCAGCAAACCATCGCCTCACGGTGCTCAAACAAGGTGCTTCTCTCCCAAAAGCATTTTGAAGACGAGTGGCACAGTCTTGCGGAGAGAGAGAACTTTTAAAATCATAAACAATCATCAGCTCTAAAATCCTTTCGACTTAATTCCATTTTCGTTGCATACGTAGAACTTTGATGTGTGATAAAAAACAATTGACAAATGATTTCCCGCCAATTGTTTTTTTTTTATTACTAAGAAGGTTGCAACGTTTAAAAAAATATAACATTCGAAATTCAAATAGTTCCGATTAGCTAGAAGTGCAAAACTTTTAGTGTGTCCCATGTAGAGGCAACAGAAATACATCATCTTTGAAAATTTCAACTTTCTAACTATCACGGTTCATGAGGTAGTACAGCGCAAGACAGACGGACGGACGGACATCAAAGTCGCAGTAATAGGGTTCTCGTTTTACCTTTTGGGTACGGAACCCTAAAAAAATACAGTCGAATTGAGAACCTCCCCTTTTTTGGGAGTCTGTTAATTGTAATGTCGCAATATGTAATGCGTCAATTGTCAGATTGAAAAGACATGCACATTTCCCTAAATTGTGGAGTTTGTTGAGCACTTAAAACTAGGACTTACAGTACGGTAAGATGAGGGAGGGATAGGGAGGGGTTGGAACCATACATGACCGCGCGGTGGCCCCGCACCGTGCGGTATTCGTCAGGAATCTCCCCTGTGTTAACAAAAAAAAGGGAGGGATAGGTTATGACGGGTAGAGTTAGGATGTTAGAATGTGCTCGTTGGGCCTTACTTCACATGCAATGCTTTTAGTATAAGATTATTATAGTTATTTGAAAAATTTTCTGTCTAGCTATCACGAAAAGATCGTGTAGAAAAGGAGATATGATGGGTAATGGTTAAATCAAGTGCTCACCACAGAAACTTAATATTGTACATAATCATCATCATTCACCGAGCCTTTTCCCAACTTAGTTGGGGTCGGCTTTCCAGTCTAACTGTGATTCGGCTAAACTTCGATATTTTCCGTTTAGCGACTGCCATCTGACCTTCACAACCCATGGGTGATATCGAAGTTCTGTAGTTAGACCAGTCGGATTTTAAAGGGCTCCAACTACCCCTAACGACTGCCATAGATGTTCGTATGACAACCGGGACCGAGGGCTTACGTGCTCTCCGAGGCACGGAGGGGTCTCAGACCGGCCTGACTACATGCAAACCTTTGCAATGTATTAATATTGTCGGTTACCACTAGACCACGAGCCCCTCTAATAATATTGTACATAATATACCTATTTATTATGTACAATGCGACCTCAATATTATTTAATTGCTGTTCATAGTAACGACAATACCAATTTCCCAACGGTTTACAGGAAGCGGTAGTGGATTCGAGTCCTGAGTTGAATAAATTATTTGTTTGATGTCATCACTGTCATCGTACATTGCTATTGAAGACAGGATGGAATAGTAAATCCTTGATAAGGATAGCTTTGCACCGTACCAGCGGTAAATTAATACTGGGAATAGTAGATACAATACAGCTATGTCCCATCTTATACGAAATAGCGTCTGTAGTACTGTAGCCGACGATCTGAGTTCGATTCCCGGTCACCAGCGCACTTTTAGCTTAGTTGGAAGGGTCAATGGAATGCTGGCGGCGGCGTTGCCACTTTGGGTGGAGATACTTATTCTTTGGGCTAAAAATAGCCAGGTTTCTGGTCCTGAGAAGCATCGATTAAGCGTTCAGCAATGTTTAGTTGAATAAAGGCGGCGAGCGCTTGGACCCCAGTGTCTCAACCCCGAATGACTCAAATATGTAATCACCTGCTAGGTTAGCGTATTTACGCTGTTTAAGACCTTCAGCGGATGCAGCAGCAGTGCCGGTACATCCAGGTGTGCTTGGAAGGTGTGAAGGTGCGGACTTAGGGCTAGGTCAAATTTTCGGTTTTTTGGCTTGCGTCCAGATCGAGGGTTATTCGTAGAGGGCTCAACCATCATTGGAGCATAAGCATTTCTCGAGAGCTAAGGGGGCGTACATTCCCCATTTCTATATATAGATATAGCAGACTGTGTAGATGTTTTTGTATGTACAGTGGCAGAATTCACTACAGTTGCCTACATTATTTGTGAAGGCAGCACACAGTAATATTAATAGTTAGTGTTGTATGTATTACATAATTTTGACAAGTTTTATGTTCCTTTTTTTTTGTATTTTTTTGTGTTTTTATTTTTATAAGTTTATATAAAGTCTTTGCAAATGCTGTAAAATTGTTATAGCTGTGTAAAATAAATAAATATTGTAATTTGTGTAACTTACAAAAAAAAAAAACCCTACCACATTGTTTAAAAAAATTTACTTATCTTCAATGACATTTACAATCGCAGAAAACATCTGTAAAACAAAATATCTACATTCAAAACACATCTCAAGTAACAACCCCTTTAAAAGGAAAGGAAAAAGTTACAGCACTTAAGGGCCCTCGCTTTAAACCCCACAGACTATAAAAACGCTTGTCTATGCCTTAGACAATAAGAGACATCCATAAAACAAATGCCCAATTTAAAAAGACGCGTGGTTTAAACTCTTTTTGTATGAAAATGTTCAGGCAATTTCAATGTCAGGGGCCAAGAGAGTATGGTAGAGGCCGAAGACAATGCAGCAAGGTAAATGACTTAGAACATCGGTGGGGAGTTTAAAATCGTCATTACATGGGTTTAAAGGTTTTTTATATTATTGTGCAAAGATAGAGAACATATTTTCGTCTTTAGAGGGTGATATATACAGACTGATCGGAAAGTTTATTGAGGATTATACCAAACTTAGGTATATTGGTATTCAGGTTAAACAGTCGCGTTTAAATATTACTAGCAAAATTCGAACGGCCATAAGTATTGCGAATGCATAACAAACTTGTTTTTGGAAAACTTACTGTCTTCATAATTTACTATGTACTTTAAGAATTAGAATAAGTATTTTTGTGTTTTTGGAAATGTTCTGAGCAATGTTTTAGTGGACTTTTTGTGTTTGTGCTTTATCAAACCGCAACTTTACTGGTCAGTAGTCAGATCCTAAAACTAGGCCTGCCTCGAACGCCAATTCTCTTTCAGGACTCAGACCAAATAAGCGATTTAATTTAGCGACCTATGATGATAATAGTTTTGTATTGAAAGATGAATAATTTTACCCCTAAGGAAAATAAGATATACCTCTAATATAGGTACTTAGTAAAAGTGTGTCTGATCTCTATTGTGTTTGTTTGTGTAATCAACCCTCCTAAACAATTTTTTTTCGATGCGATGTTTCTGTCAATAAGGAGACCCGTAGTATCAAAACACAGATAGGTAATAAATAAATGTTACAAAATAAATTATTATTTTTATGAAATTTCTCCCACTAAATACATCTCAACATGAAACACCCTATACATAAACATTAAGCCCATCAAACAAACAGATTGGCGTACTAATAAAAATAATAAAGTAAGCAATCCTTTTTTCTTTATGTCGCTAAGGGCGAGTACACACAGGTCCCTGGAGCACCCACCTGCTGTACTTGTCCTTATTTATTGCAATCGTTTGTTGCGGCTCAATGGACGAAATTGACTATTTAAATTTAGAACTAATACAGCAATTTAAAATTGGAACTCCTAGAAGAATTTAAAATTATTTTTTTTTGTGAAAGGAATCTACTATAAGTATGTTAGTTAACTGTCATACGTATCAGTGGAAAGTATAAAGTTACCATAATTTATGGGCGTTACAGAAAACCTATTTGCGAACCCTAGATTTCCACATTTAACCAACTACGCAACCGAGGTATATCAAACATATTTATCTCTTCATCTCTTATTTATTAAACATTTAGTTCATGTCTCAAAACAAAAATAGAAATCTAGTCTAAAAAACACACTTTTAAGATATAAAAGATTTTCTCAAATATTTTCACTGACACCGCTTCTTATCATGATCTAACCTTTCAAACAAACATAGTGTTAAAATTCACACAACGCGCGACAGCCCTCGCTCGCTTTGAAGTTTCGCCGCGCCGAGGTAATCCGTCTACGACGAGTGGATTAGGGTTGATACTGTAGACTTATAGAGGTATATAACATTGTAAGCACGTCGACTTTTAGATTATCGAGTGCACGAGTTAGGAAGTGATGTGAAGATGCTTACTTGATGCTCTGAACTTATGGAGTTATAGTAGTACCTTGTTATAACTTAACTTGACAATTTTAGTCTCATCGAACAGTGAGAGATTTAAATGGCTGTGCCACAGCGGCTGGCACTTAAGATTTTGTGCCTTTCATCAACATTTCATCGCAAGGCAACGGGTTACAAATTTAGTTTTCGAAATTATAATATAGCTGCTTATTTTAAGAAATTAATTTGGCCATTTTGGATATAACCTATTATATGTGTGCCCGGTGACGGCAGTAGGCTTGCTATACGTGGGACTAAAAATACTGGCAGATTGTGGGTGTGTAATGCGCTTCTGCCTGTTCCTTCGAGGATATAGGCGTGATATGTCTGTGTATGAACAGTTAGTAAGTAAACAAGTAACTAAAGTATGTAATACAGTAAATAAACATTTACGGTTTGTCTTCGGAATTAAGAGGAATAAGAGAGTATCAAGATGGCCGATGGAGTCAAGTCCCCGAGTGGCGACCGCGCACTAGAAGACCCACGTAATAGGTAGCAAGCCTATTGCCGTGTCCGCGGAGTATATTTGCCTGAGTGAGAACTCGGGCCCTGTAGATGTTGCTAGGGCTCCTTAGCTTCAGTAAAATAGTTACCTAAAAGTTTAGGTAACTATTTTACTGAAAACTAAATTAGAACCTATAACGTTCTTCTTTTAACCCTAGAAAGATAACCATGCGTCACTTCGACTCTCATGCAGGTACATGTTGGCTTATATCATCATCATTCACCGAGTCTTTTCCCAACTCAGTTGGGGTCGGCTTTCCAGTCTAACTGCGATTCGGCTGAACTTCGATATTTTTCCGTGAAGCGACTGCCATCTGACCTTCACAACCCATAGACGATATCGAAGTTCTGTAGTTAGACCGGTCGGATTTTTGATTTAGGGCTCCAACTACCCCTAACGACTGCCATAGATGTTCATATGACAACCGGGACCGACGGCTTAACCTGCTCTCCGAGGTACGGTATACGGATATGTTAGCTTATATCATATAATATATGTTTTATAATGAGTAGGGTTGCATTGTAGATTATTTTAGGTAACAAATAAAACGTATTTATATACCTCGGTGGCTCAGTGGTATGAGTATGCGACTGCCGGCCCTGAGGTCCCAGGTTCGATTCCGGGTCGATTCAAATTATTTGTGTGATCCACAAATGTTTGTTTCGGAGTTTGGGTATTTTCTATGTATAATATGTTTGTATTTAGAAATATATAAGTATGTTTATCAGTCGTCTAGATCCCATAACACAAGCTTATATTAGCTTAATTTGGGCTAGATGACGTTGTGTGAGAATGTCCAAAAATATTTATTATTATTATTTCCTTTA
Source organism: Nudaria mundana (assembly GCA_963556515.1). Classification (NCBI taxonomy): domain Eukaryota; kingdom Metazoa; phylum Arthropoda; class Insecta; order Lepidoptera; family Erebidae; genus Nudaria; species Nudaria mundana. Next base: position 13,606,226 of record OY748306.1, on the reverse strand, counting down.
TTTAACTTAAATACATATTTAATATATTTTTAAATAAATCTATTAAAAATACAAATATATTTAAAAATATACAAAATAGTGACCCACCGGCATCGAGTACAAGGACCAAGCTACCGGTGGTTAGGGCTCCAGAGAGAGGAATTTCCTCACGATGCGTGCCGTATCAAGTAACACTGCTTTCTGCATCAGGCCCTTGACCCAACTGTCTAACGAGAGCCTCTGTAGGTGTTGGTCGAGGCTCTTGGCGATCAGTCCATGCACGGAAACCACTATCGGTACAATAACAGCGGAGCTTACATGCCACATGTCGACAATCTCGTGGGCCAAATCCAAGTACTTTACTTGTTTGTCTTTTTCGGCTTTCACGAGATTGCCGTCATGTGGAATAGTAATATCAACTATTATTGCACGGCGCTCTAACCGATCTACTAACACTATATCAGGCCTATTTACAACAATAGTCCTGTCAGTGATAATAGATCGGTCCCAGTACAATGTGATATGATCATTTTCGAGAACTGGGTCAGGCACATACTTGTAATACGGTACTTCTGAATCTACAAGTTTGTACTTCAGAGCAAGTTGTTGATGGACAATCCTAGCTACTTGGTTATGCCTATGCAAATACTCGCCGTTAGCCATACTAGAACAACCAGAGACAATATGTCTAAGGGACTCTCCAGGACGGTGGCACGCCCGACATATGTCAACCGTACCATCCTTCAGAATATATCTCCGGTAATTCTTAGTCATGATAACTTCGTCCATAATTGCAAAGACAAACCCTTCGGTTTCTCCAAATAGATTACCGAATCGTAGCCAGGATACGGATGATTTAAAATCAATATCAGGTCCATGTAGGGCCTGATAGAAACGCCCATGTAACTCTTTACTCTTCCATACATCCATGCGGTCATTGGTACTTAGTATAACAGGTTTGCGCCAGTTCTCTTTAGCCAAACCGAGCGGGGTCAATCCGTTGTCTACAGCGACAACATCACGACGCAAATCCTCGTCCACCCGCAGGAAGTATTCCCTGAGATTGCACACCTCACGGTTGTGAAGGGTCTTAGCATTAAGAAAGCCTCGGCCCCCACACTTCCGTGGTATGTACAACCTCATTACAGATGAACGCGGATGATGCATTCGGTATGTAGTGAGTAGCGTACGGACTTTTCGATCCAGGGCGTCAAGTTCTGTCTGAGTCCATCTGAGTATGCCAAACAAGTACACTAAAACTGGCATGACCCAACCATTGTAGGCTCGCACCTTGTTACCGCCCGATAAAAGACTTTTAAGTACTTTTCAGGCGGCCAAAGAAGCGTTCCCTCAATAATTGTTTCATGTCAGTCTCTGAAATGCCTAACGCTTGTGACATACCCAGGTATTTGTAAGTATCGGTTGCCGAAAGGGACCTAAGTTGGGTGGAATCCGAAAGTTGTATTCTTTCGGAATCCACTATCCCACCCTTCTTCACATGCATGCTCGCACACTTTTCTACGCCAAATTCCATTCTGATAGAATTACTAAAGGTTTCCGTTACCTTTAGTAATTCCATCAGTTGGTGACTGTTTGGGGCAAGTAATTTTAAATCATCCATGTAAAGAAGGTGAGACAAAACCTGGCCACATTTCCGCAACCGGTACCCTAGACCTGAATTCTCCAGCAAAGCGCTGAGAGGATTCAGGGCCAGACAAAACCATAACGGACTCAGACTATCGCCCTGAAATATACCACGCTTGATCTTTATCGGTCCACCATTACCACACTTCTGTCGGCATCCTGAATAGCACAAGACGGTCTTCCATTGCCCCATGCATGCCCCTAAGAAGGTACATAGAGTTGCATCAATCTTATACAACTCCAGCACCCTCCTAAGCCATGAATGAGGCACAGAGTCATAGGCCTTCTTGTAATCTATCCAGCATGTCGCCAGATCCTTGCGATTACGGCGTACCTGTTGGCTAATAACCATATCCATAATTAGGAGCTCTTTAGTGCCACGAGCCCCACTTCTACATCCATTTTGAGAGATTGACATGATGTTGTTGTCAGTTATGTGGCGCGTTATTTTTTGTCTCAAAATAGATGTGAGAAGCTTATAGACCGTTGGTAGGCATGTAATTGGTCTATAATTTTTAGGCTCTATGGCACTACCAGATTTGTATAAGAGATGGGTCATACCAGTAGTTAGAAAATCGGGAAGCGATCCTGATTCCAAACATGATTGGAATTGAGCTGCCAACCGCCCGTGTGAACTTCGGAACCATTTTATCCAAAAATTGTGCAGTCCGTCTGGGCCTGCTGATTTCCAGTTCGGTAACAGACGGACTGCGTCGGTGACATCACTACCTATAAAATTTAATGGTTCCATAGTTTGTATCGGTTCACACAGACGATTAACATCCCGCATCCAACCATCCTCTGTGTGGCTGACAGGAGCCGACCAGATGCCACTCCAGAATGCAATGGTGGCATCATCATCTGGCCGGCGCCCGTCAATCACACTTGAATTAGATCGCTCCCAATCTCTGTAGACCCATCTCTCATCTCTTTGGAACATGCAGTTTTGGGAATACCGGTCCACTCTTTTTTTATATCTTTTTATACGATTTGCCCACGCATATACTTTCTGCTTCAGGTAGTCAATGCGATCTGTGACCCGAAAAGCAAATTCTTGGGATCTAATATTAGTCCCCAAGAATGCCCGGTTCACAAAGCGCATCACTCTAGGGCGAGTATTGCCCGACCTGAAGCAAATAAGTTTCCCAATGAGTGCCCTGGTCTCGGCAATACGACGTTCAATCCTATACTGCCAGCCTGGTGTGACAAATTTCGGTCGAGTAGCTTTATCATTTGATAAAAGCTTAATATTTGCTACTCGACATGCCGCAACAGCCCTACAGTACAGAATCGAATGTGTATCACCGAGATTTTCACTACTGTTAAAATGGTCTGACAGTAGTGAATCCAGAGCACACATTAGGGCTATATTTTTCTTATGCGTAGGCAAACGCGGTAGACGAGGTCTTTCTGTAGGTGTTACGTTTCGATATTCCCTCAGTGCACATTCCAAAGCGCTTCCTAATTGTACATTGCACTGGGTACTTACATCTGTAACCCCGGTATCCAATAAATCATCATCAGTAGGACGTTGTGTGGAAACAGTAGGAACATGTGTACCTAATGATGTAGGTATTGTGATACCAGGATTACCCTGCAAATCTGAGCGAAGCCTCTCAAGCACGGCATCATCCAACATTTGACCACGTTGTATAACCCGCACTTGATCCGATAGACGTTGCGTTGATACGTTAACAGTTGGTTCAAGCTCCTGAAACAGAGACAGCATCCGTACACGATATGCAGTGAGATTAATTCCTCCCTCTGTAGCCGCATAATATGCCCGCATGACGTTCTCGTTTATGGAAGAAGTCCATCGCATGCGGTGCACATTACCACCGGCAGCGGGGTCCCTAATCGAAGCCGGAGGGCGTTGGGGTCCCAAGCAGGTCGGTGGCCAGCCTCTCCCCGGCCGACGTACAGGTGGATAGGTGTCAGGCCCTTGTCAACCATCACGACATCGCAATGAATGCCACACCCATTCTGTAGGAAGTAATTCCTCAGACTGCACACTTCACGGTTATGGAGGTTCTTGGCATTTAAAAATCCTCGACCCCCCAACTTCCGTGGAATGTACAGTCTCATGACAGAAGATCGTGGGTGTAACATTCGATGCAATGTCAGTTGTTGACGGACTCGCCTATCCAGGGCGTCTAGTTCCGTTTGAGTCCACCTAAGTATGCCAAAGGAGTACAACAATAAAGGCATTACCCAACCGTTGAAAGCCCGCATTTTGTTACCCCCAGACAAAAAACTATTAAGAACTTTTGTCAGGCGGCCAAAAAACGGTCTTTCACCGATTTCTTAATATCCTCTACCGCTATACCCAATGACTCTGACATACCTAGGTATTTGTATGTTTCGGTTACGGTGAGAGATCTGAGAGTTATTATCTCAGAAAGTTGTAAATTCGGTGAATTTACAACCTTCCCCCGCTGTACATGCATGACCGCACACTTATCAACACCGAACTCCATCTTAATGGCATTACTAAAACCTTCCGTAGTTTTTAATAATGCCACCAAATCTTGGTGTTTCAGTGTAAATAGTTTGAGGTCATCCATATACATCAGGTGAGAAATAACCTCACCCCCTCTACGAAACCGATAGCCTAGCCCTGAATCCTTCAGCAATGTGCTAAGTGGATTCAGTGCTAAACAGAACCACAATGGACTCAAACTGTCGCCCTGGAATATACCACGCTCAATCCTAATCAAGTCACGCGGACTAGAAGCGCACTCACCACTACCTGGTTGACGAAGGACTGTGGTCCACTGCCCCATACACGAGACTAAGAAGGATTTAAGAGTCGGATTAATTTTATACAACTCTAAAATCCTCCCCAGCCATGAATGAGGCACCGAATCATAGGCCTTCTTGTAGTCAATCCAGGCAGTAGAGAGGGCGCCCCTACTCCGCTTAACCTGTTGGCTAATGGCCATGTCAATAAGGAGTAGCTCCTTAGTACCACGTGACCCAGCCCTACATCCATTCTGAGCACTATTTAAGATGTTATTTGACATTATATGTGAGTTTATTTTAGTTCTCAGAATAGATGTAAGGAGCTTGTAGATGGTAGGTAAGCAAGTGATAGGTCTGTAGTTCTTAGGTTCCTTGGTACTACCTGATTTATGGAGCAGGAAGGTGATGCCAGTGGTCATGAAAGCGGGTAAGGAACCAAACTCGAGGGCTTCTTGATACTGTGTTGCCAAGCGTTCATGCGAACTACGAACCCACTTTATCCAAAAGTTGTGCAATCCGTCCGGCCCAGGACTTTTCCAGTTCGGTGCCGTACGCATTGCACAACTGACGTCTTCGGAGTCTATTGTAATAGACTCCATGGGCTCGATGTTATCGCATTCTCGCTCAACAACACTGATCCAGTTACCCTCCGAATGTTCGACGGGCACCGACCATATGTCACGCCAAAATTGATTCATGGCGTGAGTATCTGGCAGTAGCCCGTCGCTCAAACGTTGCCTAGTTCCCTCCCACACTCGGTACACCTTCCTTTGATCGCTTTGGAAGATACGATTCTGCCAGTATCTATCCACACGCTCTCTATAACGACGAATACGACTTGCCCATGCATATACTTTTTGCTTCAGAAAGTCAATACGTTCCGTGACGTTGGTTAAGTATTGCTGGGAACTAATACCAGTCCCAGCAAATGCCTGAGCCACAAAACGCATGACCCGGGGACGATTATTTCCCCGGCTGAAGCAGATTAGCTTTGCAATGAGAGCCCTAAATGTGCCGATACGTCGCTCGATTCTCGCCTGCCATGCAAGAACACCATCCGGTTCAACATCCGGACCAGCGGCAATAGCTCCACAGTAGAGGATCGAGTGAGTATCTAGCAAATTATTGCTAGTCTGTAGGTACGGAGCTAGCAATGCATTTAGGGCTCCCATCAACGCCAGATTTCGCCTATGAGTGGGCAAGCGTGGTAAACGTGGTCTAGATTGAGGTGTAAACCTATACTGTAAGATCACATCCTCCAAAGTAATTAATTGCTCACTTACCTGAATAGATATATCACTTGTATCATCTTCTGTGTCAAGTGCAATCTCGACTGAAGTCGCACTAATCGAAACCGTTTGTGCTACAGGCGACGGTGCCATCGTTGACACAGGAGTTGGACGAGTAGATAATACATCCAGGCGCAGCCGATCAAGCACAGATTGATCCAACAATTTGCATCGTTGGATAGCCCGCACCTGATCCGAAAGTCGTTGAACGGAAACGGTAACTGTCGGTTGAAGATCCTGAAACAGAGGAAGCATCCTAGAACGATACGCTGTCAGGTTATTTTCCCCGTCTGTGGCCTCATAGTACGCACGCATGACATGTTCATTTATTATTGGTGTCCACTTCATGCGACGCACTACACCACCGATAGCGGGAGCCACTGAGAGTGGGGCATGCCCCACTTGGGTCTCCAAGCTGGCCGGTGGTGGTCGACATCTCCGTCGCGCAGGTGTTGGTGGCGACGGTGTCGAGGGCCCAATCTCATCACTCGACGCACTGCTACGTCTCGGAGTGACGTACTCGTCACTTTCAGAGGTACTGGAGGAGGCAGCCGACGGGTTGAGACGGGCGCAGATCTTAGTTGTGCGTTGGTTGTTTCCGCTTTTCGTCTTTTTGATCTTAAATTGTAATTCATGTAAAAATTTTGTTCATATTTCTTATTGTCGGAGTTGTCAAATTGTTCAAATTGTTGCATCATTGTTGCGTTGGTAATTTATTCTGTTTTTCTTGTTATTCCTTATAATTTTGAAGTGTGATATATATTAGCTATTTATAATGATGTAAAATGATTCTGAAAACTGATCTATTGTAATAAATTGCACCAAAAAAATTAAATTACAATATAAAACGATATGAAAGACGTCAGCCTGTCAGCGGTGTTTTTGTTTTTTTTTATTATTATATCGTTTATTTATTTATATTCTTATTTTATACATTTTTAAATACATTTATAAAAAACACAAATACATTTAAAAATATAAAAAATAGTGACCCACCAGTAGCGGAGTAGGACCCAAACTACCGGTGGTGGAGGCTACAGACTAAGAAACCTCCTAACAATACGGCACGTGTCGAGGATAACAACCTTCTGAATCTGACTCTTGATCCAACAATCTAACGAGAGTCTCTTGAGATGTTGATCGAGACTCTTCGCTATTAATCCGTTTGCCGAAACGACCACCGGGACAATGATCGTCGAGTCTACGTCCCACATGGCGGTTATCTGGAAGGACAGATCGAGGTACTTACTAAGTTTGTCCTTCTCTGCCTTCACGAGATTCTCGTCATGCGGGACGGCGATATCGTCGAGCACTGCCCGACGCTGGGTCCGATCAACCAACACGATATCGGGCCTATTGGCAACAATAGTCCTGTCCGTGATGATTGATCGGTCCCAGTAGAGCAATGCACGACCATTCTCAAGAACTGGCACTGGTGTGTACTTATAGTACGGTACTTCAGACTCAATAAGGTCATATTGAAGAGCAAGTTGCTGGTGGATGATCCTGGCTACTTGATTGTGCCTATGCAAGTACTCGGTGTTAGCAAGATACGAACAACCGGAAATAATATGGCGAAGTGATTCACCAGGACGGTGGCATGCTCGACAAATGTCGACCGTACCGTCCTTCATGATGTATTTCCGATAGTTGTTCGTCTTGATAACCTCATCTGCAATTGCACAGGCAAAACCTTCAGTTTCCCCAAAGAGGTCCCCAAAACGCAGCCAGGTCACCGATGCGAGCAGGTCTACATCGAGTCCTGTTAAGACTCGGTAGAACCGCCCGTGTAGCTCCTTGCTCTTCCATACGTCCTTACGGTCTTCAGTACTTAACACCTTTGGTTTACGCCAGTTCTCGTTAGCCAAGGAAAGAGGTGTAAGGCCCTTGTCAACTTTCACAACATCGCAATGAATGTCACATCCATTCTGTAGGAAGTAATCCCTGAGACTGCACACTTCACGGTTGTGGAGGTTCTTGGCATTCAAAAAGCCTCGACCCCCCCACTTCCGTGGAATGTACAGTCTCATGACAGACGATCGTGGGTGTAACATTCGATGCAATGTCAGTTGTTGACGGACTCGCCTATCCAGGGCGTCTAGTTCCGTTTGAGTCCACCTAAGTATGCCAAAGGAGTACAACAATAAAGGTATCACCCAACCGTTGAAAGCCCGCATTTTGTTACCACCGGACAAAGAACTGTTAAGAACTTTTGTCAGGCGGCCAAAAAAACGTTCTTTCACCGATTTCTTAATATCCTCTACCGCTATACCAATAAATCCTCCTCAGCCATGAATGAGGCACCGAATCATAGGCCTTCTTGTAGTCAATCCAGGCAGTAGAGAGGGCGCCCCTACTCCGCTTGACCTGTTGGCTAATGGCCATGTCAATAAGGAGTAGCTCCTTAGTACCACGTGACCCAGCCCTACATCCATTCTGAGCGTTATCTAAAATATTGTTAGACATTATGTGTGAATTTAATTTACTTCTCAGAATGGATGTAAGGAGCTTGTAGATGGTAGGTAAGCAAGTGATAGGTCTATAGTTTTTAGGTTCCGTGGTACTACCTGATTTATGGAGCAGGAAGGTGATGCCAGTGGTCATAAAAGCGGGTAAGGAACCAGACTCGAGGGCTTCTTGATACTGTGTTGCCAAGCGTTCATGCGAGCTCTGAACCCACTTTATCCAAAGGTTGTGCAATCCATCCGGCCCAGGACTTTTCCAGTTCGGGGCCTTACGAATTGCACAACTAACATCTTCGGAGTCTATGGTAATAGACTCCATGGGTTCGATGATACTGCATTCACGCTCGACGACACGGATCCAGTCGCCCTCCGAATGTTCGACGGGCACCGACCATATGTCACGCCAAAATTGATTCATGGTGTGAGCATCTGGCAGTTGTCCGTCGCTCAAACGTTGTCCAGTTCCCTCCCACTCTCGGTACACCTTCCTTTGGTCACTTTGGAAGATGCGATTCTGCCAGTATCTATTTACACGCTCTCTATAACGACGGATACGGCTTGCCCATGCATACACTTTCTGTTTCAGAAAGTCAATACGTTCCGTGACATTGGTTAAGTATTGCTGGGGACGAATACCGGTCCCAGCGAATGCCTGACTCACGAAACGCATGACCCGGGGACGACTATTTCCCCGGCTAAAACAGATAAGCTTCGCAATGAGAGTCCTAAATGTGCCGATACGTCGCTCGATTCTTGCCTGCCATACGGGCACACCACCCGATCGTGGTGCACGGTTAAATTCAGGGAATTTAACGCGTGCAACACGACAAGCGGTAATAGCTCCACAGTAAAGAATCGAGTGGGTATCGAGCAAATCATTGCTAGTCCGTAAGTACGGAGCTAGCAACGCATTCAGGGCTCCCATCAACGCCAGATTTCGTTTATGCATGGGTAAGCGTGGTAGCCGTGGTCTAGAATTAGGTGCAAACCTATATTGAGAGATCACATCTTCTAAAGTACTCCTTAATTGCTCGCTTACCTGGACAGATATATCACTCGTATCATCTCCCACGTCGAGCACGGTATCAACTAAAGTGGCATTAGTTGCAACCGTGTGTGTAGCAGGTGACGGTGCTCTCGTTGACGCTGGAGCTGGTCGAGTAGATAACACTTCCAGGCGTAGTCGATCAAGCACAGGTTGATCCAACAACTTGCATCGTTGGATAGCCCGCACTTGATCCGATAGTCGCTGGACGGCAACGGTCATTGTTGGTTCAAGAGCCTGAAACAAAGGGAGCATCCTTGAACGGTACGCAGTCAGGTTGGTTTCCCCTTCTGTAGCCTCATAATATGCCCGCATGACGTTTTCATTGATGGATGAAGTCCATCGCATGCGGTGCACAATACCACCAGTAGTGGGGACCCTACTCGAAGCTGGTAGGCTTCGGGGCCCCAAACTGCTCGGCGGCCGGCCTCTCCCTCGCCGGCGTACAGGTGTTGGCGACGTCGGCGGGGAAAAATACTCATCACTTGACGATGAACTCGACGCCTCAGCAAGCACTTGTGTCGCAGGAGTGCGGTCCAGCGCTTGCGAGGCGGAGCTAAGTGATGAGTCCGGGGGTGTTATCTGTGCATTTTTACTCCTGGCTCTTGTTATCATCGCTATCCATAATCATTCATAATATTTATTTTCTCGTAACATTCTGATATTTTGATAGTTGACGTTCGTCAAAACTTCGCTTCATATTTGCACTTTGGTATTCTTGTAATAAATTGTGAAATATAATATTTATGGACTTTTTGGTGATATAATTTAGAAATCAGTAAGAATTTAAAAAATTGAGGAAGATATTTGAGATAAAAATATTAAAATATTTTATTGATGAAAATGACGTATGTACAGATGTCCAGAGTTGCCAGTTTTTATTATTATTCCCTTTATTACATTTTATTACATATTTACTATATTTTTAAATAAACTTATAAAAAACACAAATATATTTAAAAATATAAAAAATAGTGACCCACCGGTATCGAGTACAGTGACCAAGCTACCGGCGGTTAGGGCTCCAGAGATAGGAACTTCCGCACAATACGGGCCGTATCCAACAGAACCGCCTTCTGCATCAAGCCCTTGACCCAGCTGCCTAACGCGAGCCTCTGTAGGTGGTGGTCGAGGCTCTTGGCTATTAAACCATGAGCAGATACGACTATCGGAACAATAATCGCCGAATCCACATCCCACATGTCGACAATCTCGTGAGCTAAGTCCAAATATTTAATTTGTTTATCTTTTTCTGCTTTCACGAGATTCTCGTCATGCGGTACAGTGATATCGACAATTATTGCAAGGCGTTTTAATCGATCTATTATCACTATATCTGGTTTGTTGGCTATAATAGTCCTATCAGTGATAATAGACCGATCCCAATACAATGTAGCATGGCCATTTTCAAGAACTGGGTCGGCAACATACCTGTAATAAGGTATCTCTAAGTCAACAAGGTTATATTTTAGAGCAAGTTGTTGGTGGATAATCCTGGCTACTTGGTTGTGTCTGTGCAAATACTCACCGTTCGCAAGACGGGAACAACCAGAGATAATATGTCTTAAAGATTCTCCGGGACGATGACATGCCCGACAGATGTCTAGTGTCCCATCTTTGACAATAAATCTCCGATAGTTATTCGTCATCATAACTTCGTCAGTGATTGCACAGATGAAACCTTCAGTTTCTCCAAAGAGATCACCGAAACGTAACCAGGATACGGAAGCTGTAAAATCAACATCGGGCCTGTGTAGAGCCCGATAAAAACGACCGTGAAGCTCTTTGCTCTTCCATATTTCCTTGCGATCAGATACACCTAGTATTACCGGTTTGCGCCAGTTCTCTTTAGCTAGGGAGAGTGGGGTCAGTCCGTTATCAATTGCCACGACATCTCGATGCAGACCCACATCCACCTGCAAGAAGTACTCTCTAAGCTTGCATATCTCACGGTTATGGAGACTCTTAGCGTTTAAAAATCCTCGACCAAAAATTTTTTATTATTATTATTATACTTATACTTTTCAATATTTTTATTAATAAAATTTTAAAATTAACAAAATTATGATTTTTAAGCAAGCTCTATGCCTACTGAGTTGGCTAAAACGAAAAACGTACAGTTGCGAAAAATACGCGCATTATAGAAATTATAAAAAAATTAAGGAGTCGATTTGACGTAGGTTATCTCTCTAGAGTTAAGAGAAAGATTCACGTCCAACCCTGATGTGTCTGGTGACTGATCTCAATTGTAAGACAAAAACAAATAATCAAGTAAGTATTATCAATAACGTAAGACACAGACAAATCGACATTTAGTCGTATCTCGACTATAAATCAACCCCGCTAGCTCATTCCCATACGAATGTAAGGGCGGCGTCGAATTAGAATAACAAATCACCCACAAATAGGGGATGAACTATGAACTTCAACAATATGGACTAACGGTATTGAAGAATAGGAAAAGGTTTAGGGAATTACATTTTTTTTATTCCGCGAACCAAGGCCACGGCCGGCCCTACCTACGTCCATTGCTGTGGGCGATGGCGCCCGGTGGACTTTGACCACCTATGTGGCGCCTGTCTGGGGTTTGGTCGGGTTTTATCCCGCGTCGGTGAGTGAATCTGCGTGCTGAAGGTTCTCAGCCCCGCAGCATGCAACCCTTCTAGCGTTAGATCAAAAATACTACTTCTGTAAGGCCTACAGGTGGCTAGCCCGCCATCCTTAGGCTCCGATCATGAAGGTATTGGTCAATGGTCTTGGGCGTAGATGAGCGGGGAGGGTACGCTCCCTCTCCCTCTCATCATAAGTACGAGGAAATTTCACAAGAAATCCAGTCAGATTTAAACCCACAACATGACTCGTATATTAATCAACTTTAGGTCCCTACACGTTTCCAAAGAAATTAGAAAAGTGGTATGTACTTTTAATAAAGAATGCAGCGTAAAATGGCATTACTATTTACTCACCTTGGCCCTAAATATAATAAAAGACAAAATGTATAATAAATATCATTACACGGTTAATTATACAAGCAAATAACATAAAATGCTTAACCCTCTGATACCTACGAATTGCAGTTTTAATTCCTTAAGTGTGGCGCTCATTAGCAACGGAAGGGTTAACGTCTAACGGGCCCTGAAATAAAATTCTTCTGCTCTTCTTGAAGACAATAAAAGAAATTAGGTTTTGTCTACGGTAGATCAGGAAATTAACGAATATGAACTAAATATACAACAGAATATAAATTACCGACGCTTTGTAAAAAGTATTGGTTTGAAGTTAAAAAAACACAGAATTTACTTGCACCTATTTAGGTACCTACTTAGTTAGATTTCTTGTTATCCAATATTTAAAAAATAGAAATCAATAAAAATATTAATTGCTTAGACTTTTTCTTTCTGGTTACTAGCAGAGGGTATATCCAGTGGCGCCCGGCGGACTTTGACCACCTCTGTGGTCTCTGCGGGTGTTTGGTCGGGACGAGAATCCCGCGTCATTGGGGTCGGGTTTTATCCCGCGTCAGTGAGTGAATCTGGTTGCGTGCTATGGGGCAAAGGCCCCGCAGCACGCAACCCTTCTAGCCTGCTTCTGTAAGGACGGTGGGTGGCGATCCCGCCGTCCTCAGGCCCCGATCATGGAGGACGATAGTCTTGGGCGTATTCGCGTAGTCTGGGGCGGCCTGGCCGCCGACTACGGAACTCGGCGGGGAGGGTACGCTCCCTCTCCCTCCCGGCCGCCTCCTTCGCGAGCATGACTTGCTCGCAGAAGGACACGGCCGCGTTCCACCTACGAAGCATGGTCCCCAGCGAGAGGGTATCCACGCCCAGACCCACTACGAGGTCCCGGCGCTGACTCGCCCACGCTGAGCACTCCACCAACGTGTGGAGTGCGGTGTCGTCGTCGGAAACCTCGCAGTGTTGACACCGGGGTGTGACCTCACGATGCATGCGAAACAGATAGCTACCGAAGCATCCATGCCCGGCAACCATCTGCGTCGCACAGTACGTGAGGTCACCATGCTGCCTCTGCAGCCAATCGTCCATGATCGAATTGCTTAGACTTGAAATTTAAAAACACGCTGCTTTCCAATATGCTTAACAAAAAAATAGTTTGGGTTAATTATGAAGTTTCAAGAAGGGTTAATCCTTAGTTAAAAAAAAATATACCTGTTGATGAAGAAATATTGAATAAATATAATTCACTAATTAGGTAATACGACTACTAAGTAGTATTTTGTAGGATATATTCAATAATTTATAGCAAAAATAAAAATTTGTACTCTACCAGTTCTCTTGTGCATAGTATCTGAAACAAGTTATTCACACCATTAATATTACATTTTCGGAATTATAATTACACAAATTATAAGAACAAGAAAAACATAGTCAACTCATGAGTAACTTAAACTCGGACGAACTTAGTTTTTCCAACAACTGTCGCCATCTGTGTACCATATGAGGAACTAAAACAACAAGTGCGTGTGACTTACTCTAAATGCCGATAGATGGCGTAACGGTTGCGATTCAAAACAAATACTTCCGAAGGATTAATATTAATCTTTATGAATATATTTTTTTGGATAATCAGTTAAATAGAACTTACAATTAGCACACAAAAGCGAAAAGTTTTTAGTTCAAATGGTTTTTTTTTGTAATAGATAGATAGGTTCCTAATTTATGGTTAATTGAGTACGACTTCATCATTTTACATAAGAAGGAACTACTAGAAGAAATCTAGGTATATACTTGGATCATCGATAGTAACATGGTCAAGTGTGTGTCGGGCCACGCACAGAATAGGGCGCACAATAACCTCTAGAATTCCTGAAACATCAGAGTTATCGCTTATAAGATCCGTTACAGCTTTCCTTTAAAGTTCATTACAAGATCATATTTTTTTTAGACTTTTCGAGCCAGCCGTTTAGTTTTTAGAAGGGGGAGGGAGGGTTACGCCCTTTTTTAACAAAAAAATGCGTTTTAAATATCTTGCAAACGGATTCTTAAATCAAAGAATTGTCTTAGCAATATCTCAATGTTTTTAAAATACCTATGTAATGATATCTTACACGATAGGGTAGACGAAGAAAAAAAAGTCATCCCCACTTTACGAGTAGGAGAAGTCCACCATAGAAAAAAATTCATAATTTTATTTTAAAACGTTGGCGTCGTAAATTTTCATACCTACTTATTCATGCAAAGTTTCATCACTCTAGCACTAACCGTTTGAGAAAATCCCAACAGATGGACATAACGAAACTTTAGGCCGATACCTCACCGAGACGCCATGGCGACGTCGCCAGTCGGTCGCCAACTAGTTCTCATTGAGATATATGACGGCTAACTCACTTGGCGACCGACTGGCAACGTCGCCAGTCGGTCGCCAAGTGTCATATATCTCAATGAGAACTAGTTGGCGACGTCGCTGGCCACGTCGCCATGGCGTCTCGGTGAGGTATCGGCCTAATGCACGGATATCAGCATTTTATACTAAACATTTACATTTTAAACTACCTAAGCTATTAATTTGTGTTAAGTACTTACGTAATTAACATTAATAATTCTTAGCCGTCATATATCTCAATGAGAACTAGTTGGCGACCGACTGGCGACGTCGCCATGGCGTCTCGGTGAGGTATCGGCCTAAGGTTCCAATACTTGAACTACGGAAACCTAAAAAAGGAATGTTTTGTTTTTTTTTTTAATTCCGCGATATAGCGGCCGCTCCCATGTCCATTGCTGCGGGCGTCTCTGGTGATACCAAAATGTATTTCCAGTGGTAAAATGGAACAGTAAATTAACGTGTATGGCAAATAATTAGATACCCATACTATGTTTTACGTTTATTTTATTCAGTACGTAAATAACAATTGCCAGGGAAATACGTAGGTATAAGTTCTGCGTAACTTAAAAAAACAACATGTTAAAACCAAAATATTATGTTTATTGCTTTTCAAAATACTCTCCTTTACATTTTAAATATTTTTTCATGCTATCGAACCATTTTTTAAAACAGGAGGACCACAGATCTGAAGGCATGTTTTCTACGTGCTGATTGAACGCTATCACTGCCTCTTCGGAGTTGGTATTGATTTTGGGGAAAATACAGAAATCATAGGGTGCTAGGTCGGGGCTTTGCGCAGGATGGGTGACGAGCTGTACTTTTTCGGAAGCTAAAAATGACTTTGTTTTGTTGGCCGTGTGTGAAGAAGCGTTGTCATGATGTAGGAGAACGCGGCTTTTGGTCGTCTTTCGCGAACTTTTTCTAACACCCTGGGTAAACAAATGGTAGAATACCACTCGGCATTAACACTCTTTTGATCTTCAAGTGGAATTGTACAGATGGAACCCGTAGCTGAGAAAAAAATGCGATCATTTTTTTACCAACGTTTCTCGCCTGCCTCACTTTTGTTGGCTTGTTCTTATTTTCAAACACCCATTCACAAGATTGCTGTTTTTTTTCGGGTTCAAAACAATAAATCCACGTTTCGTCTCCTGTGACAATGTCATAAACAGCATTACAATGTCCGTGATCGTACTTCAGTAGCATCTGTGAGCACCATTCTACGCGAGCCCGCTTCTGCTCCGCTGTCAGTTCATGAGGGATCCAACGGCAACAAAGTTTCCCAACTTTCAATTCTTCGTGTAAAATTTTCTGGATTTGACTCATACCAATCCCCAATAGTCCTCGAATTGTCTCATAGGTAATCCGCGGGTTTTCTTCAATTAACCGCTTAACAGTAGCCACATTATTTTCGTTGACGGCAGTTGAAGGCCACCCTTCACGAAATTCGTCATGTAGAGAAACTCGACCTCTCTCAAATTCAGCAAACCATCGCCTCACGGTGCTCAAACAAGGTGCTTCTCTCGCAAAAGCATTTTGAAGACGAGCGGCACAGTCTTGCGGAGAGAGAGAACTTTTAAAATCATAAAAAATCATCGCGCATGTGTCCGAAAGATCACATTTATTCGAATGGAATCTGTACTTACTAGTAAGTGTTCAGGCAAGTTCAAACACATTACCATTCTTCACCAGTCAGTAGAATAAAAACTTTTAACACTTTCTTCGAATACCGAAAACCCTGGAGCCCATAATTAGATGGTATAACAACTCATTTTCACTTCTCACGACTCCGCGTGATGATCCACGACCTCGGTCGTCATAGAGTGTTGGAATTATGGAAAATTATACACAAATACATTGTAAAAGTACATATACAATTGATGTATCTTTAAATCGTTGACCGAGTGTTTCGAAGCGTCTACATTTCGAGACTATACAGGACAATTTTGCTTTCGTCTGTAGGTATTGCTATGTAAGTACTACTCTCAATTCTGTGTTATTGCTATGTACTGTTGCCACTAACAATTTATATCCGATATCCACTAAACTTGTCACAAGTTTTTCTTAATTTAGGATAATTTATGTACCTACTTAAATAGTAGTTTTTGAAACTGTTGCATAAACAAGGGTATAAGAACACGAGTAAGGTTTTAAAGAAACGAGCCTTGGCAAGTTTCTTTATTTTTTTTTTTATTTTTTTTATAATTTATTTTCAGGCTACACAAGAAAAGTTACAGATTGTAATTAACTTATTCTATGGCCGATAGATACATATCTTAAAACTAAGAATACATAATAATATAATTATCTTAAAACTCTAACTAGATTGTGTAAAAAAACTTCCTTTCGGAGATAGGAGTGTGAATGGCAGAAAGCTGTTCTCCGATCTTAGCTTATTACATAGCGTAATAAGCTTCGTATTATATATACAGGGTATTACGAAAGGGTTATATCAACCCGAAGTCAGCCCCATCAGCTGGTCGACCATAACCCGTTTCGATATATGGCGACCGCCAAAGACGAAAAAGAAGTTCATCAAAAAATTTTAAAAGATATTTCTAATCAAAACAAACGTGTCCCAACGCTACGGCTTGACGTAGCTACAACTAGACAATGAGCGCGTGGTACGTATGTACTATGCCCTTGGCGGTGGCGCGGGCGTCGCGGCGGTGTGGGCGTCCATAAAGGATTATTTTTGTTTATGTAAATAAAATTTTGACCAACACATAGTTATGTTTCCCCAGATCCTCGTTCTTGGTTCGACAGGTGCACCACGTGCAAGTGATAGTAAAATCTCTGTCCCCAATTTTAGAAAAATCTTACCTGTTTACAGGAAAGGTTAAAAATGGCCGCCTTCCCGCCCGATGCACAAAGATACTCGCCGGCGCATATTGCTCCGCACAGCTCGTAGCATTTCTTGTATAACAGTGCTAAATGCGGCTTCAATCCGTAATTTCATTTCTTGCCCTGTTTCGCACTCAACTGCGTACACAGTATTTTTAGGTATCAACGCTCACTCCCGGGCAGCGCTCAAATTGCCTTCTGATGCTCCTACACAAAGCATCATCTCGTAATACTCTTCGTTACTCAGAGCCATTACTACACAACACAATCACTATCACACACAACTTGACTCAACTCACAAATTAACACACTAAACAACTATTTAGCTACCTCACTGCACAAAGCAAAGAATGCAACTTAACTGACCTGTGACCTTGCTAAATGATTTTAAATAAAATTCTAGGAAACTTCAAACGGCGACCGACACCGACCGAGCGCTTAGTGCGAAACAGAGACAAAATGTTCCTACCAGGAGTGAGATGGAAGGCTTTTCACAGGCGCGCATTGTTTGTACCTATTTGATGTCGATGACCGAAGCAGCTGATTTTAGCTAGTGTTGTTTAAACAAAGGTGTATTTTATTCGGTAATAATGTTTTTTTTATGATTTTTTTTCTTCTCTGGCGGTCGCCACATATCGAAACGGGTTCTGGTCGACCAGCTGATGGGGCTGGCTTCGGGTTGATATAACCCTTACGTAACACCCGGTATATATTCGACCTTTTTTTCAATATCGTTTATTGGAAAAAGCTCGAAATAAAAAAAAAACCATCGACATTAAATAAAAAGTTCAAACAAAATCACTTCCATCCAAACCACAAATTAATTTCCGTATCATTTCCCAATCACACGAAAACACACAAAAAAGTCCCTCCCCACATCAAATAAACATTAAGAAATAATAAGGCAACACACCTTAATCTTATTATATTATAATAAGTTGGAATAACTTACAAATGTTTTCATAATCGGATAGTCTGACAACCCCAATTTTTCATCATTCGAAATTACATTATCGGAAATTTGCATTGCCGCTAGCGCCATCTCTATTTAAAAGACGACATTAAAACCAAATAAAGCCTAAAGTTTGATTTAGATTAATATAGTACATCACTTTCTTACCAACTAAATAATAAGGTTGAATTTTAGATGTAGGATTTAAGTAGTGAATGAAATGGTAATTTTGCAAAATAAGCAAGCAAGATTAGGGGTTCGATGCCGTTCAAAGCCCTCTGCAAAAACAGTATGAATAATAATATAATCTGCATAATATCGGGAGCTCATCTAACAAGGTTGTTTGCTTTGATAAGTTACACGGTAATAGTTCATTTGGTTTGAACATATTTTGCAATTTAAAATGTAGGTATCTACTAAAATTTTTAGGTAGATAGTATTAATACTATAGTAGGTATCTACTTTTCGCTGGCATCTTCTAGTTTCACTATTATATTGCTATTCGGGACTTGGGTTTTTGCGGAGCGCGTGGCAGGTTGCCTTTTCCTTTTAGGTTACCTCTGGGGCTGGGCAAATATCCAGGCTGAAACGCTCAATATACCGAACAACGTTTCCTTGTCCCGCACCGCGAACTAGTTCAGAGTTAGAGTAACTAGTTCTTCTGTGCTGGAAAACTCAAGCATTACCTTGACATCGATGATACTCGATGGAGCCACGTTTTAAAAAAAAGAAGACATTGCTATTCTATGCAACATCTAGCCAGGCCGGTCTTAGGATGCGGTACCATTTCTTAAGACATTGAGATCCCCCGTGCCTAAGAGAGCACGTTAAGCTGTCGTTCCCGGTTGTCATACGAAGATCTATGGCATTCGTTATGGGTATTTGAAGCACTAAAACCAAATCCAACTGTTCTAACTATAGAACTTCGATATCGCCCATGGCTTGTGGAGGTCAGATGACAGTCGCTTCACGGAAAATATCGAAGTTCAGTCGAATAGCAGTTAGACAGGAAAGCCGACCCCAACTGAGTGGGAAAAGGCTCAGTGGATTATGATTGCTATTCTATCAAAGTCTCTGTACAGTAATTAGTACTCGAACTTTGATGAATTACAGAGTGGTTATGTATTTACTTTAGTGACCGGTATTGCCAATATATTTGCCCCTGTTTCGTGGGACCAAATAAATTACTGGTAAAGTATCGATGTGTAGCACCTCTGTCTAGGAACTGGGATTATTATACTCATGATGATATGTAGGTTATCATAAGTACACATGACTGGGATTTAAAGTACACAATGTGTTATTCTCATGTATAAATAGGCAGTAAAGTTGATAGGTTCGATTGTCGGCACTTGGTGAAACTTATAGTAATACATGCTAACCAAACATTTGTTAACCGTTTCACTTTTACTTAATAAATTATAGTAAAATACTTGTTTAATAAATATGTATAGTGGACAACAACCTTTGATAATGCTATAAAGCGAAACCGGTCAGGTTAAATCCTGTAATTTAATTAAAAGTGAAACGGTGTACAAGTGTTTGGTTAGCTTGTATTAGATATTGTAATTTTTCCATAAATTCCATTCGGTTTTTTTGCGTAAAAAAGAAATAAGCAGTAATATTATTGGGATTAACATATACCTATATACTGTATGTTTGACCAGGGGTAGTGAACTATACAGTGTAAATAAATAATTGTAATTCTTAATAAAACTCCCCCTTTACCGCTGGCCTGTGGTTGTAAATCGCACGTGGTGGATGATCCAACTACTTTTAGTTTTAGCGGATCAAACAGTTTTGATCCATTGCATTAAATCATCACATTTAATATACACTTACTGTTTGTAATACACCTCTGCCTACCCATTCGAGGATATAGGCGTGATATGTGTGTGTGTGTGTGTTATCACTAAAAATGATAGAATACTTACCTACATGTATGTAGGTACTTTTAATTTCCTTGCAAGCATTGAGCGATTACATATAATATTCACGTTTCAACGTCCACTTAAATATGGGTAAAGTCACAGGCTTTAGTTTTGCAAGTTATGACGGTGGTTACGTAAACACAAATTCGTAATGTTTACACTTTTTTTGTGGGTTTTAAATCAAAATTCGGTCTCGAACAAAACCTGCTCCTGAGAATG
This sequence comes from Nudaria mundana, assembly GCA_963556515.1. Taxonomy (NCBI): domain Eukaryota; kingdom Metazoa; phylum Arthropoda; class Insecta; order Lepidoptera; family Erebidae; genus Nudaria; species Nudaria mundana. The sequence continues at coordinate 13,585,776 of OY748306.1, read as the reverse complement.
CTTGATTTTTGAGTGAAAAATCATGGAAATCGGTTGTTGACATATTTTTGGTCAATAACATTTTTGAGGGTCCTAAATTGGAAAGTGACAGCAAAACAGTTTCATGTAACGGGGTCTTATGGAGGGAAAGGGATGCTGTTCAGATACAAAGGTACCATGAACTGTGTAATAGCAAATTGAGACAACTGAATTACCCTTCTGACTTTGGATTTTGTAGTAATGCACACTGTAATAATGTCAACCATAGAAAAACTTTAGATGTTATGTACTCAGATATTGTTGGTATTCTGTCGGAGGCAGCGAGCGTGAGTCAAACCGAACGTCCAACCAACATGGCGGCCGTGTGGTCGGTTGGAATAGGCATGTCAGGGAATCCCACATGAGGGCCAGGTCTAAATACCGTGTATGGCTGTGGCATAATAAGCCTGCATCGGGTGTTATTTTTGATGAAATGTGCTTATTGCGTAAGATATTTAAAAGTAGACTTAAATGGTGTCAGAATCATCAGGAATCAATAAAGCTTGATATCCTGGCATCACATCGCAAGGATAACAACTTTAGTCAGTTTTGGAAAGCCACAAAAAAGCTTGATGTTAGGCCTGGCCTTCCTGCGTGTGTGGGGACGGCCAACCAGCCAGAGCGCATTGCCGACATGTTTGTGGAGCACTTTAAAGTTGAGTCACCACTAGTCTCTGACGGCAGCAGTTCCATACCTGATTGTCTGGGCTGTCGTGACTCGGACATAATCCGTTTCTCTGCTAAGCAAGTCTCATATGTGATCACTAAAATGACTAAAGGTAAGTCTCCGGGTCACGACAGTCTTAGCATTGAACACTTGCGGCATGCGGGGCCACACATCTTGAGGGTGCTGGCCATGTTTTACTCGCTATGTATGTGCCACTCTTATTTGCCCTCAGATCTTATGAAGACCATTGTTGTGCCAATTATTAAAAATAAGACCGGCGATGTAACCGATGCGAGTAACTATCGTCCTATCTCCTTAGCTACTATTATAGCGAAGGTACTTGACGGTCTGCTGGACGCGCACTTGGACAACTATTTAAACCTACACGATGCTCAATTTGGGTTTCGTAGTGGCCTTGGTACAGAAAGCGTGATACTTAGCCTTAAGCACACAGTGCAATATTATACGACTCGTCGAACTCCAGTATACGCGTGTTTCCTAGACCTTTCCCGTGCCTTTGACATGGTCTCGTATGAGGTTATGTGGGACAAGCTGCGGGAGAGGGAAGTACCGGCAGAGCTGTTAGGTATCTTTCAATTTTGGTATAAGAACCAATTAAATAGCGTGAAATGGGACGATAGATATTCGGCACCGTTCCGTTTGAACTGCGGTGTGAGGCAGGGGGGGATAACATCCCCCAAATTGTTCAACTTTTACATTGATGCACTGATCGTTGAACTCAGCAGTAAAAGAATTGGCTGTCGTGTTGATGACGTTAGTGTAAACAACCTGAGTTACGCGGACGACATGGTGCTGCTGGCTCCAACGATCAAGGCATTAAGGGAGTTGATTACGATTTGTGAGGGCTATGTACGGAGACACGGTTTGCTCTATAATGTAGTGAAGAGTGAATACCTGGTCTTCAAGGCTGGTGGTAAATGTCCAGAGACTGTACCCACACTGAAACTGAATGGTCATGAGCTGAAGCGCGTCTATCAGTTTAAATATCTAGGCCACATCATTACCGATAGCCTTGATGACCGAGTAGATGTGGAAAGGGAACGTAGGGCGCTGGCTGTGCGCTGTAACATGTTGGCGCGGAGGTTTTCACGTTGTAGTGAGCAAGTTAAAACTACACTCTTTAGAGCTTACTGTCAGGTTTTCTACACGTGTAGCCTGTGGGCCGGCTATACTCAGCGGGCAATCAGCGCCCTACGGGTCCAATATAATAATGGCTTCAGGATGCTGATGGGGCTGCCCCGATTCTGCGGTGCATCAGGTATGTTCGCTCAGGAGCATATCGATGACTTTCATGCGATCGTCAGAAAACGGTCTGCCTCACTGCTTCGCAGAGTGCGGGACAGCTCCAACTCCATCCTGGGGACTATAGTGGAGAGGTATGACTCCCCTTTGCTAAGGACTATTGTTCGTCGCTGTGTGACGAACAATAATCTGGTATCTAAATAAAAGAAAAAAAAAATTAAATGTTTACCTATTAAATCGTACTAACATAGTTTATAAGTCTTTATTGTTACTAACCAATTAATAGCTATGGACTACGAAGTCCGAAATAAATGATTTTTATTTTATTTTATTTATTTATTATTTAAATCAAAATTCGGTCTCGAACAAAACCTGCTCCTGAGAATGCTTCATTTTTGAGTGAAAAAATCATGAAAATCGGTTGGGTAGTTGTCGAGAATCAATTTCACATCGAGTTGCATTTGAGTCATCTGATAAGGAGCTCCGCTCGCTACGCTCGCTTCGCTCAATAAAAACACTTACTGATGTTAAAGAGTTACCTATAGGTACAATCGAAAATGATTTCTATTCTTCTTCAAACATACATACCTACATAGAAAATCATCGCACCCCTATATCCCCAAATAGGCAGAGGTGCCAGTAATTTTGTTGGTCTCACTTAATAAATGGCAAGCCTATTGTCATTACCGGGCATTATTTAAAATTCATAACTATTCTGTAATTTAAACCAAAATATTCCAATGCCTGAATATCTGCACTAAACAAAATATCTGCAGTCCGAGTATTCTTCTTCAACACTCGGGTAAAAACTAAATAAACATGTTCAAGTATCAAAACAAATGGGTGATCTACAAGTTAGAGATAGAGTCGTCAGTGGGTCCCGTAATGACTGGACGCTTTACATAATTTGTCGATTGACTGACCCGCACCCGCTGGCCATCGATGGACCCTTGTTGTAAGATGTCTTATCCCCACTAGAATCTACCACTACCCAATATCGGCAAACTTATTGAATGATGCACGTTAGGTGGGTAATTTTGAATATATTTCTACAAATAAAAAAAGGTTCGACAGACAAAAGCAAGACTTGGTTTTTTGCGGAGCGCGTGGCGGGTAGCCTTTTAGGTTACCTCTGGCGCTGGGCAAAAATCCAGGCCCAAACGCTCAAATTACAATACCGAACAACGTTTCCTTGTCCCGCATCGCGAACTAGATCAGAGTAACTAGATTTCTGCGGGAAAAATCAAGCATTACGAAGACAAATGAATCTAAAAAAAAATTTCATTGCAAGTATAAGAGAAAAATAATGATTTTGGTACTTTGATGTCTTTGCTCAGATTGCAGAGATTCTATTGAAGTAGTGGTATGTAACATCTGTCCTGGCTCTAGGAAATTTCACCGGACTGTACGTATTTTTGCAATAAAACCAATGTGTGTCCAGTTGACGAAAACTTAAACGTGATTTATTTAAGTTTCACCATCTGGACTCTGGACACACGTAATAACATAGTGACCCAACGGCATCGGGTACAAGGTTGGTCCTTGTTGCTACCGGTGGTTAGGTCTCCAGAGAGAGGAATTGGAGGAAAGTGCCGTATCGAATAACACTGCCTTCTGCATCAGGCCCTTAATCCAACTGTCTAACGAGAGCCTCTGTATGTGTTAGTCGAGGCTCTTGGCGATCAGTCTATGCACGGAAATGACTATCGGTACAATAACAGCTGAGCTTACATGCCACATGTCGACAATCTCGTGGGCCAAATCCAAGTACTTTACTTGTTTGTTTTTTTCGGCTTTCACGAGATTGCCGTCATGTGAAATAGTAATATCAACTATTGGTGTGATGGTGGATAGGGTTTTTCCAGGAACATAAATATTATTAGTAGGTAGATACCAACTTTCTTTTATTGGTACCTATGTGTAAATAAATACTCACTACATAATACTATTGTCATCGTTAGTGGTCGCCCTCATGCATCTTGTACTTACAGATTGTGTAAAAAAGATTACTCAATAAAGGTAAAAATATAATTAAACTCTAAATCGTTCGTTAAGTAGGTAAAAAGTGTGGCTTCGAGGGACAGCGCAGCGGGATCCGTCAATCAATGTCTTCGCAATATATCGAAATTGTACTTTTTATGCTCATGCGCATTCGGACGCTGTTTGAGTGATCATTGAATAGCGATTTATAGAGCGGAAGTTTAACGTCATACGTACTGAGCGGATTTTCCTGCAGTTTCACATATAGATAGATACACACAGGTTAAGGCGTATAGAACAAATCTGCACGCACAGCTTTCTTTGTATGCGGTGCTTGAACGGTAAAAGTGGTAAAACATTTTTTGCTAAACAACGTTTTGACACGTGAACGAAGGTTTGGGTGTCCGCTAGTCTGTATAATAATATTTTAGATATTTATGTAGAAATTTTAAATCACAAAAACTAAACACTAAACACAAAGGATTCGAACTTGCGGCCTTTTTAACCAAACAAGGGCAATGCTCGATCACTAAGTTGCGATGACCGATACCGATATCATTCAATTTTTATTTATGTAATTTCTGTTGTCATTTATAATAGATATCTAATTTTTTTTTAAACTTTCTACGTTCTAAATTCATTATACTATTAATGATTTCGTAACGAAGTAACTCGATCCAAACGTCAGGCCAAACAGAAGCTAAATTACGTGTTTAAGTCCCGAAATCGTTAATACTATCTACTCGTAAATAACTTATTTAAGAATTAGTAGAACCTAACTCATTGCTCTCAACATACAGGAATATTATAGATGTAAAATCTGAATGTTGTTTTGGTCCGAATGAACTGTTTAGTCCGAAGCCATCATTTCATTTCGATACTCTGGAACCTCCACATCTAATGCTTACTAACTTTATCGCTGATCGCTACGCTCATGAACTAGCCCACCCCTTATCACATACAAATTATAACGTTTTCACAAACGGACATCGACTTTGGTTACACAAAAAGCTCACTGAAATAATTACTCTTCGAATTTGAGAATCTGTACTTCTTGTTAAATGTCGATAAAAGTCGTCTGTTGACCCTTTCAAAGGAAGTTCGATTTTTGCTTTTAGCTTGCGGTTTTTTAGGTTACCTCTGGCACTCCGCAAAAATCGGGCTTCGATACACTCTCATACCGAACAACGTTTCTTGTCCTGCACCTGGAGCTAGTTAGGAATAACTAGTTCTTCTGTGCGGGACTATCAACTAATCAAGCATTATCTTGACATTGGCGAAATCATCGATGAACATCGATGGAGCCACGTTTTTAAAGAAAGAAGAAGATGAAGACCCTTTCAAATAATGTTTTCGTGGATTATGAGCCAATTTGAAGTAAGTGCCTACTTGCTACTGAGTGATGCATAATTCTTAGGGGGATCCATGAAATCAGTCCTCGTTATCGTTTACGGTACGATTCAATTGATGTGTGATGTTGAATGACCTCATGTCGTTAGACTATTCACACTTCAAACGTACGGGACATTAATACATTATGTAGGTGTTTAATAAATTCCAAAACCACAAGAAAAACCCCCTACTTATGCTAGAATACCAACAACAAACCATCAACATAATCCAACAACTCAGCCGACAATTGGACAGCAATCGAAACCTATTTCGAGCCTATTTCTATTGACATGACATTACCATTTAATAGCCGGTGGCTAGGAAAATGGGTATTGGAATGAACCGGGGGCAGTTTATGAGACATAACTGCGGGTTTACCACTATCTGATGCATTTTTAGATGAGACGGTTTTGGGTTAAGACAATGGGTCAGTGTGGTCTAAGTTTAAACAGTAGCGATTACAGGGAACTATCAATTATTTTTAACAAATTACAATTTTTTTCCACTCACAAAATGATTTGATTATTTTTTATTGTTTCTAGTGCCTTACCCCCTACAACTGCCATGATGTGGGTGTGTAATGCACCTCTGCCTACCCCTTGAGAATATAGGGATGATTATACTTATGTAAGTTTGTTATATATGAATTAAGTAAAAGAAAAAGTTCAGAGGCTCTGAATTCAGTTTTTTTTAAATTACAAATACAATACATCTTTTATGAGTTGTCTAGTTGTAATATTACTCTAGGTCTAGGCACTTAGTGATATTGTTCTTAATGCTAATGTCCCATTCACTGACCTAGCAACGTACTCGCTTCGCATTGTCCTAACATATTAATTTATTATTATTAACTAATAATTTGAGGAGGGAGACATTTCAGCCGCGGATGAGATTTTTTGCGGATGATCACCCGAGTCATGAAAAAAGTAGCATATAATATAATATACTCAGGAAGACTGTAGCTTCATATTAGTGTAAGAATTTTCAACATCGGTTCAGTAGTTTCTGTGACTATTCTCTATCTATTAGTATAGTGAAGGTGAGTTCCCGCTTAAGCTCTTGACTCGTACCCACCTGACATACAAAAGCTATTGACTAGAAATTTACTGTTTTAAGGATTAGGAGGAGTACCCTCGGGTCATTCGACCTCGAAGGGTCATTGGGTGCATTGTTTCACAGTTTCATTTCAATTGATCAATTCTGTAAGGAAATATAGAATAAGTTGTGAACTTTTTTGGTAATCCTTCTATCTAGAAGATAAACAGTTGATTTTACTTAGTCTTACCAGTCTTACTATCAGATGCCTCTAGATCCACCTTCATGGAATAGCTAATGATATGCCTCGTCATCTACTGTGCCTTTTCCCAACCTGGGAAAAGGCACAGTGGTTTAGTTCGGGTCGGCTTTCCAGTATAACTGCAATGCGGATGAACTTCAATATTTTCTGTAGAGCCGACTGCTAAGTGCCATCTGAGGGGCTGCAGGACCATCACCGGAGCCCAAGTCGTCCTCACTTGTATGCATAGCACCTACTGGCATTCAGAAGGGGCATCCACCCATGGGCGATATTGAAGCTTTGTAGTTAGACCAGTCGGATTTTGTTTTCGGGTTCCAAATATGCTTAACGACTGCCAAAGATGTTCGTATGACAACCGGGACCGACGGCTTAACGTGCTCTCCGAGGGACGGATAGACATCTGTGACCACGGTAGTGGTTTCACCAACTTATTTATTAATTTATTATTATGATATGCATAAATACCCAAACTCCAAAACAAACATTTGTGGATCACACAAATAAATATTTAATTCGGCCCGGAATCGAACCTGGGATCTCAGGAACGGCAGTCACATACTCACCACTGCGCAACGGAGGCAGTCAGTAAGTATTATAATATCTACAACTACTATCTCTGAAAAAGATACAATTTCACCCCACTTGCAATAGCCCAGTCTCGATAAATCGTCATAACATGAGACGGCCACTCGTAAAACCGACCCCGCCTAACCCGAACGATGTTCTTATTCAATAATTTATACAATTGATAAATAATAAATATAATACTGGCCGGTCGTATCCATAGTTTTGTTTTTATGACTGCAGGATAGCTGAAGTTGTGAGTTTGTTATTATTTATTTGAGAAGTGCCTCTCCTGCAAGTGTCTCGACTGCCTCGGTGGCGCAGTGGTATGAGTATGCGACTGCCGTCCCAGGTTCATTCCGGGTCGAATCAAATATTTGTGTCATCCACAAATATTTGTTTCGGAGTTTGGAGGTCTTCTATGTATAATATGTATGTATTTATAAATATTTAAGTATGTTTATCAGTCGTCTAGATCCCATAGCACAATCTTATATAGCTTAATTTAGGCTATAGATGACGTTGTGTGAGAATGTCCAAAAATATTTAATTTAAAAAAAAAGTGGTGCACCTTGGATCAGCATGTGCCAAGGTGCCAGTTACAGGTAAGGCGGGATCTAGATGTGCCCTTAAAAAGAATCCTAACAGATATTTTTATAACTAAGTAGGTACGGTGTCTTGCGCGGTGCTTCGTGTCGCACCACGCCATAGGTTTTGGCCTATAACTTTTGACCCTTAGGGCCAAGTCAAATTTTCGATGTTTTGGCTTACCTCCAGATCGAGGACTATCCCTTGAGGGGTCAACCATCATTGGAGCATAAGCAGTTCTCGAGAGCTAAGGGGGGACAAAAATTACATTCCCTATTTCTATATATAGATAGACGCCTGTCTATCTATATATATATAGAAACGGGGAATGTAATTATTTATCAATGTTGTGCTATTGCTAAAATTTTAAACTATGAGTGATGATGAGTGATCACCTTGGTGAAAAACCGCCGGGCGCTCGGCAATGGACGTAGGACCAAAGGGTACCTACCTACAAATTACTGGTTTGTAATTCAGCTCTGCCTACCCCCTCGGGGATATGAGCTTGATTGTAATCTCATCAATATGTAGATATGTATCTATGTTAAATTTTATTCGTCAATTGAATTACCTTTGTACTAGTTACTAATCAACAGTAGGTATGGTAGGTAGGTACAGGTTTATTAATTTGGTCGAGTATTTTTTGAGTTCATTTGTAACAAACATACAAATCTTTTTCTATTTTATTTAAAACTAGCGGACGCCTGCGGCTTTACCCGCTTGACAAATTATAGTCAAAAACCTTCCTCGAGAACCAATCTATCAAATGGTGAAAACGGCATCAAAATCCTTAGCATAGTTTTAAATATCTAAGCATACATATGGACGGAAGCGGACTATATTTTATAATAGGTATGTTGTAATATCAGTATAAATTATGCAATAATGGGCGTTTTCACAGTGCACGATATTGTCCACAATATCGTGAAGATATCGTCACGATAATTTACATTCTTACCTTAAAGGTACTGCTGCTACTTACAATATCGTCACGATATCGTGTGTCGTTATCGTGCAATGTGAAAACGCCCTTTCTTGTAAATTTCTGTTAAAAAGAATCACTACATTTTGTACACAGGTGACTAAAAACCAACTAATAATTATCTCCTCTATAAAGGAAAGCTTACAAACTTTTAATTCCGTCTCACCATCGCCAACCGATTATATAGCAAGATAGAATGCGATTTAGCTTATAATGTGCACATTACAAAAAAGCTACTGGAGCCATACCCGACATAAAAACATTCATACTTTACATTCCAAATAACGTAAGAAGATTCACGAAGAATAACGAAGCACTTAAGTTGACCATAAACAAGTGTAGAATCGTAGAATCATAATCGTAACTTAATACTTGAGTGACAATTTATACGTTTAATTCACCATACAGGGTACGATATGAAATAAAAGTGATTATTTGAAAGCACGCTGTATAAACACTGCATTGAATTTTCAAACTAATGATTTGAACTAGGGTTGTCACAATATACACTTACATTATCTGATTGCATAAGCAGTCGGTTTGACGTATGAACTGCGTGAGACTGCTATCTCAGAGGTTGCGGGTTCAATCCTCGGGTCGGATCAAATACTTGTGCAATCTGCAAATATTTGTTTTGGAGTTTGCGAATTTTGCTATGGGATCAAGAAAGTCAGGAAATCAGTAAAATAACACCTAACCTACAACTTTGGAAATATTTAATTAAAAAAAACTCAAAAGTATACTTTTTTAACTTGACATCTCGCCATTATGATATTACCTACCAATTGATCCCTCTTCAACTACCTAGATATCGTTCTAAAACTGATATTAGAACACGATTAAAAACAATATTATAGTTCTACGTAATTTGCCCAGATTTCTAAGTAATTTGGTAAAGCACAGGGAATGTTACTAAGAAAAGTTAATAAAATAATGAAATGAAATGAAATGATTTATTTATTTGTATAGGTCACTATATGGCTCTTACAAACGTCAGTAAGTACTTATATTTACATGTACTGCCAGATTCGCAAAGCAATAAGTAGAACCGAGAGAAAGAACCTGGCAATAAAACTCTGGGATGAAAATAAAATACATGGGTTCACACAATTATTATGAAAGGTTTTAGCAATTATTTGTGAACCCTACATATTGTATTCGAGCGGCACAAAATTCTTTTGCTCGTACGATCATGTTGATTCCGAAATCGATCAATTAAATCGACTTTCTCATTCGATACTGTCATCTCGAACACTAACGCTAAATTTTTTCGCACGGAATAGCGCGAACAATCGCCTCCGAGCATAATATTGGGTAATACGACCTTTTTGCTATATCCGTTTTCTATACGAATGCACATTTTACTAAACAACACGTCGACATTGACTTGTGAAGACACTTATCGTACCAAACGAGAGACGACCCTATTTCTCACATTTTAGGTTTCATACCCCCTGTATACACCTTGAGTATTTTCTACACAAGTTTAATCGACTTTATTTTAAACGCTTTAAGGGATATTATTGAACGAGATTATATATTTCAAGAGTGGAAAAGAGCTATCCATAATATGGAATCAGTTTTTCATAATGGGCCGATTGCATTGTCATGGAAGAGTATTGAACAGATACGAAAAATACCTTTTAAGAAAAGACGTTTTCCTATTATTTCGCAGTGTCTTTGTAATGCAGCGTTGAATGTTTCTGTCTATTCCCCTCTATCGCGAAATGAAATAACTAAATGCGAAGTACCTACTTACCTCTATATATATATAACTTCCAAAATCTATTAAACTGATGCATCTTAAGTTTCGTGTAGTAAGGGTTCGTTGACGATTAAGCTTATGTCAATTTCAACTGGTAGATATTATTTACACCTTAATATCAGACGAATTAAATAGTTATGGTAAAGTTTAGAACTTGGTTCAAACGTTTTAATAACGCGAAAGAATGCAGGAATTGACTGCACACAGAACTAAAGGTCAGAGGGTCATCCAGACTAATCGAATACAATCGCTAATCGCACAGTGAGCTATCTGAAAGCCAAGCTTGGAGTTTCTCTTATGTCCGATTTACATTATCTTAGTGTTTAGGAAGTGTATGAGTACAACTTGAAAGGTAAGCTCTTTAGTGCTTTAGTGCGCTGCGAGTGAACGTTTACATTTCTTCCAGTAGAGTATCATTTCGACGCCACAATGAACGTATGCCGAATCGCTCGTGGCGCAGGCTCGTGGTCTAGTGGTAACCGACAATGTTAACACATTGCAATGGTTAAGCAACATCGACTCAGGCCGGTCTTAGGATGGGTGACCATTTCTTAAGACACTGAGACCCCTCCGTGTCTCGGAGAGCACGTTAAGCCGTCGGTCCCGGTTGTCATACAAACATCTATGGCAGTCGTTAGGGGTAGTTGGAGCCCTTAATCAAACATCCGACCGGTCTAACTACAGAACTTCGATATCGCCCATGGGTTGTGAAGGTCAGATGGCAGTCGCTTCACGGAAAATATCGAAGGTCAGCCGAATCGTAGTTAGGCTGGAAAGCCGACCCCAACTGGGAAAAGGCTCGGTGAATGATGAATGAACGTATGCCGAATGCCTAGCCTATTTGTTTTTTTACAAATTGTTTTTAACGTTCCATAAACATTCGTGAACAACATATTCAGACACAAATTTAAGTTTTTTTTTTTTTCGTTTTCCAAAAATATTTATTTACAATAAGAATTACAATATACAAAATATACATAATTATAGACTAAAAATATTTACATTACAAAATATCGTTTAAAAAATCCTCCGCGTCATTGCTGACTGGGAAGGTTCCCAGAATGCTGGCTGTGTTGCCACGTTGGATGGCGATACTTATTCTTTGGGCCAGAAAATAGCTAGCCTTCTGGTCCTGAGAGGCATCGATTAGGCGTTTAGCAATGTCTCTATAAAGGCGGCGAGCACTCGTACCCCAGCGTCTCAACCCCAAACGGCTCAAATATGTAAAGCATATTTACGCCGTTTAAGGCCTTCAGCCGATGCAGCAGCAGCGCCGGCACATCCAGATGTGCTTGGAAGGTGTGAAGGTGCTAAGGTGTCAACGCATGTAGCGTCCCACACCAAAGGCCTTCCCATCTTCCACGGTAGCAACGACATAGTTCCAATTTAATACTCGTAGTTGTATCTTCTGACCATTTAGTAGCCATCTTTAAAAATCAAAAAATACGTACGCGTTTCACGGCACTTATGCACTCTCCTAAAGATTTTACTAAACTACGTGTTTACACACAGCCGAGTGTTTACGGGAGTGCGGGAGGGGTATCACTTGAAACAAAAATAGAAAGCGACTCTATTTTGATTCAACTAGAAAGTCAACTAGAACCATACTAAAGCGTAGTACTAAAGAGTAGCGTTTACATGTTTCTACTAAAGTACTATCCTAAAACACTATCCTAAACACTAAGATAATGTAAATCGGCCTTTAGGGGTAGTATTTGCAACCAGGTAAGCCATCAGAGAACTGAGGTCACCGACATAGTCCAGCGCATTTGCAATCTGTAGTGGTGGAGGGGCTTTTGAAGTAGAGGTAAGACACCCTGAGACTGGCTGAGACTTAGAGAAGCGACGACCAGTCCGTCGAATAGTGAATGTTCATCGTTATCATAGCCCATTTGGTACCCTTATGGGCGTATCCCCCCAAAGAAGATGGGAATTCATCGTACATATTAGTATTTGTACATGTAGGCCGAACGAGTTGTTATCGGGTTTTGTGTTGAGTTTTCCTACTCTACTAGTGCATGTTAAGTGTATGGAATTAGCCCAGGATAGGATGAAGATAAAAGTCCTAGGGGAGGCCTATGACCACTAGTAGACTATCATTAAAAAATAGATTCTGAAAGGCAAAAACGCGCTAGCGCTAGCAAAAAAAATGTGTTCACACGTCATGTTGTCATTACATAACGTTTGTCACACGTACAAATCTATGAAGAATAGTACGTTTGGGGATTGCAAGGTAACTGAAAAGAATATTTCTCACGAGATATTTTACAAGTAATTGCTTGAATTCTTCATGTAGACTGAAAAGTGTGTATCTGTGAAGAAATTTAACTTGTAGCATGTATATGGTATATTTTGTTGGCGTTTACCACAGATATACTTAGGTTTTTTCATTGCTATCATACTTAATATTATTAAATTTTTATACTTTACTGACGGATGCCTGCGGCTTCACCCACTTGACAAATTATACACAAAAACCTTTCTCGAGAACCACTCTATCCATTGGTGAATACCGCATCAAAATCCATTGCGTAGTTTTAAAGATCTAAGCATACTTTATGATAGAAGTGATTTTACGCCAATACAGTTTTAGTTTACACAGCAATAAATCTTAGAACAGCAGAACGGAAACCCTTGTCGTTTAAAGCAATATCTGCCAGACAACCTTTGAATGGATCTTTGACGAAAGGCGAGAAAGATTCAGGGGTTTTTTGACAAAAAAAATGTAGCAACAATAATAACATAGAATTTAATTTACCAAGTCTGCTTGTTGTGTTGTTGAAACATAAACATGATCCAAATTCACCGCAGTAATTATCAAATTAGCAAAATTTTATGCAACACACATCTTGAATTACCTCATAAACTCATAACAAAGTACACTAAAGAAAGAAAATAATCCAAACTTAGTCCCAGAGAACTTACAAAAATCCCTAGTGAGCGACTTTCTAACCCCTACAGCTTTTACGGCAAACTTAATGACAGTGCTCCGGTGTTTTAATGACCATTAATGAGAGTCAACGAGCTTTTGTTGAACTTCCTACTTTCTTACCAGTGTTGGTGAGGTGTTAAAACACAGTTTTGAGGAGACTTTATGAAATTAGTTTTGAGAACATACTTATGACAACTTTAGTGGTCTAATGATTAGTGACACTGTCGAAAACTAATGAACTTGGAGGTCGGGGATTCGATTCCTGTCCAAGACCCAACTTGTGGAATACGGTTTTTTTTTCTGGCGAAAAGGTTGTAATGGTAAAAGATTTATTAGGTTTTTTAGTTTTAGAGTTTATCGATTAAGACACAAATTACATCTTTATCCCCAAAGGGGATGACAGAGCGCTTAATGCACCCACAATTCGCCAGTCACTTCGTTAACCACCACGTAATAGGTTGTGAGCCTATTGTAATATGTAGTGATAAGGAATAAAGTGTGCTAACATTTTCTCAAATATTCCAAGTGTCTGGTCTAGTGGGACCCACAAAGTCTGCCGGGCGCCCCACTGCTGGGAATACTTCCCCTGTGGTGCCCGGCAATGGACGTAGGTGGAGGACCTTAAAAAAAGAAGGTCCTACAAAGTGTCTAGCGAAATGTGGCTGTAATAAACCCCTCTGTCTAGCCCCTCAGGGAAAAATATGTCATTTTACGGTATGTTATAGTAATATCAACTTTTTTACACTCAGTACAGAACTTTTCGTTAATCTCATATTAAACTACGACTAAAGGACAGCCGTAAAAGTAAATTAGATTTTTTGCAGCGCCCTCTGCAGGGTGTGGATTTAATTATGGTTTTATTGCGTGTCGAGGGTTTTATGGTGGTGCTGATGGGTACTACTGTGTGTAAGCAGAGTTCTAACGCCATTGAGTCTAATGAGACGAATTCAAACCTAAACCTAAAATTGACAGATAAAAAAATAAAAAGTATCAAAACCCAGTGGAAAGATATTGGGTAACAAACATTAAAAAAAATACAGTCAAACGGAAAATTTCCTCTTTTTTTTGAAGTCGGTTACAAGGATTTGAATATAATATGAGTAGCGCTTCATCCAGGCATTAATTACAATAAAGTTTTGAATAATGTATAGTCTGACCGTACTAGATGTTTAATAACACACGTGAACTCTGACACGAATAGTACCTACCTACTATCGGTTAGTTCTCATTGCACTCGTGTTTACATGCTGACCTTACAAATTCTATTAAGGCGAAGATATTGGTTAGAACGTAATATAATAAAGATTATTGGTCTAGGTATATTTTACAATGAATATATTTTATAAGCAATGAAGTATGCTAAATTTTTCTCAAATTATTTTACAATATGAATCATAAAAACTATATTTTTGGGTGCAAGAAGAAGGGCCCCTCTTCTTACATTTATCGGGCCCCAGCGACCTCACCTGCTAGTGGCGCACCTGCTGATTAACTGACGAGGTTCGTGTATTACGGTACCCATGTGGTGGCTTCGGCCCCTACGTGGATACCAGGTGGTACAACAGTGTTGGTCCGGGGGGGTACCACCGTGCAGATGTGCTAAAGCCCCCCAAGTAACTCAGCCCAGGCTGGGTTGCGTTAGGGGTTCAGCAGCTGCACTGCCGGGCCCGGGGCGGGGTATGGTGCGGCAGGCAGGGGTCCAGTGGGGGCGAAGCGGAGTCTAGTGTGGGTGGTGTGGGTCGATTCGCCGGCCAGGGAGACCCTTAGCAACGGCGTTGCCGCGGCCGCCCGCAACATAGTCATGGGGCCCGCCTGGGACCAACCACCCCAGTAGGCTGCCCCACATGTTGCGCATAATCCTGTTGTGGGGTCGCCGCTCCGGGTGGTAACCGGTGTGGGGTAGCGGCGGCCTTGCATCAGGGGGGTTTGGGAGCCCTTCCGTCCGGCGGGTCGGCTCCGACCTAACCACACGGTTCTAGACGAAGCTAGCCTCTGCACTTTGTCACTTACTGCTGCACCAAATATCGCCCTGTCTTCACGCTTCCCCATATTTCACAATGACAGTGCAACAAGATAATAGACGGTACACAGCGGCCCCTAGAAACCCCACAAAGTTGACTTCGTTTGAGGTGGAGTTAGCGAATATCCGCGGACTCCATGCAAACCTCGATACCGTCCACCATCACCTGGAGACGGCACGGCCTTCTGTGATGTTCCTAACGGAGACACAGATACGCTGCCCTGACGACACGTCGTACCTCTGTTACCCGGGCTATATCATTGAGGAACAATTCCGCGATAAAGCCGGGGTGTGTGTGTTCGTTAGGGCGGATGTTTGCTGCCGCCGGTTGCGCTGTCTGGAGAACCCCTCCTACTCCGTCCTTTGGCTGCACGTGGATCATGGCTCCATGAGCCAGATCTACGTGTGCGTCTACCGCTCCCACACAGGGGACACTGGGACAACAAGGCTTTTCGAATACCTCAGCGAGATGGCTGACGATGCGCAGGTGCGGTTCCCGAACGCTGACCTGGTTTTCTTGGGGGACTTTAACGGTCATCACGTTGAGTGGCTGGGGTCCCTCAGGACCGATCATGCGGGACGAACCGCCCATGCATTCGTTCTCTCCCACGGGCTGACCCAGATGGTACGGGGGATCACCCGGATACCTGACAGGTCAGACCACACGCCCGCCTTGCTGGATCTACTGCTGACGAGTCGCCCAGCCGAGTACAGTGTGTCGGTACGCGCCCCACTGGGCACTTCCGACCACTGTGTGGTGCACGCCAGCTTCCAAGTGCCACCGCCTGCTCGTGCTGAACAAATGACTCGACGACTATGGCACTACTCGTCGGCAGACTGGGACAGTCTCCGCGATTACTTTGCGTCCGTCCCGTGGAGCCAGCGCTGCTTTGTAGGGAAGGCGCCTTCGGATAGCGCTGCTGCCGTTGCTGGCGAGATCAGCCTAGGGATAGAATATTATATCCCTTTCACTGATGTCGCCAGCATCCGCAAAGCTCGCCCCTGGTTCGGGCGTGAATGTGCCGAGGCTGTCCAGAAAAAAACAGTCGGCATATCGCGCCTGGGTCAGGGCTCGGGCGGCACGTGACCCGAACGTGAACCGCCTCAAAGCAGCGTACAATAGGGCCACTAGGTTCAGCAAGAGGGCCTTCAAGAGAGCGGATGCCCAGCGCGTCGCGTGGCTTGGTCAGGAGCTCACATCCCATCCCACGGGCAGCCGTGGATACTGGCAACTGGCCAAAGCCGTACAGTCAAATTTTTGTCAACCCTCGCTGCCACCACTGCGTTTTCCTGATGGATCACTGGCTCACAAAGCCCAAGAGAAGGCGGACATACTCGCAGACCTCTTTGCGGCTAATTCCCGGGTCGATGACCGTGGCCTGCAGCCCCCCGCCATCGCCAACTGTGGCCACACTATGCCTGATATTGTTATCAGGCAATGTGATGTACGGGCAGTGCTGCGGTCACTCGACACGCGGAAAGCCAGTGGCCCTGACGGCATTCCGGCGGTGGTGCTACGAAAATGTGCTGCTGAGTTGTCTCCAGTATTAACGCGTCTGTACCGCCTGTCATACTCTACAGGCCTCGTGCCGGAGGCCTAGAAGGAGGCGAACGTACAACCGATCCCCAAGAAAGGGGATCGATCCGATCCAGGCAACTATCGACCCATAGCTGTCACCTCAGTCATTTGCAAGGTGCTCGAGCTTCTTATCAATAAGCAGCTCATGCGATACCTGGAGGATCACTCGCTAATCAATGATCGGCAATATGGCTTCAGGCCAAAACGATCAACAGGTGACCTCCTGGCATTCGTCACGCATGTATGGGGTGAGGCTATGGAAAAGTTCGGCGAGTCCTTGGCTATTAGCCTGGACATCGCCAAGGCTTTCGATAGGGTCTGGCATGCTTCGCTCCTTTCCAAGCTTCCGGCATATGGTCTACCTCCTCAACTGTGCAGCTGGATTGCCAGTTTTTTAAACGAGCGCCGAGTGCGGGTCCTCTGCGATGGCCAGGCTTCTCGCTTCTTGCAAGTGAATGCCGGGGTACCGCAGGGGTCCGTACTGTCACCAACTCTCTTTCTTCTGCATATCAATGATATGCTATCCCTCGGGAACATTCATTGCTATGCAGATGACAGTACACTGCACGGGAGTTACTCGGTTCGTCCGACGGCGGGGCGATCTGTGATAGAGGAGGAGAGACGACATCTCGTGGGTGATCTCGACCGAAACCTCGACAGTATCTCCCAATGGGGTGCCGAGAACTTGGTCGAGTTCAATGCCCACAAAACACAGGCGTGTGCATTTACAGCGAAAAAATCCCCTTTCCTTCCCCTACCCACTCTTCAGAATGCAATATTACCAATGAAGGACAATCTAGACATCCTTGGCATAGACGTTCGTCGAGAGCTCAATAACACAAAATACATTGAGAGATGTATTGGGCTAGCTTCGCGGAAACTAGGAATACTGAACAAGGTAAAGCGATTCTTTACACCGCACCAGAGGTGTCTGCTGTACAAAACGCAGATTAGACCCTGCGTTGAATACTGCTCTCACCTCTGGGACGGCTCCGCGAAGTATTTTCTGGACACACTCGACGCTATGCAGCGACGCGCTGTTCGCATTATAGACTGTCCGGAGGTAACGGGAAGCCTTGAGCCGCTAGCCCAGCGCCGAACAATTGCTTCCTTGGCCGCGTTCTACCGTATTTACCACAGTGAGTGTTCTGAAGAGCTCTTCAACCTGATCCCACCCTCTCCCTTCCGATCCCGAACAACGCGTGCCGGGCAGAGATGTCACCCTCATACCGTGGAAACCGTCTTCGCGAGAACCGAGCGTTTCAAACGATCGTTTCTCTGCCGAACGATGGTGGCTTGGAACGCCCTGCCTGCGCACGTGTTTCCTCCAACATATAACCCTGGGCTCTTTAAACGAAGCGTGAAGAGGCACATTACTGGGTCGTCAAGTTGAGGGCCTCTCTATAGTATTCCTGTGTACTGTGAGAGTCGCCCTCAATTGCCAGACGTCGCCTCAGCTTACCATCAGGCGGGTGGCGTCAATTTGTTGATCTAAATATAAAAAAAAAAAAAAAAAAATCTTGGGCTGGACTCGAATCAGCGACTGATCCCTTTCCAGGAAGATCGTTCTACCAACTGACCCAGACATCACTAGCCCAAGGCATCTAATATTGTGATCATATTGTGTTATTATCGCGAATTACGGCTACATATTTATTTTACACAAGTATATTTTCTGAGTGCAATTATTTCACCAAGATCTTACAGGCCCAAGCAAACCTTACTGCAATTGGTGCACCTGCCGATCAACAGACGAGGCTTTGGCAATCATAAAAGTGCACCTATGATCCAGTAAAGTTACTGCGCCAAAATTGAGAAAATAATATGTGTATGCCTATCCCTTCGGCGAAACAGGTTTAATTATATTGTAGGTATGTATATATTTTCGTGGAATCTTTCTTTATAATATTTTATTACTTCTTTAAAATACCAACTCCAAAGTTCGTCTGGAAGAGATCGCTTCTTAGCGATGAGTCAATATTTTGTAAATTATTTTCAAGGCATTCCTATTTAATCATAAATTCATAACTAATCGTTAGTTAAAATCATACAATTGTTATTTAATTTATTGTGTAACATGGTTTTTAGAACCGTGTACTTAATTATTTGAGAGGGCTGCGCCTTAATTTAATCCCATGAATCAACCATTGGCATAGCACGGTGCCTTTATGAATAAATGTCGTAACCCCTAGCGCCATTACTTCAATTCTTATGCCCAGATTATATCTCTATGTCGGATTATTATACGTTATAATAAAGTAGGTACCTACTTCTAATAATGTAGCTTTGGCTTAAAACACATCAAATATTGACACAATAACCAACTTCAATTTAGCAAAATTGTATCTATTTTTGAAAAAAAAATACATTGAAACCCATTGTTTTGCGATTTAATGAAAGGCAACAAAATCTTAGGTACCAGCTGCTATGGCAGAGCCAATTAAAGTCCTGGGCGTCTCGGACTAGTTAATCGGATCAGTTTAAAACTGCATATAAAATATTTAACTATAAGTTTATTTACCTACGGCCACTACTACCTTTTCTTCCATCCAAAGATTGCCTGGTAGAAATTGCTTTAAGCGATATTGTATTGCTCTTAGACTTAATAAGCTCCATGTACATATTAATGAATACCTACTGTATTGGCGTACAATTAAGTATAAATAGATAAATAAAAATATTATTACAACAATCTATTAAAGTACTTTAGTATTCATATAACTTAAACGTACAATAATTTAAGTCAGCCAGTTAGTAGTAAATGCTTCGGAAACAGTTAAAGCTATGCAAATTCGCTACTTGGCTAGGGTTCTGATTAAAATTGTACATCATAAGTAATGGTTCGCTGTAAACGCACCGTTAAACTTATATTAGCTTAAGTTATGATGGATTGTTAGCTTTTTAACTTTTATGAGTGTACATATAATCACGCTTATAACTATGAGGGAGCGGGCAGTCCATATTATTTTGCCAGTACCTTTTTTTAAGCACATACGTTTGCATAAAGAAATGATCTATATAAAACAAAGTCGTGTTGGTTAAGAGATTAATGGCTCGAGAACGGCTGGACTGATTTAGTTTTTGTTGTGTTTTTTATTATCAGGAGAAGGTTCTTTTAAAGAAAAAAAAGTTGTGCGGAGAAAAAATAGTTAAAGAACAGCGTCGTCACCTACCGGGTTCAATTGTAAATCTAAACTATTCTCAAACCCATCTAAACACACATTATAAATTCATTAAAATCGGTCCAGTCGTTTAGTAGCAGTGCAGTGACAAAGGACCGATTTGGCGATTTAATTTTCGCCGGGACCACTAGTTGTTAATAAAATTGAAGTGTCTGTTAGTATTAAGATGGAAATTATAAATAAATCACAAAACTGAATTGTCATCGACTGGACTCGAACCCACGGCCTTTCCTTTACAGGGGGAATGCTCTGACCACTGAGTTACGATGACCAAACTACTATACGCATATTAATGAAAGTATACGTACTCGTATAAGCAGGCCCATAGGCCTTTTTTGCGGTTGTTAGGCGAGTGACATATCACTCGCCTAACAACCGCAAAAAATACGTGACGTCAGCGACCACTTGAAGTTGTAAGTCAGTAAGGCTTGTCTTTTGTTTGTGACACGGCATTGACCATAGAGTTAATATTGAGGCATTAACATCATAATTATTGGTTAAATTATGCCGTATGTATATATTTAACTTTACTGGACAACCCTAACGTTCGAAATATGTTGTATGTAAACAAAAGAATGTGCTTTAATTAACGTCGGAGTGCAAGTTCTGTATGTAAGTACTATTCCCTATTCTGTGCTATAAGTATGATACCTAAGTTCAAATTACTTACGTACGTAGCCACTACCAACATTGAACTACCTAATGCTAGGATCTATTTAAAAAAGAATTTTTTTTTTTGTAAAATTGTTACCAGTTGACAAATATGCGTAATAAAGTATACCAGTATCGGGGCGAAGTAGGCACTTTAAAAGGGGCGAGTAACGTATTGCTAGCACGCTGGGAACTTTTAGAATGTGCGTTCGCGATTTAATCATCTATCTAAAAAGGAAATATTAACTATGAAAAACGCCTCGGATAGACCGGAGTTTTTGTCTTTTTGTTTTTTAGAAAGAAGAAAGGAAGAAAAAACACTTATTACTCCACTTTTACAAAATAAACTAACGAAAACAACAGCTTAGAAAAAAAGGAAAATAACAATAAAAACTAAGAGCTGCGGTCGCCGCCGTGGTACTGCGCTGCAGCATGCAATTGAGCGAAGCGACTATTTCTATTAAGGCATTTATCAATCTATAAGGAGCAGGTTTTGTTCGAGACCGAATTTTGATTTAGGACCCTCAAAAAAGTTATTGACATATTTTTGGTCAATAACTTTTTTTGAGGGTCCTAAATCAAAATTCAGTGTCAAACAAAACGTGCTCCTTAGAATGCTTGATTTTTGAGTGAAAAAATCATAAACATATATGTATACTACTAGACAAGCTGTAGCGAATAAAAATTGTGTCTTCCCGACACACGACCGGTGACGTCATCGGCGAAACCTATCGCCGTGATTATGCAACGCTTACGCAGAAGCGACATTAACACATATTAATGCCTATTTCCATCATTAGTACATATTACTGCAAACCAAGTGTTTTGTTTTATTTGCAGTAGTATATCTTATAATATACACCTATACTAATATTATAAAGCAGAAGAGTATATAATTCCTATAATCGAAACTACGACCTCATGATCAGTAGTGGCATGATACAATCTCTAGAGTAACTGGACTAATGAGACAGTAAAAAGAATAGGTACGAAAGCACTACAATAATAAAAACAATTGAAGTTCAGTTGTTTATTATATGAAACCTATGAAAAGTAATGCCGTCAGTAGACTTCTTAGTTCTACGAGAATAATTTTTGCAATATCGCAAAATACGATTCGGCATTTTCGAAAAATAACAATAAGAAGATAATATCTAACACAAAGTAAACACAATTGAAAACCTACTTCCACTTGATCGTGTCTGTGTGCATAATCTATGTCTTTCTTAGGTCTCGTTCGCATTGACAAATCGACCAAGCTAAGTTGGCACCTCGCGTCGATAGCGCCGCATTCCAGGGAGGTGCATACTTTGTTTGGGTTTGCTGTCGATGAGAATCGAAGAACAATTTATTATTCATAATGACGGTTGATGAATTTATTTCTATTATGTGCTAGTTTGTGAATAATTACGAAATATGTAACCTATTATGTGTGTATATGTAGATATTAGATATTAGGTAAATATTAAAGAGTTTATATGAAAATACGTTTATTACACAGTCCGCGGTTTTGCGTAGTACTAGCCCACTTTGCTCGCTTGCTCGCAGTTGACTGAACGCGTTGCGGTGCATGCACCGCAACGTCGTGCGCAAAATTGCAGTACTACTCGCCTTTTCTAGTAGTATACATATAAGTCAATGGAAAAAATCATGAAAATCGTTTGGGTAGTGTCGAGAAATCTCCAATGCATCGAGTTGCATTGGAGTCACCTGATAAGGAACTCCGCTCGCTACGCTCGCTTCGCTCAATAAAGGAAATAATAATAATATGTGGAGTAAACGGCCGTCTCTCAGCGTTATGCTGTCTGCGTGGTGCAAGGCAGACAGCGCTGGTTTTCAGAGACGGCCTTTTAGGGAGTTTGGTCACATAAAAATACGGCTCTCACTAGGTTCAATGTGTATATTTAGCTATGCCTACCTGGGTATGCAGCCTGTTGAGCGCATTCCAAGTAGGCTAGGAAGTTTGTTTCTCCAGCGAGATAAAAGTGGGCATGGAGAAACCATTTCCCCATAGGTTAACTCTGGGCTTAGAAGCATCCGCGCAGCTCGCAGGAGTGGTGTGGAGGAAGCTGCCCGGCTCTTTTAGACGATGAGGTACTAATAGTGTCCAACTATTAAAAAGAGAACAAACGCGATGTGATCTTAGTTATTACCAGGAATAAACTCGTTTGTAATTGATTCCTTACACAAGTCATTAATTAGCAGCATCAATCCATCCGTAGGAGAAAACAAACTGCATTGCATAAACATACGGTACCAAGTCTCGCATCCTGTAAGACCTTACTCGATAACGTCTACCCCTCAATAAATAATTTGGCAACGCATTAGCATATGTCGATTTATCTCGAAGGGGCTAGAATTATTATTTATAACCTTCGCCGACCCCTCACACTAGATATGTTAACTAAAGCCAAGAAGATGCAAGATTTGCTCATAGAGTATTAGGTAGACTAGACATGTCAAGTAACGGGCCATTGCTGCACCTATTTTCCGTAGCGTGATTGCCTTCCTCGAATATATGCACTATTCAACAAACAAAAAAAGAAGTTTTCAATTAAACCAGTACCTACCTAGTTCCTGAGATTAGCGCGTTCAACCAAAGGAACGATCGATTCGATTGATAATATTAGATACGAGTAGATGTATAATATTACAATATAGATTTATAATATTACATATATACACCATGGCCTTTCTTGTAGCAGAAGAGCAGGTCGTATAACTCAGTACGCTATTCTAAACGACATAATTCGTAGGGCTCTTTCCACCTCAGGTCTTCCGGCCGTACGTGAACCAATGGTTTAGCACGAAGCGATGGAAAGAGACCGGACGGTATGTCGTTGCTACCGGGGAAGATGGGAAGGCCTTTGGTGTGGGACGCTACATGCGTTGACACCTTAGCACCTTCACACCTTCCAAGCACATCCGGATGTGCCGGTGCTGCTGCTGTATCGGTTGAAGGCCTCAAACGGCGTAAATACGCTAACCTAGCAGTTGATTACATATTTGAGCCGTTCGGGGTTGAGACACTGGGGCCATAGGGTCCGAGTGCTCGCCGCCTTTATAGAGACATTGCCAAACGTCTAATCGATGCTGGACCAGAAGGCTGGCTATTTTCTGGCCCAAAGAATAAGTATCGCCATCAAACGTGGCAACACAGCCAGCATTCTCGGAACCTTCCCAGTCGGCAATGACGCGGAGGATTTTTTAAACGATATTTTGTAATGTAAATATTTTTAGTATATAATTATGTATATTGTAATTTTTATTGTAAATAAATTTTAATATTATTGATAAAATGTAACTCTTCATTCGTCACTATTATACCTATATTATACCTATGTTATTAAACTCGTCTCATCTGTGTTGTTCGCGGTGTCTATACTCTTTGGCCACGAGCGTTAGTAAAGATTGCCTATAGCAAGTCTATGAGCGCAGTCGGGGATACGCTTTGATTATCCAAGTTTGATGTCTTCACTCCAATCTCTAGTTGTATTAGCATTTTCCAATTTGATTATTTGAATAACAAATTTGTTTATTATAAGTATTATAACCATGGTTTGACGGTTGCAAAATTATGCTTCTTGGAAAAATAAATGCATTTAGGTTTCTTTCACCACTCTTATTTACTTGCAGTTCGGCGGGACGGATTGAGCCACTAAGGATTACGAGGTGCTCTTCTCTGACCCAGTGCTGTATTTGGGTCTTAGAAGTATTTGTATATTTCTCTGCAATGTGAATCAGGTGGCGTGTGGTGGAAGACCTGGTA
The DNA here is from genome assembly GCA_963556515.1 of Nudaria mundana. NCBI lineage: Eukaryota > Metazoa > Arthropoda > Insecta > Lepidoptera > Erebidae > Nudaria > Nudaria mundana. The sequence continues at coordinate 13,561,127 of OY748306.1, read as the reverse complement.
TTTCTTACATAATTATAGTTCTCGTAGTGCAGAGTGCCACGTCTTCCACGGAGCGGTTTCGTATTGTATTCCGTTACTATTATATTTTAGACAAGACTAGAATACAGCCTAAATACAACCTTTTAATCGACGATTTCTCGATTTTGTCAACATACGTATAGGTAACATATCTCCGAAAAACAGTAGGTGTTCCAACTTCGAATATCATTGGGCTTCTCTTCTTCTAACGTGGACCGATTTAATAACTGGCTAATATAAATGTTTGTTTCTTCCTCAATTACGCTCCAAACACCGGACAAATGGAAGTACAGCTCTGAGCAAAAAAAACAAAGTGATGGTTGATGAATAATATTAATGGAATAACTACATAACAAACAGAAGGTGTGAATAAGGGGAGTTGCTCACTCAAGACAAAGCGTCTGCGATTTAGCGTTGACGTGCGACACGACAGCAACAACCAACCTATTAATAACCCGTATCAACGATGAAGTTAATTAAAATCAAACATTTTGTTTATCGCGCCTCCCTTTTTAGGGTGGAATTGTACACTTTTTGTTTGATTGATGCCATTTATGTTAAATGACCTGTGCTGATGAATTTGATGTTTTATTTTGTTTGTATTAATTTAATAAAGTAATTTGTATAATACGTTATTTTAAATAGGTGCGATGTTTACGAGTGGTCGTAACACACTGTATATTTATACTCGTATTATAATTTTCTTTACGAATTTTGTCTGTGAGTTAATTTGTTTTGATAAATTGGAAGGCTATGTGCGTGTGCAAGTTCTTTGGTGGATTTATTGTTCTTTTAGACTGCCTCAGTGTGATTCCCGGTTCGAATCAAACCCAAGTATGTACCTAATTCTGTTTGTTTCGGAGTTTGTGGGATTTCTATGTCATTGTATGTATTTAGAAATAAATAAGCATGTTTATCAGCTGTCTAGATCCCATAGCACAAGCTTATATCTTAGTTTCTGCTAGATGTCATGTGTGAGAATCTCCAAAAATATTTATTTAATATTACCTATATTAGATACTGGCTTCGCCCGCGTGAAATAGTTTTATGGTTCCCAATTCCCATGGGAACAAATTCCCGAGATAAAAATTTGCCTATATTACACCTTATTACATCAGCTATCTACTAGTGAGAGTCCCGTTAAAATCGTTCCAGCCGTTACAGACATTAACGAGAACAAACACACATACAGACAAAAAAAAATTGCATTTTTAAGTCAGTATCGTGTATCTTATCGTATGCATTGATTAAAAAGCTGGTCATTTCAAATTACACACAGACATTTCTTTTTTGTTTATCTGTACGGATGGCTATAGATAAAAAGCTAATTAGTCTATAACTTACTCTTTAAGGCTTATCAATAGGTGTATAACGTACCCCAAACTTACAGTGGCATTTTAACCCGCTTTTTAAAAAAAAAGATGTGGGGTTAAACCCTTGAAGGTATCTTAGAAAATGTTGACGACAATTCATCAGTGAGAATAGAAGACACTTAATCAAAGTGTGTACAAACCATCTTGTATAAGAGCTACATGAATATTTATAACCGAATTAGATTCGGTGCGGACGACAAGTCGCTTGATTGGTGATGGTGTAGGCCGCCTTATGTTGACGGGAGCTTAGAAGTTTTTTTTTTAATATTCCTTTGACCACACGTGTGTTTTGTAGGTTTACATATATTTAGAGATAACTGTGACTTGACGATTTACAGTAACTGTGACAATGTTTGTGTAATATGGCATTTAGAAAAGTCTAAAGTCAAAAACTTTTGCAACAAAATATTTTGTCCCTAATTTTTGTGTATTCATTTCAAAATAGCAAAAAAGTTAAGTTAATACCATCTAAGTTATCGAAGCTTTAAAAGTATTTGCAATAGGTACTTCCAAAGAAATCACAATCTTATCTAAGCGTAAGTATTTCCGCACAAGAAATTGTGACCTTAAAAGTATAAAAACGATAATATTAAAAAATAAATCAGGTCTAATCCATCCATATGATTCAATGCAAACCAGAAATCCAATTTCACATTCAATTGAAAAAATCTAAACAGCACGCGGTCAAATCCATTTGAAAAAGCCAACAAAACAAATAATACAAAATATGAATTGTCCGTTGACCAAATCCGGGTTTAATGTGACATTGGTCATCCGAGCCCGGATCACGTCACTAATCCCTGAACTAATAGCCCGGGGACAGCCCTGACTTCATTTAGAAATAACGTTTATAATCACAGCAAAATTTCAGTCTTATGTCTCTAAAAATAGAGTATAAAATTCAAAGTCTTAAAAGTTGTTTAGTAAAACAATTTTTAGGGGTGCCCAAGTTTCGCCGTTGAAATGTGAAAGCATTTCTGTGTAAGATTATAATATTAGGGAATGTCGTAAGTAGCGGTGAAGACATAATATTTCATAGTTTTGCGCGATTTATTAAAAAATCCCCTCAATTTGGACTCCCTTTTTTTGGTCTTGAATAGGTGCTAGCAATAGTTACTTAGAATTACCGGAATTCATCTCAGCTAGAGAAATAGTGAAATAAGTAACTAGGAATTAGAAAAGTAAGATATTATATTTAAGTGTTGTAATAGGACCATCACGGAAGTTCAATAGATTGCGTCACTCGTCATTCTAGTTCGTAATACTGCGTTAATACCGAAGACGTAACTAGATGGCGCCAACAGTAATTATAGAAGTCGGTGTTGAGATACTCGGCGGGTCAATGACCTCTCTTGTACATCTCTGATTTCGTGTAAATTTATGTGCATCGCGTAAGGGCAAGGAGGGTGTGCTGGATACCTCGACCATTGCTTGAGTGTCCACATGGACACTCAACAAAAAGGCACACATGTGCCTCCTAAGACTGACTCAAGGACAGTATGTATACGGCCGTCCACCCCTGCTGGATGCCATATACCTAATTGAGGGCGCTCGTAGGAAAGCCGGATTGTAAGAGGCTGTTTTTTGTTTAATATATTTCTTAAAACCCATCTTACTATTTTTTGGACCCCGTTTCGCCACCCCAGAATAAAGCCATCTTTTAAACTGTCAAATTAGTACCAATATTATATATGCTTCTCAGGACCAGAAGGCTGGCTACTTTCTGGCCCAAAGAATAAGTATCGCCATCCAACGTGGCAACACAGCCACCATTCTGGAAACCTTCCTAGTCGGCAATGACGCGGAGGATTTTGTAAACGATATTTTGTAATGTAAATATTTTTCGTATATAATTATATATATTGTAATTCTTTTTGTAAATAAATGTTTCGGCGAAAACTAATTAGTATTTAACTATAATTGAATTGATGACGACAGCAGATAAAGTCGGAAAATTACGAAGTAACCATAATGTTATCAGAATCTGAAATATAATAACCAGGACCGTTGTTACATAGGTATCTTTAATATTAGAAGTCCAAGCAAAATAGGCTACTAGAAGAACTAATCTTGGACATACAAAGTCGCGGGCGTATACTAGTAGATCACACACACACACACACACACACATATCACGCCTATATCCCCGAAGGGGTAGGCAGAGGTTAATTACACACCCACAATTTGCCAGTATTTTCAGTCCCACGTTATAGGGGGCAAGCCTATTGCCGTCACCGGACACAATATAATGGGTTATGTCCAAAATGGCCGAATGAAGTTAATAATAAGTAGCTGCTATATTGTAATTTTTAAGAAACATTTGAAACCCGTTGCCTTTCGATGAAATGTTAATGAAAGGCAACAAAATCTTACATGCCAGCCGCTATGGTACAGCCAATTAAAGTCCTGGGCGTCTCGGACTACTAGTAGATGAAACACAAAACTACAACCTACCCCATTAATGAATTACCTATCTTGCAAATTCTGTTTCCGATTGGACAATTTTATTTCTTTAATGAGGTTTAATAAATTACTACCGCCTTACTAATGGGATATTTAAACATTTTTTCTACAAAGAATTTATGCAAAACACTCGGTGAGGACAAATTAAAAATACTCAAAAAAAAAAGAATAAATTAATGCACCCAGTACGCATCTGTTTTAATTATGTAATGGACAATAACAAAATATGGATACGACATGAATAATTGTGTATGTTATTTACAATAAAACAAAAATTCAATTATTGTTTTGGCGAATAAATTATAGTAATTATTATTTACTAGACACTGGCACCTAGTAAATAATAATTGCGAGTGCTAAATAATAATTCTAGTAAATAATAATTATTAACTGTCATTCAAAGTACAATAATATGAAACATAAAATAATTTAAATTGCGTACGAAGTTTATAAATATAATAAACTAATTAATTTTATTTCGCTAGTAAGTATGAAAACCGCCTAAGGTTTTTTTTTAATTTTTCTTTCGTCTGTGGCTGTTAGTTAATTATGAAATCAAAAACAAGCCATCTAGTCTCAAACTAAGTACACGGAGTTTGCACAATGAGAATAAGATAACTGATACAAATACCTACATAATTGTAAATATTTATAATGTTACATTTTGAATAAATTCACTTGTACATTCCATTTTGCAACTACAAGTGAGTTTATTCAAAATGTATTATTATAAGTTCCACCAAGTGCCGACAATCGAAAGCATAAATAAATATAATGCTGCCTCGGAGGTACAGTGGAGTATGCGACTGCCGCCCCTGAGGTTTTTGGTTAGATTCCGGGTCGAATCTAATACCTATATGTGTGATCCACAATTTTTTTTTGAGTTTGGTTGTTTTATATATATGTTTTTAGTATTATAATATACTAGTTATCACGGCGAACTTTGAATCGCTCAAATAAAAAAAAAAAAAAAAGAATATTTTAATATTTCATGTAAATTGAAACACGCGATGGACGGACAGACAGACAGACAAATTGTCGTATTAAATAAATAAATAAATAAATAATAATAAATATGTTAGGACAATTTACACAACGCCATCTAGTCTCAAACTAAGCAGAGCTTGTGATATGAGTACTAGATAAACTGATATAAATACTTATATACATTTTTTTTTTTTGTAAATACATACATATTATACATAGGAAACACCCAGACTTCGGCACAAACGTATCTATCTTCACACAAAGTTTGTCCCGATCGGGAATCGAACCCGAGACTCCGGCGTCGAAAGCAGATGCACTACCGACTACGCCACCGAAGCAGTCAAATATATAGATAAGTATGTTTCTTAGTCGTCTAGATCCCATAGCACAAGCTTATATTAGCTTATTTAGGGCTAGATAACGTAAGATTACCGTCAAAAAAAAAGTATTTATTATAGAAAAGCATGCAAACATCAAAACAAATTATTAGCCCCCGACCCAGGGTTAATAACAAAGGATAGTCCATATTATACTAACGCTCCTAGAGAAGTCTTACAATTAAAAGCGAAGTCGACTGGAGGGTCAAAAGGCGCTATAATCGAGGCAATAAATCTAAACTTTCACTAATTGAAGTAAACGCATCGATATTTATGCTAATTCTAAACACAGTAGGAATAATATCATATATTACTTCCTTATAAAACAAGCTCGAACAAGGTTTACCGATGAATCCAGCTTTTTACTTAACCATTGGCTTTATTTATTTATATACGCTTTATTGTACGCCAATACATTATTAATATATCTACATACACAGCTTTAAACATTTTATTGCAAAATTGGCCTCAAAATTTTTATTCCCATAGGTACAAATCATCTTAAAAAAAAAATTAAAAAAGGATTAAAAATTAAGCATGCTATAATAATATTAATTTTTTAAATCCTTCTTAGTCTCGTGTATGGGGGGCAGTGGACCACAGTCCTTCGTCAACCAGGTAGTGGTGGGGTCGCTTCTGATCCGCAAGGCCTGATAAGGATCGAGCGTGGTATATTCCAGGGCGACAGTTTGAGTCCATTGTGGTTTTGTTTAGCACTAAATCCACTTAGCACATTGCTGAAGGATTCAGGGCTAGGCTATCGGTTTGGTATAGGGGGTGAGGTTATTTCTCACCTGATGTATATGGATGACCTCAAACTATTCACACCGAAGCACCAAGATTTAGTGACATTATTAAAAACTACGGAAGTTTTTAGTAATGCCATTAAGATGGAGTTCGGTGTTGATAAGTGTGCGGTTATGCATGTACAACGGGGGAAGGTTGTAAATTCACCGAATTTACAACTTTCTGAGATAATAACTCTCAGATCTCTCTCCGCGACCGGAACATACAAATACCTAGGTATGTCAGAGTCATTGGGTATAGCGGTAGAGGATATTAAGAAATCGGTGAAAGAACGTTTTTTTGGCCGCCTGACAAAAGTTCTTAACAGTTCTTTGTCCGGTGGTAACAAAATGCGGGCTTTCAACGGTTGGGTGATACCTTTATTGTTATACTCCTTTGGCATACTTAGGTGGACTCAAACGGAACTAGACGCCCTGGATAGGCGAGTCCGTCAACAACTGACATTGCATCGAATGTTACACCCACGATCTACAGTCATGAGACTGTACATTCCGCGGAGGGTCGAGGCTTTTTGAATGCCAAAAACCTCCACAACCGTGAAGTGTGCAGTCTGAGAGATTACTTTCTACAGAACGGGTGTGACATTCATTGCGATGTTGTGAAGGTTGACAAGGGCCTGACACCTCTTTCCTTGGCTAACGAGAACTGGCGTAAACCAAAGGTGTTAAGTACTGAAGACCGTAAGGACGTATGGAAGAGCAAGGAGCTACACGGGCGGTTCTACCGTATGTAGACCTGCTCGCATCGGTGAACTGGCTGCGTTTTGGGGACCTCTTTGGGGAAACTGAAGGTTTTGCCTGTGCAATTGCAGATGAGGTTATCAAGACGAACAACCATCGGAAATACATCATGAAGGACGGTACGGTCGACATTTGTCGAGCATGCCACCGTCCTGGTGTATCACTTCGCCATATTATTTCCGGTTGTTCGTATCTTGCTAACACCGAGTACTTGCATAGGCACAATCAAGTAGCCAGGGTCATCCACCAGCAACTTGCTCTTCAATATGGCCTTATTGAGTTTGAAGTACCGTACTATAAGTACACACCAGTGCCAGTTCTTGAGAATGGTCGTGCAATGCTCTACTGGGATCGATCAATCATCACGGACCCAGCGTCGGGCAGTGCTCGTCGATATCGCCGTCCCGCATGTAGAAAATCTCGTGAAGGCAGAGAAGGACAAACTTAGTAAATACCTTGATCTGTCTTTCGAGATAACCGCCATGTGGGACGTATAATAGACTCAACGATCATTGTCCAGGTGGTCGTTTCGGCAAACGGATTAATAGCGAAGAGTCTCGATCAACATCTCAAGAGACTCTCGTTACATTGTTGGATCAAGAGTCAGATTCAGAAGGCTGTTATCCTCGACACGTGCCGTATTGTTAGGAGGTTTCTTAGTCTGTAGCCTCCACCGCCGGTAGTTTGGGTCCTACTCCGCTACTGGTGTGTCACAATTTTTATATTTTTAAATGTATTTGTTTTTTTAATAAATGTATTTAAAAATGTATAAAATAAGAATGTAAAGGAATAAACGAATTAATTTTATAATAATAATGTATGATTGATAATTAATATTTTTATTAAAACGTAATGGGTTAAGTACAATTAAAATTTTATTATTAATAAATATATAAAAAAAATAAAGCATGCAATAAATAATATTATTTTTGTAATTGCAATATCTGATGACAATATTTTTTTATTTTTTATTAAAATAGCTGTAATATTGTTGTATATTAATGGAACAACAAAAGAGTTTTTATCTTTATCTTTATTTTACTACTAGCTGATCGCCGCAGCTCCGCCCGCGTGATTTAGTTTACTTACTCGTTTCCGGTTCCCGTGGGAACACATTACCGGGATAAAAAGCCTATGTTACTCAGGGTGAATGTAGCTTTCCAATGGTGAAAGAATTTTTGAAATCAGCACAGTGGTTTTTGAGTTTATTCATTACAAACATACAGACCAAAATACAAATCTACTCGTTTCCGGTTCCCGTGGGAACACATTACCGGGATAAAAAGCCTATGTTACTCAGGGTGAATGTAGCTTTCCAATGGTGAAAGAATTTTTGAAATCAGCACAGTGGTTTTTGAGTTTATTCATTACAAACATACAGACCAAAATACAAATCTTTCCTCGTTATAATAGTAGTATAGATAATCTCAGTTCAGTTGTATCCATAACACTTAGTACTTACCTATCAGGGAATATCATAATCATCAATCAATCAATCATCATAATATGGTATAAAACAAAGCTGCTTCCGTTCCCTAGGTATGCTTAGATCTTTAAAACCACACAACGGATTTTGATGCGATTTTCACCAATGGATAGAGTGGTTCTTGAGGAAGGTTTTTGTATATAATTTGTCAAGCGGACAAAAGCTCTTGTGTCACAGTGTTTGTTGCCAAACTCACCCGAGAAACCTTCCGAAACGGATTGATGGCTGTTATGATTTTTTTGTGTATAATTGGTTAACTAGGTCTGAGAATCGGCCCTAAACTATATTTTTTTATAACTATATATAAGTTACCTTCGTATAAACTGACACTCTAAATCTGTTACGACAAATCGAGCTAATTTGTACTGGGTTTTGAGATAACATAGAATAATTATTAGTTTTTTTTTCGAGTCTTTACACGACGCGCTCGGCGCTTTAGTAACATACTATTTGCCTTTTTTTAAAATGGAATATCATTGGTGGTACATATTATATTTACTTTTTTTTAAGTGATAAGGGAGGTAAAACCAACTTTTCCCATTCATTCAATTTAGTAGAAAATAGCTATTAGTTGGATGAAAGGGAAAAAGTTCATATTCTAATATTTTCTTACATAACAGTCCAACTTAACCTATTGTTTTACCCGTAGTTCGTCAAAACGCAGTTGTAACAAGTTCCAAACCAGAATAAACAAACCATTTTCGTACGGATTCACCGCGGCAAAACAAAAATGTCTCCTCCATTGGTCACACAGCCATAAGCGACAACAGATCAAATAATATTTGTCCCAAGTAAGGGACAATACGAGAAACGAAAGTGAAAAATACGTTCGAAAACACAAAGACTGCTTTATTCGTATGCAAATCGACCCTGAATAGGGGAGTAGAGGCATTTTGAAACCTTTTCACAAGCATTTTGATTTAAAAATAGGATTTTGTGAGATAGACGCTTTGTGTGAGGAGGGGTCAAAATACCTATAAGAGACTATAGTAGGGTTTAAAAAAATGTTATTTTAATCTATACCTATCCACCTTTACCTCAGCACGTGACCGGACCTCGTCTACTTCTGTCACGACGGTATGGTACCAATACCAACGCACCGTCCTCAGGCTCCGATCATGGAGGCCGTGAGACTTGGTCACATTTCACTTACCTACATCCCAGAGGGGTAGACAGAGGTGCATTAATCATCCAAATTTTGTCGGTAAATCAATAAACCTTCCATAAATTAATTACCGCAGTTCTCAACATTTCATAAATACGTCTGATTTGGACTCTTGCAATCTTCTTTGTGTAATACCACTTCTTATATGGATACACATACACATATCACGCCTATATCCCCGAAGGGGTAGGCAGAGGTGCATTACACACCCACAATTTGCCAGTATTTTAGTCCCACGTAATAGGGGGCAAGCCTATTGCCGTCACCGGCACACATATAATAATGGTCTAAAATGGACGAATAAATTTCATAAAAAATAGCAGCAATATCGTAATAAAAAAAAATTAATGCCGTTGCGATGAAATTTTAATGAAAGGCAACAAAATCTTACGTGCCAGCCGCTATGGCACAGCCAATTAAAGTCCTGGGCGTCTCGGACTAGTTCTTATATGGAATATAGACGATAGGTACTGGAGTTGGGAATTAAAACAAATGCATATAATTTATACAAATTAAATAATTTTAAACCCCTTAACTTGATTAAATTTTTTTATTTCGTTTCGCTGGCCTTACGTACATTCACAGTCCGGACATTAATATATTGTAGATACGTATTAAAATAGGCAGATTTATATCCATATCAATAGCTTTCCGCCACTAATGAGCCTGCCTTTAGAACTCTGCCTATGCATATCAATAGATCGTAAATATTTCAAACTAACAAACCATCATAACATAACGTAAATACAAATTGAATAAAAACAATAACAATAAACCAAGGAATCGAATTAGGAATCACTTCGAGATGAATCGATTCGATCCGATCTTGAACGATTATTGTTCCGTACTAGGTATCGCGTAATTACTTTATACTATTGTCTGATGCGATTTATCAGTAGTTGCTGGCTAATAAAGCATTATACATAGGTACCGGTAGAAATAATGATCAAGAAAAAATAAATAAAAGTGTGTGTGTCAGCTCCGACGCACGACTGGAGTTTACTCCTTAAGTACAAGTATCTAACCATAACAAATTAGAAAGTGGCGCACTAGAGGTGCGCACCAAAAACGTGACACGATTTTCGTTACTTGTTAGTAGGTTTTACCCCTCGGATTTTTCTCATACCGGGCGCCTTATATATGAAAATCGATTCTTAAGGAGTAAACTCCAATAAGTATCGCCATCCAACGTGGCAACACAACCAGCATTCTGGGAACCTTCCCAGTCAGCAATGACGCGGAGGATTTTTTAAACGATATTTTGTACCTAGTGTAAATATTTTTTGTACATAATTATGTAAATTGTTATTCTTATTATAAATAAATATATGATCAATGTTAAATTATAATTCAGACGCTTCGCAGTTAGAGTGGAAAGCCGAGCCCAACTAGGTTGGAAAAAAGCTCGGTGGATGATGATGATTAAATTATAATTTAAACGAAAATCGATGGATCACTTCGATTCGGAATGACATGAGTAGGTACATATTTTTTGAGAAAATTCAAGGGTCACTAAAAAAAAAAATAAGGTGTTAGGTTTTTTGCAAATATCTCAAAAACTGTTTGCGTTTTTTTTTTGAAAAAAGATTCAAAAAGATACGATATTAGATAGATAGATGTAAATATTAATTGTAAATGCGTATTATGTATATTGAAATTCTTATTGTAAATAAACCAGTATTTAAGTAATTCAAAAAGAGGTATAAATTTCATAAAACAAGTCATAACCCCCGAAACTGTAGGATCAATGTGACCAATTTTTCTCTGAAGGGTGCCAATTTTTCTCAACCAGCACTTCGAACAAAGAGCAAGCAGTTTATTTAATATTGCTGAACCTCATTAATTAAACATACCAATAAACCAGTTTTTAATAAATCCAACAAAAACTGACTTCGAAATCAGATAATGGAAACAAATATGGCAACGAAAACAGACTTAATACGGCTATCAGAACCAGTACGATAATAACAATATAAAAAATCGTGTATGTATCTACACTTTTACACAATTAATTATACAGCTACTAGAACGATTTCCAAAATTATTTTGCCATTATAAACCTACATTATCACTGAGTAGAATGTAGAATATAAGCTATAAAAATCACGCTACGATCAATAGGAGCGCAAAAACAACGAAAAATATTGCAAGTGTTGAAATTTTCGTTTGAATTACAAATTATTTCCATGACCAATAAATAGTAGATTGTTAACCAAGGAATGAAAGCCAGAAGGCAGAAATGGGTGTTTTCACCCGAGTTAAACACTCACACTCACACACTTTTCATTTCGAGTGCGAGGAAAACAAATAAAAAAGTTATAACAATAGAGATTGATCACGTATCAAGTGTTGTATTTCCCGCCTTTTTTTATATTTTGTTTTTTTTTTTGATCATACCACCTTGTCATTAGTTATATTTTTCCATACAAAATAGTCTTCAGTTTTTTTATTTTTTTCTGTATCTTTTTACGCACATATTATTTTGAAGTGCTATAGAGTATTTTTTTATGATTTGACGCGTTACAGAGGCGTTTTAGTCTGGTTTAGTCGGAGTCTCAACCTACACCTATCCAAATAATTATTGTTTGTGCTATTTACATTTTATTTTATTGTAATTTAACTTTTTTTTGTTTATCACCATTCAAAAACCAGAATGTTGTATTGACTTAATCGAACTTTGGCTGTATACGTTATTGCCGTCGCCTCAAGATGTATTTAATTTTTTTTTACTTTTCTGCCCTAGGGCCGAAATGTATCACTTTCAACCCGCATATCAGGTAAGCAATGAGTAATGACCCACTTTCAGAGCATGAGAGATGAAAATAGATTTTCTATAGTGCCTATTACAACAAAATTACTGGCAAAGTGTAGCTGTGTAATGCACTTCTGTGCCTAACACTTGAAGAAGGGATGAACATTTAATAAAATTAAACAAAAAATTTAATAAAAAAAAAGATTGTTAACAAATTTTTCCATTCATATTGGAAAATTGAATTACTCTTTTTATTAATAAAACATATTGGCCTTATTCTTAAACCTAAAACACTGTGTTTACATGTAAAAGGTTACAAAAACACATAAACACAAGTTCGAAGCGTGCTACTCTGAATGTAGCTTGTTTAGTATTCAAGTCAAGGCGTAAGCCGCGGCTTAAGACACAGTGGAAATAATGAAAAAGAGCCACTCGCACTAATCCCGGTCAAATTAGATTAGATGCCAGTAAACGTTGACCAATCGAAGTCGCTGTGAGTTTATTTTTAAAGTTAAAGTTATGAAGACCTCTCATATTTTTATCTCGCAAATATTACATATTTATTTACAATAAGAATAACAATTGACATAATTATGTACAAAAAATATTTACACTACAAAATGTCGTTTAAAAAATCCTCCGCGTCATTGCTGACTGGGAAGGTTCCCAGAATGCTGGCTGTGTTGCCACGTTGAATGGTGATACTTATTCTTTGGGCCAGAAAATAGCCAGCCTTCTGGTCCTGAGAAGCATCGATGTTTTTAAGCATTTTTTAAGTACATAATATATACTAGGTCGCCGCAGTCGCGAAACGTACCGTTACGCTGCAGCATTTATTTGAGCGAAGCGAGTTTAATTTCAAAATTCTGGCTTCGTAAGAACCTGTGTAATTCTGTAAGCTTTCGATGAGTGCAAGAAAATCCGAAATCGGCCGAGTACCTATTCGCCGAGAAACAATTTAACATAAATCGTAACAAAAATAATTTGAGTCACCCGTTGAGAGCTCCGCTAGCCTTCGGCTCGCTTCGTTTCACTTTATTACATTTATAGAGACTAAAATGACCTATTATTGCAATTTGTAGCCATATTGACCTATAGCTCGGGCTCGGAACCTTAATCTTTGCTTGAGTGTCATCGGCTGATTGGCAGATGCGTTAGTTTGAGTTAAGTTATCACGATGATAATTTTAATCCAACTAGAATAAGTGGGATATTATTTGTGCTCTACTACATCTTTTTTTTTAAAACATGACTCCATCGATGTTCATCAATGATTTCGCCAATGTCAAGGTAATGCTTAATTAGTTGATAGTCCCGCACAGAAGAACTAGTTATTCCTAACTAGCTCCAGGTGCAGGACAAGAAACGTTGTTCGGTATTTGAGTGTCTGGGAACCCGATTTTTGCGGAGCGCCAGAGGTAACCTAAAAAGCCACCAGCCACGCGCTCAGCAAAAATCGAACTCCGAACATACTTGAAATGTCATAAAAAATTAATTTTGTCGGATAATATAGTGTCAAATGTCAATGTCAACATTTTATACATGTATTATTTGTACTGTATTATTCAACAAAATCAAATTATTATGACATTTCGAGTAGAATAGTAGAAATATGAATAGAAATAATACGAGTATAATTATTACCGTACCTACTGATAGTTGAACACCAGTGTAACCACAGTCGAAAGATCATAGGGTTAGGTTTTCTTCATACTGTGAGTGTAACTTTGAGTTTGGTCGAATCCGGCTTTATACACATTATGACGAAAACATGTTACACGCATGTTTTTAATTATAAAACCATCATATTTTGAAGTCATGCAACAAACTGTCATGTTTAAATCAAAAATCTCTCGCTCCGTAAAACGAAATTGATCAATCGAATAATAATATTCGATTCTCAATAATAGTCGGATAATAGTGACCGAGAATCGGTTGTCATTCTATATGTAGGTAAGTGGGTAGCGCGCGCCAACTTAAATTACACGTTACCGACGTAATTGTGATTGGATTTTGTATCTTTTTACCACTTTTTAGGGTTCCGTTAAGTGAAGTGTTAAATTTTTAAAATACTTTGGACTACTGAATATTTTTTTAAGTCATAACCATAACTAATTTAAGTAGGTATGCTGTTCTCTCTACATATTTTAAAACTAACAGATATTTGCTGCTTACCGAGGATTATGTTACCGTATATTATGATGATTTTTTTGCTGCCATTCGATTGTAATGAAACGATGCCTATTATGTTGAGCCAAGTTGAGCTTAGTCTATTTTTGAAAATCCCATCAAAATCAGACAATATTGCAGAAACATAAGTAGTCTATTTAATAAATATTAATTATTTTAAATGTTTCCGATTTCTACAGTTATTCTTGTGTAGGTAGATTGTAAAGTTAATCAGTATCGAAAGCTATCAGGTCGTGGAGCAAACTTTAATATATCCATAACTAGTGGACGCCCGCGGATTCGGCCGCTTGAGAAATTAAATACACAAATAAACCGGGCAAGTGCGTGTTGAGCCACGCATAAGACAGGGTTCCGTAGTTACCCATAAAAGCATCTATAAATCCTGAACTAACAAAGTTATACTATCCGTCATATATTTCCTTCAAAGTTCATTACATGGACTACCATCTTGAATTTTTTTTTTTTAGGTTTTTCACGCCAGTAAAATTTTAGAGGTGGACGCCCGACGACGGTGTTTTCGCAAAAACTTACTCTTCAAAGCTAAATATCTCGCAAACGTATACGTAAATCAAAAAATCATCTTAACAACTCCTCAATGTCACGCGAGAAAAAAACATCATTCCCAGGGGAGGTATTTTTTTTCCTTTTTTTTTGGATTTTTCAAAATTTTATTTTAGCACCTTATAGGCACTAACTATGTTTCTAGCTCAAACCGTTTGGGAGGAAATCCGAGGACAGACGGACGGACATGATCAAAACAAAAGGGTTCCTAAAAACCTTCCTCGAGAAAAAACATTCTATTCATTGGTGAAAACCGCATCAAAATTCGTGGCGTAGTTTTAAAGATCTAAGATTACCTACATACGGATGGAAGCGACTTATATGTGAATACAACCATCGCTATAGTTTTAACTATATATCATAGAGTATCTAAGGTAGGAACGCCTACCTATCTAAACAGAGTCTGCGAGTCCACATGATAAGTAGGTACCGATTAATCAACCGATTAAATTACTGATTCTACAAATTACGTACGGAACCAACATCCTTCACTCATTTCAGTTGCTGTTTTTATTCTACTTTTTTCCTAAACCCTTTGTTTCGTCCGTGAGAACACTCGATCGGAAATTACCATTTTTAGATATTGGATTATCAACATCCACAGGATTTGAGTTTATTTTAACCTCGGTGGAATCACGTTGTATCGCATAATCGATTCCGAATATCGAATAACATGGTTTGGGCGGTGTCATGGCGTACACAACACGATTTGTTGAATACTCTAAATTTTAAAATTTTGAATTTGGAACACTTACCGACTGTTGACTGATGCCGCGTTCGATACTCCGTCAACTGGTGGTTTTCTGAAACAATGAAGATTTTTGATATTAAAAAAAAAGAAAAAATCTTAGCTTGCCCCCTGTTGGACGAAAACTGTGTGTGCAATATACCTCTGCCTTCCCCCTCGAGGATAATATTGTGACTTATTATGTACTGAATTGAAACCACTCCAGAAAAAAATGTGTAAGTAATTTATACCAATATTATAACAGAAAGATTTGATTGTTGGTTTGTTTAATGCGAATGCTCCGTAACTACTGATCCGATTTTGAAAATTGTTTCACTAATATGTAGCTACATTATCCTTAAGTAACATATGCTACTTTTTATCTCGGTAATAATTATGTTCCCGGCCAGCAGCGAGGAATTAAGCGAGTTAAGTCATAAAAATAATTGTTCGCCATTTAGGCAATCTTATTTTTACGATTTTATGTTGCTATGCAATTTAATTTTAAGACTGTTTACTTGTTAGTTGTTATAGCTTATGACTGTCAGCCATTAGCAAACTCTGTTAGTACGCCAACAAACTTGTGAGCCAACATTCTAAACCCCCAAAAGAGCACAAGTCTGCGGACTTGCTCGCTGGCTCGTTCTACATGCTTGAAATTCTAAGTCCGCGGTATATAGGGTACCGTCATAAAATTCTTGTGTACAGAACTATATACTTACATCCAATAAGGATCGGGAAGAGTCCTGGCAGGTGGATAATGTGGCTCTAGGTATGGACTCCGATAGTTAACCATTGACATTGCGTACATATTGTTTGAATGACAGTCGAACTGACATCGATTTTATGTTTTGTAACTGTTGATAACCTGTGGTCCAGTGATTAGTGCCTTGGCTAACTACTTGACTTGGAAGGAGTGGGTTCGAATCCCACACGTTAAAAATCTCTTAATTAATCTTTGTGTGATGAACACTATGGTTTGTTTTGCTTATGGAATTTATCTATAAATAATACGTAGATTATATACGTATTAGCTATATTTTTAAATAAAAGTAAACTAGTGGTTCTGCGAACAGTAGACCTCGCGTTATTTTCGGGTCCCTAACATCCTTTTGGGACGTGGTCTCGTGGCTGATTTTCCATGCGGACCAACATACGACTGCTTCGGTGGCGTGGTCGGTAGTGTATCCGCTTTCGACGCCGGAGTCTCGGGTTCGATTCCCGGTCGGGACAAACTTTGTGTGATGACACATACGTTTGTACCGAAGTCTGGATGTTTCCTATGTATAATATGTATGTATTTACAAAAAAAAAACGTATATAAGTATTTATATCAGTTTATCTAGTACATATCAAAAGCTCTGCTTAGTTTGAGACTAGATGGCGTTGTGTGGATTGTCCTAACATATTTATTATTATTATTTATAGATGTACCAGCAAAAGAGAAAATGAGAAAAGATCATTTTCTCCGCATTTCTTCCCCATTCTAAAATGGGGAAAACTGACAACACATCCAATTCGCCAGTTGAAACATATCCCATTCGCCCTAGCGAACACGAAATCATCCCCTTAATAGAACATGCAAAAAAAAAAAAACTGTCCGTCTGTCGCGTTTTTCAATTATAATTAATAATACATACATTTGCATGAAATATTAAAATATTCTTTTTTTTTTTAATATATTTGAGGCGATACAAAGTTCGCTCGGATAACTAGTTTAATTTATTTTACTCTTAGCACAATGTAGGGACCGAAGTGTCTACTTGTTTAAATAAAGTGATAAACAAAGAATTCATGCGATTGCAAAACAGTCCTTATGTAAATAGTCACAATGGTCAATACCACAAACCAAGTACAGACAACAGAAAACTTCGCATTCCAATCCTTTTGAAATACACCGCGACCGTCACTAACTATGTTCTACTAGACAGAAAGCCGACGAATCCCGATCTTAGCCGAATCGAATCGAACAATAGTTCTACTTAGCGACCCACAGATGTCGTTAACGCCTGCTGAGCCCGCGCAACACTTTCATAGACTAGAGAAATTAGGAATACATATTTAAGTTCTTTTTTAAAAAAAAAAATATTACTAGCAACGATGTTTTGATTGTTTTTTAACAGTTTTTAACTGACTTCCAAAATAGGAGGTGGTGGAGAACCTCGACTGTACGTTTCTTTTTTTTTTAAATCCCGTTACGACAATTATTTGGTACCATTTCGGTAGTTTGAAGTCCGTATTTGTTGTGAATTTTGACGTGTTTTTTTAGTATGGAGAGATGTATCAAAGTTCAAGCAATCTGTTTAATATTAAAATATACCTCAATAACCACCCGTAAGTATTCATTGGGTACCAGAAAAAACTGAACAGGTTCGATTTACGCTGGAATAAATCAACTTGCACATTAATTACTGAGGCATCAGTTGATAAAGTAAAAACTAGATTTATTTTTAAATCAGACTTAACTGTAGGTACGACCATCATGGACTTGAGATCAAACCTTTATAGGCTCGAATTGAATACACTACTGGTCATTACTTGTACTGTGAAATCACTCTGTTCATACCTCTCGGATGTCTCTCTCATGGCCGAATCCACTCAGTCGCAAAAATCTCATTGGTAGTTTAATGAATCGGCCAATGAGAGATCGCAAGTCTACTTTCTATGCGCGGACATTTGAGAGGTATGAACAGAGCTTTAGGTCCATGAGCATTTTGCGGCTTCTGATTTCAGATGAACCTTCTAGCCATGAAGAAGGCTGTACTAACCACTGAGCCTATACGGCGTTTGTCTTAACCAACGTCACATGAAATAAATCTTAAGAAATATGAATTTATAAAAATAAATGATCAATTCGCCATTCGTTTTAGATTAGTTTATTTTAGCTACTTTCATAGCGTTATGTCATATGGTCTGCTGCTATGGGGCTCAGCTGCTGATTTGAGACAATATTCATATTACAGAAACGAGCTATACGCGGACCCCGTGACTCACTGAAATAACTGTTTAAAGAAATTAATATTTTAACCGTTGCTTCTCAATATGTTTACGACAACATCGTATATGTACGGAAGAACATAGAACTCTTCAAAAAAAGATCCAACAACCATAATTATAATGCAAGAAATAAAAATAAACTGGCAATGAAAAAAATTAGACTTCATTAAGTTGGTAATTCGTTTGTAGGCAAATGTTTAAAAATATTTAATAAAATTCCGCAGGATTTGGTTGGAATGCCTCTTAATAAGTTTAAAATAGTAGTGAAAAAACGTTTGATGAAGAAAGGCTATTTATTATAATGTAGACGAATATCTTAATGATAAAAATGCATGGTCACCCTAATCTGCTGTTATTAGCCACTCGTACAATACAAATTGTAACACAATGTAAACAAAACATTATTATAAAAAAAAATGGATAATCTACCTGAGTTTCTTGCTGGTATCTTCCCAGGAGAACCAACTTACCGAACCAGCGAAAGAATCATTTTCAAATGGTTATTTATGTAATTAATTTAGTATTTTTATAATATTGCTTGACATAAAATTGTAAAATTTTGACATTCATATGTGCTCTTTATGTGACTAAACTGAATAAATGAAATTGATTCTTTGATTGATTCTTGATTCAGAATTTAATGACATCTCTTTTTTTTCACTGTTTAGTGATAAGTAAGGCCGTCGTTTGCACATATACAAATCTGAATGTCTTGTTATGAATTTTGTAATGGTGTACAATACAGTTTATTGTACTGTATTGTATCATTTTTATCAGAGAATTAGGAAAAGTTTTGACCCAAAAAGTACTTATGTACCAGACTACAAAGAACGTTTATTTTACAATCTCAATTGCTCAATCTATTCGCATTTGCAATTTACAAAGGATTATTATTAAAATATAAAAATTAAAAATCAATTAGTTAATTTATTAGAGATTCAATATTATTAGATGCTTTTTTATAAACTGACGAAGCTCTGTCAAAGGCATTAGGGAATTCCCCTATATTACGTGGGTCAGATTTATTGACTGGTAAAATGTTAGCATATAAATAAATAAATATGTTAGGACAATTCACGCAACGCCATCTAGTCTCAAACTAAGTAGAGCTTGTGATATGAGTACTTACTAGATAAACTTATATACATTTTTTTTTAAATGCATCCATATTATTACACAAAGTTTGTCCCGACCGGGAATTGAACTTGAGACTCCAGCGTCGAAAGCGGATACATTTACCGACCACAGCACCGTAGCAGTCAAAAAATATAAAAGGGCCCTGTCTTCCTCTTGGGGAAACTGGCGTAATTATAATGTATGTGATCATTAGTCATTACCACCTTTGTATAGACTTTATTTAACTGTATGCTAGTTTGTATTACTTTTTTTTTAAGTATAAAAAGTAATTTAATTTTGTTGAGCTTACGGCCTTACGATCTAATAAGACATTCTAATTCTAATCGTTAATCAATCGTGCCTACCCAAATAAACTGTTAAAGCTTAATAAGTACGTAAATTTGTATATGCATATACCATCTAGTTCAGTCCAAGGGGGGTATTTGTAATCAGTAAAAAAGTGTGCTCTCACAAATAGGAAACGAATAGGAAGGTATAATTTTTTTTTTTTGGCTATTTAACTTGATTATTTACGCGACACAGGCTCACTGTTTGACTCTAGTTTGTATGTGGACTAAGTGTGATTGATACTTGGCGCAACATCCTTAGGCAATGAAATTACTACTTACTTGGTCACAGGGTGACTCTCAGACGATAAAAAGGTATGGTACTTTTTTGACTAACTAGTCAAAAAAGTGACGATAATAAGACGAAATACATTTGTAGGTGAACTCACCAACAAACGCCTACAAAATGTATTTCGTAAACAGTGTAGTTTTTTATTCTTTAGGCAAGTACCTAACTGTTAGTTTATTTTAATATTATGTTAATATTAAATTTCCTTATCTTTTATAATAAGAACCTACACCCATTAAGGTGTTATTTCGGAATAGTTCCAAATAAAAGCTCTAGGCAATGCCTAATTCAATCACGCTTGATAATATTTTTGTCTAGACTTGTCTGTACTCTGAATATTTATAGGGGAATACTATTTTTGCATCAAACAAGTAACTTAATATGGATTTTCAGAACCCCATAATGAAACCAAATCTTGAAACGTAAGAACATTTAGAGCAAGATGACGAGAACTCATGTGTCATGCATCTTTTATAAAGTATCAAAACTATTCCATCCACAGATTGATCAATCACACCTGATCACAGATCGATGTCGGTAATCGGATCGATTTACTTTTACACGATTCGATTCCGGCGGTTTCCGATTGTTTCCGAGCCTCTCGGCGACTTCAAAAGAATACGAGCCTATCATTCGTCATGGAAATTGGTGGTTGGAATTAAAATTGTTTTTTATTATGTGAAGTAACTAGCTACTTAAATTCAAATTTAGAAGTCAAATTGAACTTTTTAAATGTTACCAATTTAAAATACAAACTCACAAGTTACAATCTTTAAGAAGTTACAATGAAATTAAATACTCAATATTAAGTTTTATTGAATATTATGTTAATTACCCAGCGGCAATAACGCGGACGGGTTTTTACATAATATTTTGCCTTAATTTCGTAATTATTCAATAATGTACCTACTTCACGACAATAGGTACCTTATACTTAATAACATCATAGTAGAAGTGCTTCTGTTATGTCTATATTGAATGTATAAATTTATACCACCGAGGTTTCAAAAGTATTTACTCGTTCAACAGGTTAATATAAATGTCTTCATTATCTGTGCAACAAAAACAAGTGGAACTCCCACATCGAGTTTCCGAGAAAAGGTACGAAAACGTCAAATTCCACCAGTTATCGAGTACGAAGTTTGTAATCAAAATGTTGTGAATTTTGCGTCTGTCACTGGCAAATAGGTACTACACACTACCTTTAACATAAATAAAAAAAAAACTAAGAAAACCGTTCTATACGTATAAGTAAGTACATTAAAAATGGGGATACCAATAATATAAATTGGAAGTCAAAAAGACACACTCACTAATAAAAAAATATTTCTTTTGCTACATTAGTTCAATAAAAAAAAAGTTTAGCGAAGAAAGTTTTCGAATTTGGAACGCATAGGCTTGCGCTCATCGCGGCGCGTCACGTGCTAGTGCGGTGACATGCACCCTGTGGCCGGGAAAATTCGCAATTCCCCCTTGTGAAGTTTTACACCCCAATGTGTGTGCCCCTAATCGAATTGCAATCGTAATCGGGCTGCTATTAATGAATCATTAATTTCATGTTGAGGAATGTTGGTTAACTTTTGACTTGTGGTACAAACGTTTGGTAGTTATTCTAATTTGAAGGCATTATGGTGAATGGAATAATAGCTATGAATAAGTAATACAATGGTTGTTTTTTTCGTCAGTACTTTAGTATTTCAAGTTAATTTCTCTTCCAGCTGTATCTGACTGGATTGAGAGAGGAGAAAAGTTATTTTTACGAAGGAATTATGAATTCGTCGTTCGCTCTCTTTTACAATGAATGACTACATCAGAGATTCGCTTGTCAGTCGACAGGTAGTTTACCTATACCACAGCTAAAATTGTTCGTAAGTCTTTTTAAGACCTCGTATCGTAAACAGTTCGGTATGTTCAGATAAAAATACTAAACAAAGGAAGATAAAGTAAGAATAATATCAGCATTCAAAACTCATTCCACACATAAGCATTCAATAAATAAGAAACAAACCCCAAAAAATCAAACGTACAGAATATACTAACTAAATCAAATTTGATTATCACAATTTTTTTGTAACAAAAGAAAATCTTTTACAAGAATGGCAGTCACGGACTCACTAACTCCCAGTTACACAAAACATAGTGGCTAAACAGATAGAATTCTCCTCACAATTCGGGAATAATTTTCCAATATGGCAATATGACACAACACCGCGTGAATAATAAATACAATGTTGGGGACGCGCGCGCGTACCATCAATTATTTACACGCAAATTATGTAAGTAACATGCGTATAGTTCTTGTGTTCGAAATACGAAAAAGAAAAATACGGAAATACTCGAAAACTGATAATTTTTTGTCGGAAAAACTGAATAATTTGTACGTCAACGAAATTTACGGAAGAGCACTTTGAAGGCCAAAGGAAAGATAAAAAGTGAGTGAATTTTAAACTAATTTCACTGATCGTAATATAATTTTAGCCCTTATGGGGCTAGGCAGAGACATATACATGTTATAAAAGTGCCTGGTAAGTGTCAGATCGCATAACGTAGGACTAAAAATAACACCACATGTTCGTGAGGTTGGCTTGAGGCTTTATGGTATTCGATCTCACGGATTTATGGAGAAAAAAAATAAGTACACGTGAACTATTTAAAAATAGAAGACGCACCAATCACTTTGTCTCAGTACATCATGACGTCACAGTAGAAGTCAGGAGTAATGCAACAGTAATATTTGCGGCCTTTACTAGCGTCCCGGGAACTCGTAAACTGAGGGGGCTAATCACGATTTACGGGTATAGCGAGACTTATGCTCAGGGTGGTACAACTTGCTGGCTTTTGGGTAAGAATATTGTGCCGGATATGAGGATTTTTGTTTAGATATGAGGCGTTAATACTAGCACGTGTGTATATTGCATGGAGAATATTATAAAAAAGACAACGCCCATATCAACAAAATCTGATATTTTTTAACAAATTTAATTTTTACAATAGCATATGCTCGCGGCTTCGTCCACGTGGTAGCAGCATTTTTCATTGCTACTCTACTCCTATAGATCGTAGCGTGATGTTATAAAGCCTACGTTACACACTAAAAATGTAGATTTAACGGTTCAAAGTGTAAAAATTTGTTAAATGGTCGCGTACTCAGTTCAAAAACTATATCTTCTTTATTTTCTATATAGCTGTCCCGGTGACCTTCGTAACGCATTTTTTTTCATAAAAACCTCCTGATAATAACGAACACAACATAAAAAGAATTAGCTAAATCGGTCCAGCCATGACATGTGATGCCGTAACCAATAAAAATAAGGATTCATTTTGATATGTATTACTAGTGGTCCCGGCGAACTTCGTACCGCCTGAAATTTTGCTTATGAACCTTCCCTGAACCTCCACGAATATTTTAAAATCCAAATTAGCCAAATCGGTCCAGCCGTTCACACGTGATGTCGTGACCAAGGGAAATAGGGATTAATTTTTATATATAGAAAATTATAGACTAGCGTACTATTTATGCTCGCTGCTACGCCGCGTGGAGTAGGTTATGTGACAACTTTTTTTTATTACTATCCGATTATAAAGAAATCAGCACAGAACAAAAATTCGTTCAGAAATTTCAGAGATTGACGTGCAAATAAAAATGCGTGGAAATGATCCGAAGGTTGACACTCTCTGTCCCGTCTATTCACAATAGGTCTCGATAATACGAATGACACTCGGTCTCTTACATGTTTTTTTTTTACCTTGGAGGTTTTATTGTTCAGGGGTCAGTAATGTACTTTGTTTTATACAACAATGTTGAGGAAAATTCAAGAGAAAATTGTTTTTCTGAATAAGTTAGTGTACTTAATATTTACTTCAGTTAAAGGAAACAATAAGTTGAGTATTAACTAAGAAATGTATGTTAATGAGTACAATTGAGACCTATACTTAATAGGTCTATAGATAGATAACGTTATAATATTTATAGAAAGAAGAAAAGAAAGAAAGAATGGATTGGATTACAGAATGGTTATTATATTAGACTCGTATATTTATATTGTACTAGCGGTTACGCCCGCCTAAAAAGTTAAAAAAGAAAGGTTTCATTATTTAAATTTGGCAATTTAAATAATGAAACCTTTCTCGAGAACCACTCTATCTATTAGTGAAAACCGCATCAAAATCCGTTGCGTAGTTTAAAAGATCTAAGCATACTTTGGGAATTAAAGCGACTTTGTGTTATGATTAATGTCTAGTAAAGGCAATAGACACCCTCACCGCAGACTTACAATCTCAACGGAGAGGGTACACTTCCTCCCCCTCTCGGTCGCCTCCTTCGCGAGCATAACCTGCTCGCAGAAGGATACGGCCATGTTCCAATTGCCCCCGCTGGACACCATGGCTCATATCATGGTCTCCAGCGAGAGAGTATCCACGCCCAGACCCACAATGAGGTTTTGGAGCTACACCTTTACTTGGAAAGAAATAAAGTTGAATTTCAATGTTTCCTAGAGAAATAGTAAATACAAACGATAATTTATATGTATCTATAGCTATATTTTAAAACATGTAACGTAACCGTTGCTTGTTATACACATTTACATGCAATAAAGCTCACTTATGGTGCTTCAAAGATTTAAAGACACATTAAAGGTATAAGATGAAACATTCTTAGGGGAAGACAATCGTTTGTATAAGTATGGCATTAAAAAAGGTACATTAAGGTTGGTTAAGGTACTTAGAAAGGTAATTAGATTCGAAGTTTAGGCACAGAATAGGGAATAGTACTTACATACAGAACTTGCACTCCGACGTTAATTAAAGCACATTCTTTTGTTTACAGAGAACATAATTCGAACGGTAGGGTTGTCAGGAAAGTACCAGCATAATTTGACCAATAATTATGACGTTAATGCCTCAATATCAACTCTATGGTCAATGCCGTGTCACAAACAAGAGACAACCCAGTCAGTAAGATTTACAACTTCAAGTTGTCGCTGACGTCACGTATTGTTTGCGATTGTTAGGCGAGTGATATAGCCCTGGTTTAGGTGACATTGATGGGATTGCTTCGCTTGGACTGCAGAGATTCTATTTAAAGGTAGTAACACCTGTCCTGGCTGATGTTAAGAACTTTATAGTGCCCAGTAACGTCAATAGACTTGCCTCCTAATACGTGGGACCAAAAAAATACTGACAAAGAGTGTGTATGCACCTCTGCCTCTCCCTCCGGGAATACAGGCGTGGTGTATGTCTGTCTGTCTGATGGAATTGGGCACAGTTCATGTCTTATAATGTGTTAAAAAATACACATAATTGGTGGTATGTACCCTAATATACACAAACTACACTACATCTATTAGAAATTACACATACCTAACAAATTTTTGAGCAATAATACATATTGCCACGCCTCTTTCCCATGGGGGTTGACCTAGAGTATGGAATTCCACTTGCTACGATCCAGGCATACTTCTTTCGCTTCTTCCACTTTCATAACTATATTCTTGCACACTCTCCGGTTATGGGTACTCTTGACCTGGCCTTTGGTCAAAACATCTCCGATTTGGTCGAAGCACGTTCGCCTAGGTCGACCATTACCTGCCTGTCCATTCACGCTCGCCTTTTGTGTATGTTTCGTCAATCTTCTTTCATCCATCCTTTCTACTTGAGGAATAATCTTTAATATTAATAAGTTAATACCTTAAAAAGATTCAAGTATCTACCTAAGCTTTTAAATTCAAGTCACCGCACTCAAGAAAGTAAATTTTGTAAAACTTTGATAAGTTATTAAAATTAACTTGTCAAAGTTATATTAGGCTTAATGTGTATGTTAATTTATTTATAGTAAAAATCTTATTTTAGACAAAACCGTCTAATCTCCAGCGTGAGTAAACCTCCAATGAGGTACGCAAGATTTCACTCTATCTATCTAGCTGCGTACCAACTACATTTTTAGGGTTCCGTATTTCGGAGACTTCGCTGTCTGTCCGTCTGTCTCCAGGCTTGTGATAGTTAAAAAGTTGAAATTTTCACAGATGAATTATTTTTGTTGCCGCTATAACAACAAATACTAAAAAACAGAATAAAATGAATATTTAGGGGGGCTCCGATACAACAAAAGTAATTTCTATTGCCATTTTTATAGATAATGGTACGGAACCCTTGGTGACAGAGGCTAACGTAACACATAAACATTACGCATACTCGTTTCTAGACCTTATTTCCTAAACAAAATAGGAATAAGGTCTCAATAAGGCTTACAGGCATGTCTTATTCTAAGGGCATTATTCATCGAGGCCCTTAACCTAATCCAGGGCCGGTCTAGTAACGGACTGTATCTGTCACAATTTAAACAAATGCGCATCGGAGCGATTTGAACCGAAGACCGCGAGTTCGTTACACGCTAATAGCGTCAGCAAAAACATTTGTATTACCATAGAATTTTAATATAAATATAAATCACTCCTGTTTCTCCGATGGGGTAGGCAGAGGTATGATGAACGCCCACTTTCCGACACTAATTTTGTTAGTCCCTCGTAATAGGTAGGTGGTGAGCTTATTGCCACTTATCGGGAACTTTTATAGTTGTCAGATTTTGTAGTTGTCGTATTTTGATCGGCAGGTGCACCACTTGCAGGTAGGTTGTTGATTTGGAAGTCCAAGATCTTGGTGGGACCCCTTTACACCCATTTAAGGTACCTCAAGCTTTTAGGTAGGTATACTTATAATCACGAAAACAGGCTGGAAATGTACATAGATTTTTTTTATTGCTGTAAAATAGGGCAACAATGAGCATTCCGGATGTTCAGATCCTTTTGTTCGCTGTAGAGAACATACCTATCCAGGAATTCGCATTATTGGCCTGACAGAATGCAATGAGAAGTCATACATACGTATAACCACGACGATCTTCTCAAGGGGTTAAACAGGGATTATTATACGTTCACTTTTCGCAAGCAACTTTCGTTAGTCTCACGTTAATGGGGACGAACCGTTTACTGATAAGTTTTATGTTTGCCAGAGATTTCTGGACAAAGACAGAGTCGCCATTTGTCATTAAACCTGGCTTGGGCCTATCTTTGGATAGAACAATAAATTATAAAATAGATCCTATCTTCGTTTAGATCAGTGAGAAAGATGTTCTTGCAAACCTTATTCACCCAGATAGTAATAAGTCCGTAAAAATGTGCATACAATGGGTGCATTTGAAATGCAAAATGGCGAGCATTCAGAGGTCGAGCCTGCACGTCACTTACTCGACATTATATATATATCACTTACAGCTTTATATAACTACCCTCAATTATAAATAACTTCGACAGTTACTTGTTCGTATCTTTTACGTATTCAATGACTCATAGCGCTCATATAACTCACTCATTCGTAGGCGATAAAGTGAGATAAGATAGACTAGTGTTAAAACAATGGAAAATTTGATGTTGAAATTTAGATAATTGCAATGATTTCGCTAACTAGAAGACATGTTCAACGTCGACATATGCTTCACCTACTCACGAGGCATTATCAAGACTGTCTCAAAGAGACAGCACAGTTACTTCTACTTTCGCCAGGTAACGCCTGACTCCATTCAGTAGACTAGTGTTAGCCTATTTAGAGTGCCGCCCACGAGAAGTGATACCCAGGTGTGCTGGGCATCGCTAAATCAGAAGTCGGGGCTCGCATTCCACCTGCGGGCGAGAGCTGAGTAATTCATTCATGTAATAATGGTCACAGCTCCTCACCAACCGCAGAGTACATGGCAGGTTGTTTCTATTGGAAGGGTACCTATATTTTACATTAGGTATTATACATTAGGTATATATCTTACATTAGGTATTTATATTAGACATTAGGCAGGTACTTCGTTTTCTGGCACCGATGGACGACAATATACTTTAATAATTTATTATCCAAGTTTCTCTTTCACAAAATTTTAGATGTCAAATACATCTAAAATTGTGAAACAACAATTGTTTAACAAGAAAATAAACATATGCTCGGCACTCCTCTGTGTCCTCGGACACGGAAGTTTCCATAACCAAAGTAAACTGCATTGTATGTTCTCTTAAACCTTCAAGGGCAAAAGAAACATGTTGTCCAACTAAAACAAGGAAAAGAAATAAAAAGAAAAAAGTAATAATAATACAACATTAATAATACTTTTGAAGTATTGTCGGACAGTTTGAAAGTTTGAACGTTTCCAATCTGCATGTAAAGTGGTGTACATAATAGCGATTTACATTTGTACAAAAACGTCTTTTGTGAGTGGACTGACTCAGGAGGTAGTGTGAAAACCTCGGTCGACGGCCTAAACAAAGCCAGCACTCGTATTACTGACATGCAGTTGAATACCATTTTTTTTGTTTGTGTCTATGTATGGGTTTGTTAAGCGCGATATATTTATTAAAGTTGGAGCAGATAATTATTAATTTTCAATTGAAATATTTTTATAATAAAATTATGATCATTTAGGTCGATGCCTACCTAATATATTTCAATAAAAAAATGGTTTCAGAACACTATTACTTATGTGGAAAAATATTTTTTCAATCTCAGGTACCACGGGAACACATTGCCGGGATAAGTAGTATTCAATGTGTTAATGAAATGAAATGGTTTGGCTATATACGAGTTTGACTTATTTGTCAAGTGCCGAGCTTTTCATCTAACTCTTGTCAACGTTTTCTATTTTTTGTAGTAACAAACATCTACCTGAATCTCATTCTTAAGACTGCACACTAAAATATATGCACATGAAAAACAATATTTTATTGTGTACTTAAACCTCAGTCTGCAGCTCAGCTTATATTTACACTATGACGATATCTTTTTTCCTAAAATCCGACTTCGATAAAACAAAGCTGACTTATTCTATCCGAATACAGCAAGAATGACGACAAGGATGACAAAAATAATTTTTTTGTTATTTACTATCTAATATTTTATGTATGTCACTCACACAACAAACACAGATACTGTATTATAGTATAAGCACGTCATATATTTCGTGATTCATCATGGCGCCAAAAGCATCGACCTTACCGCGAAGCGCGGCGTGGAACTAAAACACTTCTTTCACTCATCTCGTTGTCAGTAACGACAACCAGACATTACAACACAATGACAAATATTGCGAGACAACCTCCATGCCACAACTGTCTTGTTATACTTCTTAAACATTACAATCAAATATTGTTCACATTTCATTTTGCAGTTGGACTTCAACTCTGACTCTTTTGTTTATAAGGAACTTGCAATGATTTTTATTCTTTATTTATTTAGAGGCTTTTGTCCGAAATAGGCGTGTCACCCAAATCGCCATCATACACTAAACAGCTTATTACAATCATTATTAATATTTTATATCCAGGAATAATTGAGTAGACAGGAAAGTAACGTGGTAAGAAAGGTGCAAGTATAAATGTAGAGGGCTTGAGAAGTCGAGGTAGGCCCGAGAAAAGATGGATAGAATGGTTTTTTTTTAATCCGCCGCATTTACACCCATTGCCGAGCGCCTCTGGTAAGCACTGAGAGAATATCCAATGGCGCCCGGCGGACCTTGGCCACCTGTGTGGGGGCGTTTGCGGTGCCCTCGCCGCACACTTCGGAACTCTCAGCTGGCAGGGTCCGCTTCCTCACCCTACCGGTCGCATTCTTCACGTGCATGACCTGCTCGCAGAAGGAAACGGCCGCGTTCCACTGGCTCCCGCTATAGACCATGGCTCGTAGCATAGTCTCCAGCGAGAGGGTATCTACCCCAAGGCCCACAACGAGGTCCCGGCGCTGACTCCCCCACGCTGAGCATTCCACCAACGTGTGGAATGCCATGTCTTCGCCGGAAGCCTCGCAGTGTTGACACGCGGGTGTGACCTGGAGATGGAATGGGTGAAAGATGATATAAGAGTAAGAGTGGGTAATGGGTAAGAGATGACGTGTGACAAGGATATTTGGAGAATGAATAGATGTTGCGCCGACCCCAAATAATTGGGATATGGGCAGGCAGATTATGATGATCCAGGTATACTCATTGAGGGTTTAATAGTCGCCACAATAATTCTGCTTTTTCAGATGAAGGACAAGTCAACAGTTTGTAATATTCTCCAACAATGAAAGAAGAAAGATTAATTGTTTGTTTGTAAGTAATAGACTCAGTAATTAGTGAACCGATTTTGAAAATTCGTTCATTAATATGTAAGTAGATAGTTAAGTAACCCTTGAGTACTTTTGGTTACTTTTTATCCCGTAAATGTGTTCCGCAATTGGTAACAAAACAACGTGGACATGTCAGTATCAGGGAATCAAATAAAATGTATAAAATAATATTTTGCACTGATAAATCACTGGTACTGAACAGACTTCACTGGTATGTGTGAATCGACCTTAAGACCCCGACTGTACCATGCACCAAAATTATATCAACTCGAGAAAAATAATACTACGAACTAATAAAATTAAGTATGTAACGCCTAACCTATGACAAAATCGTCACATCTATATATGGAATAGTAGTTACCAAAACAAGCATTTACTCAAAAATAAAATAGTGTCACCTTTCGATATCGTGACATATTTATAAGAACATCTGCTGAACCAAATAGTTTTACTATGTCCACCGTACTACAATATAAATTAGGCTTTCTATTCATATAAACTGAAGCGAAGACGTCCGTCAGACTGAAGACATTGTCTATCAGTGGATGGACGATATTTTAACAAACTAAACGATCTTTTCAATAAATTATACTATGCGTGCGCGCAACGTACTGGGGGAATAATATAGAGATGCTAGCACACAATTGTTTTTATTTAATTTCCAGTAACATCTAGCATAGTATTGAACTAATACTGAATCACGCTTATGAAGTTCTCACTCTAAATAACACACAAACTAGGCCACAGATTAGACAATAGTACTCTACATCGTAAAAACTTGCAGGCATTACTAGAATACGACCTATTTCATTGCCAGTCGCTCTCATCAATACATAATAGTTTTTGAAGCAAAGTTGGAATACTGCGAGGAACTTGATCTCAGGTTCAATTGGCCCCCAATTAGTGGCAGCTAGCTTTTTGTTAGGTATTTGTCAGAACATTCCCTTGAAAAGGAACTGATACAAATTCAGACTAAGATAAATACTAGGATTATTGTATTTGCGATTAATTATAAAGGTAAAACTTAAATGTGTAGTAACTGTGCAATAAAATCCCAAATATCATTAGGTGTTATCAGCTCTATGTATAGCCACCTGTCGTTGCTGGTCAATCTACTGCAGTTGATGCAAATGGGTGCGCATGGGCATTGTTACCGCCGATCGCTAACGACGATGTCCGATAGTGGCCGAACGCAGTCATTACGTGTGACATGTGCGCATCATGGCCGCGGCCGTGAGAATGCGCTTATGCAATCATTTATCGAACTCTTTTGATTCTGAAATTGTTTTAGTAAATACTACGGACAGACTGAGACTACTTACATAAAAAACAATTTTAAAATTGTTTTTTATGGTACTTACATAAAAACAATTTTAAAATTGTTTTTATGTAAGTACCGTATACAGTGATAAAAAAATCTGGAGCCTCCTTGGAGCTAGATCCTGATACAATATCTACTGAACATTGTATTTATCACACTTTTCAGACTAATGTAATTCCAGTAGTAGAGTCATGTCTCCTAGCCGGGACCCCTCCATGGGAACTGGAAACGACAGCCCTTGCGCCATTTGAACAATGGCGCAAGGCGTTGGAGCGGGTCCACAGGCCTGCGTCTCGAGAAATCGAGGACCAGCGGTCCCAACTCCGCCAGGATCTCATGGAGTCATGGAGGGTACGACTTGAGCAACCCAAGTGGGGTACCACCATCATCGCGGCGGTGAGACCGATCTTGGACGATTGGCTGCAGAGGCAGCATGGTGACCTCACGTACCGTGCGACGCAGATCGTTGCCGGGCATGGATGCTTCGGTAGCTATCTGTTTCGCATGCATCGTGAGGTCACACCCCGGTGTCAACACTGCGAGGTTTCCGACGACGACACCGCACTCCACACGTTGGTGGAGTGCTCAGCGTGGGCGAGTCAGCGCCGGGACCTCGTAGTGGGTCTGGGCGTGGATACCCTCTCCCTGGAGACCATGCTTCAAGCCATGGTCTCCAGCGGGAGTAGGTGGAACGCGGCCGTGTCCTTCTGCGAGCAAGTCATATTGCAAGTCATGTTGTCATGTACGGCCGGGAGGAAGAGAGAGCGTACCCTCCCCGCCGAGTTCCGTAGTCGGCGGCGAGGGCGCCCCAGACTCCGCGACTACGCCCAAGACTATCGACCTCCATGATCGGGGCCTGAGGACGGCGGGATTGCCACCCGCCGTCCTTACAGAAGCAGGCTAGAAGGGTTGCGTGCTGCGGGGCCTTTGCCCCATAGCACGCAGCCAGAGTCACTCACTGACGCGGGATAAAACCCTACCCCAACGACGCGGGATTCTCGTCCCGACCAAACCCCCGCAGAGACCACGGAGGTGGTCAAAGTCCACCGGACGCCACTGGAAATACCCTCTGCTAGTAACCAGAGACGCACATCAACGGACGTTAAAGCGGCCGCGGCCTTGGGCCGTGGAATTAAAAAAAAAAGTATTAGGGTATTACTACTGGACATCAATATTTTGAAAAATGAACTAAGTTGCAACACCTCTATATGTATAACTATAGCCATTTTGAACTCAAACGTATGTGACAAGTATTTAAACGGAATAAAGTATAGAGTATTGACATAATTTTTAGGTTTCAAAATCTAGTAAAAGTGTTTCTGAACTCATTTTTAAAGAGCTAACAAGGCTCGAACAGTACACAAAAACATACACAGAACCAGAGATGGGTTGAAGTATTGAAACGCCGCGAAGAATCTGAACGTAGCCAAAAACTGAGAATGCAACAATGGATGGATAGTATCTGCTCAGTTAGTTATTTATGTTAAGACAGTGTTAGTTGGTAAAAAGGTTTAATTGTCTGTTGGTAAATGTGTTTGCACGGATCGAAGACTCGTCATAATGTATCGTTGTATTTTAAACTTGAAATCATTGAGTCATATCGATTCGAAATTTAAAAATATTCATCACTTCTTTTTAATTTAGATTTAAAATAAAAAGAGTTCTTGTAATAAGTATATACAACCTATTTAGAGAATTAATATTAAAAATAAATAAATATCTTATGGATTGATTGAATATGGGTTCACGACATACGACGACAGCGTATACGACGTCCGCGTTGCTCTATGGTTCACGATCAACTAACGAACGAGGCTCGCCGGTTTCTGAATTGAGAATTTCAAGTTGAGTGTTCGTTGAGTACGTGAAATGTCAAAATTTGTTCCTGACTTTTGACATTTGACGTGCTCAACGGATACGTAACTTCAAATTCTCAATTCAGAAACCGGCCGCCGGACTAACATTCTATTTCCATGTAAGGTTCATGAGGCCCACAAAGATACTTATTGGAGAAAAGTGGGCATAAATATTATGTCTCTGCCTACCCCTTCTAGGAACTAGACATGTTTATATTACTTAGGTACTTATGAGTTGTATAATCACAATCATAACATAGTATAACACAAAGTCGTCAGTTCCTTTTTTTTTTTTTTTTTTTTTTTTTTATTTCCGCGACCAATGTCGCGGCCGCTCTAACGTCCATTGCCGGGCGTCTCTGGTTACAAGCAGAACGTATTTCCAGTGGCGCCCGGTGTTTCCAGTGGCGCCCGGCGAAGTCGTCAGTTCCCTGTGTTTACTTAGATCTTTAAAGCTACGCAGCGGATTTTGATGCGGTGTTCACCAATGCATAGTGTTTCTCGAGGTAGGTTTTTGTGTACTTACATAGTTTGTCAAGCGGGCGAAGCCGCGGAAGTCCACTAGTTAAATATAAAGCGCTAAATAAATCTGTTGTTTTTTTAAAACTACTTAAAGCAGCCTAATAGGTCTTATTTCCCTAAATCATTTTTTGTATTGTAAACCTGAAACTTTAATAATAAGCAATAATACTCCAGATAAGAACTCATTGGAGTTCATATAAAACCTTATAAAACAAAGATAACTAGTATGAAACAACACTACGGGAATATAAAAGTAAGTAAAATATAAATTTACGTGAATATTGATGAGTAACTTTTTTACCTTTACCAGCAATCTAAGAGAAAAAAAGCAACAATCTTGAATGCATCCATGCCCAATATGGCCAATACTAAAGATGTTCTAAATTTAAATTCAAAACTAATTCCTCCACCAACTAAGTTGAAAATGGAATTGATATTTTGAAAAAAGAACTTATAAAAAGATGTATTTGTACATAGTCACCTATTCTCAACATATTTTCAAGTATAAATTGCAGTTTAAAAAACGAATTCGTAGAAACCAATCAATTCGTCGTCATTGAACTTTTTTTTATCGATTACTGACACTGCCATGGCACTGACATGAAGAAGAAAATTAGCTTCAAGACTTTAACTTGAAACATCAACCATAATATTCCACTTTAAAGAAGGTTTTTAACTGTCCGTAAAGCAGGTATAAAATGTTGCAAGCATTTTGCTATTATATTTTATCCGTTAATTAGCTGATGGCTAATTCCTTGGGATACGGTGACAATTTTCTTCGCTTGTATTATTGTATTGGTCAATAATTTCATGTTATAGTTGCTCCCCTTGGATATCATGTTTAATTGTAGGTTAATATTACGTACCTATAATACATAGATAGGTAAATACATTGATATTTACTGTTAATATTGGTAGTAATATAATAAGTACCACTTATGTCGGTACATTTTGATTCCCGTAATTTGGTCATAAAAAATACTTTAATGAGCTTAAAATACGTTTGGTTCGATTATCTAAAATGAGAATGTACAATTCGTTTTTTAAACTGCAATTTATACTTGAAAATATGTTGAGAATAGGAGACTATGTACAAATACTTCTTTTTATAAGTTCTTTTTTCAAAATATCAATTCCATTTTCAACTTAGTTGGTGGAGGATTTAGTTTTGAATTTTAAGTAAAAAATTATAAAATTTCGATTTTTATTTTCTACAGAGCGACGAACTAACAAAATCTGTGTTCATAACCAGGGTACTGGAACGTAGTTCTCTAACGCGGCTTACGGGTAGTGCGATTTAGTAGAAATCGTCACGTTACGCTTATCAGTGATTCCCAACCGGTGGTCCGCAGAAGCCAAATATAGTCCACTGTTTTTTTATATTGAAATTTAGCGTCGGCGTCGTTAATAAAACTAAAAGTAACCCAAACCCCGGTTGGGTTCCGTTGCAGTTGCGTAAAGAACTTCGTTCCTGACGGGGGTCCCTCGACTGCAATATTTTTTTT
Organism: Nudaria mundana; assembly: GCA_963556515.1. Taxonomy (NCBI): domain Eukaryota; kingdom Metazoa; phylum Arthropoda; class Insecta; order Lepidoptera; family Erebidae; genus Nudaria; species Nudaria mundana. The sequence continues at coordinate 13,525,389 of OY748306.1, read as the reverse complement.
ATGCATTTCGTTTTTCGGGACATTTTTTCGTGGCACTGGTATTAACATACACCGCACTAAATTTGATCAAAATGGTCTAGCCGTACTTAAGTGATAAACTAATGACTAATAAAAAGAACAAATACAAAGAAATGTGCTGTCGGGGAACCCCTGTCAGGGACGCAGTTCCTTATAGTATGAAATATTCAGAATTATCAAAAATAATATAAATTCCGATTTAAAAAATAAATCAATAAATTTGACAGATGGCCAACGGAGAAGTTTTGACATAAATGTGGTAATTTGCTGACGGTAATAACACGTTAGTATCTTTGTCCCGCTCTCTCCTGTACAAGTGACTATCTTTTTCGGTCACACGTCGATCTCTGTTGCAGCTAAGGCTCAACAATTACATTAATTTCGCACACTGCTTATTATGACTTGATTGTACAAGCATGAGCCTGTTTTTGCTGACTGTACCTACCTATTATTTTTCAACAGGTGTGTATGTTATGTGCATAAAAGCATATAATAACGGGTGTTTCCTTACAGGAGTAGACAGAGTACTTATATAGCCAGTTTTCACCAGTACGTGTATCTTAGGCTCGAAGCACACCTACGACAGTCGACAACAACATAACCTCGCAGTGACAAATGGCATCGGAAGAGTTTGTCGATAACCAATGATATCGCAGAAAATGTCGATGACGCAACCTAACCAAAACATTTTTTTGAAATTTCCTGCCATTCATTGGTTTTTGACAAACTCTTCCTACCGCCATGCTTGGCCTGTTGGAGGGGTTAACGGGAATGTTAGAAGATCGGTATTTGCGATTATTAATAATCTTAAAAAAAAGGAAATAAATATATCGGCTCGTTGTTGATGGTGGTTGGCGTTGTGCTTGCTATGTCGTCATGATTTAAGCCTATATCAACCACATCGGTTTTTTGAGCGCATTGCTGGTGGCTTTTTAGGCTACGTCTAGCGCCCAACAAAAACCGAGTTCCATACGCTCACTTGCAATACCGAACAACGTTTCTTTGTCCCATACCGAGAAGAACTAGTTCGGAGTAACTAGTTCTTCCATGCCGGGAACTATCAAATCATGCATTTGCCAAATCATTGATGAACAATGAAGCCTCGAACCTAAAAGAAGTTAGTGTGTTGTGGTTGTCGCGTCGCGTCGTCGTTGTCGCACGTGGGTGGAGCCTTTAAAGCACTTTAAAGTGAGCTTGACCTAGGTTTTTAATAGGACTTGGGTTTTTGCAGAGCGCGTGGCAGGTTGCCTTTTAGGTTACTTCTGGCACTGGGCCCTATACGGGGCTCCCGTATGGGCGGCGCGGTTGATGACCGCACTCCACACGTTGGTGGAGTGCTCTGCGTGGGCGAGTCAGCACCGGGACCTCGTAGTGGGTCTGGGCATGGATACCCTCTCGCTGGAGACCATGCTTCAAGCCATGGTCTCCAGCAGGAGTAGGTGGAACGCGGCCGTTTCCTTCTGCGAGCAAGTTATGCTCGCGAAGGAGGCGGCCGAGAGGGAGAGGGAGCGTACCCTCCCCGCCGAGTTTCGTAGTCAGCGGCGAGGGCGCCGCAGACTCATCTACGCCCAAGACCATCGACCTCCATGATCGGGGCCTGAGAACGGCGGGATCGCCACCCATCGTTCTTACAGAAGCAGGCTAGAAGGGTTGCGTGCTGCGGGGCCTTTGCCCCATAGCACGCAACCAGATTCACTCACTGACGCGGGATAGGAAACCCTACCCCAACGATGCGGGATTCTCATCCCGACCCAACGCCCGCAGAGACCACAGAGATGGTCAAAGTCCGCCGGGCGCCACTGGAAATACGTTCTGCTTGTAACCAGAGACGCCCGGCAACGGACGTTAGAGCGGCCGCAGCCTTAGGCCGCGGAATTAAAAAAAAAAACCTCCGGCGCTGGGCAAAAATCCAGGCCCAAACGCTCAATTGCAATACCGAACAACGTTTCCTTGTCCCGCACTGCGAACTAATTCAGAGTAACTAGTTCTTCTGTGCGGGAAAAATCAAGCATTATCTTGACTTGGCGAAATCATCGATGGAGCCACGTTTTTAAAAAAAAAGAAGAAGATTTTTAATATTATGTTGTCAGCAGGTGCACTGCAAGTGGTTATCACTCGTAAGGCCCTTGTTTGGTCCCCTTTAGCACTCATAAAACAACGCTTCCTAATTATGCCATTCTATAGATATAGAATTATATTACAAACAGGTACTCGTGATGTATTCAATGATAATAGCGTCTCGTAATATTTTATGACCGAAATGACTTGACTGCTTCGCTGGCGTAGTGGATACCTAAAGCTGATTGCCGAGCAGAACATATTCAAGTTTTAGCCGACTTCACAAAAAGGATGAGTTCTCAATTCGACTGTATGTTTTTTTCTGTCCCATTGCTATTTGCAGGTTATGCTCGCGAAGCAGACGGCCGAGTGAGAGCGTACCCTCCCCGCTGAGTTTCAAAGTCAGCGGCCAGGACGCCGCAGACTCATCTACGCTACGCCCTATGGCTAGCCACCCGCCGTCCTTACAGAAGCAGGCTAGACGGATTTTCTCACCAACGGGGGATAAAACCCGACCCAAACGATGTGGGATAAACCTCGACCAAAAACCCCAGACAGGTGGCCAGAGTCCGCTGGGCGTCACTGAAAATTGTCACTAGTGCTAACCAGAGGCGCTTGGCAATGGACGTAGACGGCCTTAAAGAAGAAAAGCAGTGGGACCATCAACAAAATCACAATTCCTTCTAAATCGTTACGCGAAGGGTAAACAGAGGCGTTCATTACGTCCACATTTCGCCAATTACACCCGGAAACTGCACTTTAAGAATTTTTACCAGAGTCTCGTCCGTGTCTCAACAGGTGATGACGCACCGCTTGCAGGTGCTGACGACTTGGGTCTTACGGATGTCGATAAAGCCCCTTAGCAACCGTGGTATGTTCTAAGTGGTTAATATAAAGAGTAGACTTTTATTTACACTGTACGGACGTTTATCATCAAATTAACATAATTATGGCACTATATCATACATTTTATGACACTCTACTGTCGTGTATCCATAATGGTACTTACTTTTTTTTAAATAATACTGCATGTCGCATGCTCGTCAAACGTGTCAGTCGCATACTACGAGGCCGTCGAATACTATGATCGGTGATCTAAGATAAGTAAATCGATCTCACTTGATGTAAGCTAACAAACATTCCTACCTACTCGTACATATACATACGCATGTTTCTCCGAAGGGATAGGCAGTGGCCCTTTTTAACTGACTTCCAAAAAAGTAGGAGGTTTGACTATATGCTTTTTTTTATGTTTTATATTTGGACTGGGTGTATGTTTTATCTTGGGACATTTTAATTTGGTCCCTTTTCTTCAATTATTTGGTATTGTGTACTTATAGTCCGAGACGCCCAGGACTTTAATTGGCGGTGCCACAGCGGCTGCCACGTAAGATTTTGTTGCCTTTCATCAACTTAACATAATTATCATCGCAAGGCAACGGATTTCTAATTATTTTTTTCAAAATTACAATATAGCTGCTACTTTTTATTAAATTCATTCGGCTATTTTGGACATAACCCATTATAAAGGTGCCCGGTGACCACACCTCTGCCTACCCCTTCGGGGATATAGGCGTGATATGTGTGTGTGTGTGTGTGTGTGTGTACTTAAATGTGTTTTTGTTCAATATAGGTACATAAAGAAATTCAATGAGTACTTACACATTCTACGTAAATTAAAAAAAAATGTTCAAAGGCATGCATACATTCAAATATAATTGCAATTAAACAACAACTGACAAATACTTAGAGACAAAATAATGGTTATCTTTACAATAAATGTGAAAAAAAGAAGTCATAACGCTAACTAACATCTGTCTAACTACTAAAGAATTTAGACCTATTTATAATATAAATTGTCTTTCTATTCATAGTTCTATTAAAACTGGTTAAACACCGGTTAATCTCATTACCAATTAACTTAGTACTCAACTTAAGTGGAATTACACAACTGCAAGAGCTCAATTTACGTTAGAAAATATAATGTGGGGCAATGATTATATTTTACCTAATCTATACTTATAATAAATCTGTAGAAGTGAAAATTCTGTACATTGAAAATATCAAAAAAATAAATGGCAGGGGGTGTTACTAGACCAACACCGAACCCAAAACTGTGATTAAATTTTTTTTTGTCTGTCTGTCTATTTGTTCAGGCATCACGCAAAAACTACCGGTTTGATTACGATGAAACTTGGTATAATTATTCTTAATTATCCTGGGCACCACACTGGGTACTTTTTATCCCGGAAAAGTTTATACAACAAAAAACAAACAAAATTTTGCGGTTTGATCCCTAGACCCGATTACTGTACCAACTGCAAATATTAAGTTTGTCGTAGGTTACGTCACCCGCAGGGGAGTTCACTAAGAGGCGCTGCACACGGCTAAGATACTATAATATTTTATCTTAAGATACAATATCGCTCAACAGCTATAATAAATCAGTAACTGGTAATCAAGAAAGCTATAACACGCAGGCGGGGCTGCGGGCAACAGCTAGTATAGGTACAATAAATAAAACCTACTTCATACAATAGGGTTCAGCGATAATAACTTCACAAATAGTTTAAAAACACACGTCAAAAACACCAAAATGGAAACAAATAATTACTTATCGGAATTGGACCAAATTGGGAAGTGGTAACATTCATATTGCACAAAAACATAATAGGTAAACTACACACTCATATCACGCCTATATCCCCAACGGGGTAGGCCGAGGCGCATGACACACCCACAATTTGCCAGTATTTTTGGTCCCACGTAATAGGGGGTAAGCCTATTGCCGTCAACGGTCATCCTAGAAAGTGGGCTATGTCCAAAATGACCGAATTAATTTAATAAAATAAGCAACTATATTATAATTTTGAAACCCGTTGCCTTGCGATGAAATGTTGATGAAAGGCAAGAAAATCTTAGTGCCAGCCGCTGTGGCACAGCCAATTAAAGTCCTGGGTGTAAACGGGGTAAACTAGTTCCTAGGATAACCCTAGGTATCCTAGGTTATAAGTTTTTTTTTATATACTGCGGGGAACCTAGAATACCTTTGCTTTTTGTATTGTTACGATAAAATTACAGTGACTCCAATTAAGTTATTTTATTTCTAAGACCATAAAGACTCTAAGTTCAACACGCGTACCTTTTAAATTAAAATACATTTGGTAATTAAATCTAGTAATACAAAAAAAAAACATATCTTAAAAACATACCGCTAGCACCTCCAGAGAGGAATCCAATGGCAGCAGTGATAAACTATGTATAACCATATTATATTCTTCTATATAATAATAGTACAGTGATATTTTCAACAATCCTCTCTATAACTGCATACTGATTCTAATAATAACACTGCGCAGGCGCATGTATTGGTGGCCAGTTATGGCCGCCGGTCGGCTAATTTCTTACCATCTGATAACAACCCGCGATCTCCAGTAATAAGACATTCGTGAAGATCACACAATGTTTAGATGCGGCAGGTTGAACTATAAAATATAACACCTCAAAACAACACACAAAAACTGACTTCAATTACCGGAGTGGGACCAAATAATTGTCAGAATGGGACCACTCGGGACGCAGAAGTTTTCAATTAAAAGAAAAGTAGGAGTTAGTAGTAGGAGTATTAAGTAGGTATAAGCAGGCCTATGTCACTCGCCTAACAATACCAAAATATACGTGACGTCAGCGACAACTTGAAGTTGTAATTCAGTAACGGTTGTCTCTTGTTTGTGATACGGCATGATTATTGGTCAAATTAAAAATAAATAAAACTTTTTCCTTTTTTAGCGTGCTGTGCTATAGAATCTGGCGCTTTAATTGCCATTTACCGAGCAATATAATAATATGAAGCGAAAATGAGCCTTTTATTTGTGTGATTCTCTAGAAAAGTATAAGTTACACATTGCACAAGCACATCGTAATAGGACAAGTATCATTTTCAATAGAAATACTTGATTCTCGAGAAAAACTCGTATAAATTACAGTAAACATACAAGATATACTACTTATGGTATTACGATTTTAAAAAAATGTAATTGAATCCCAAGCTTATCGGTGTTGCAACTCGTAATACTAAGTTCTTGTATTCTAAAAATAGTTTTTAATGTTTTCCAGAAGAATAATATTAGAAATTGCAAGTAACTACGACGGTTTCCTCGAAGGGATTGCCAGAGGTATATTAATTGTACGCTCACTTTTAGCCAATAACTTGTTTGGTCGAAACAATGACTCATTTTTAATTAAAATTGATTGTTTAATTTTAATGAAACATGATTGAATTTAAATGAAATTCAGCACGGAGACGAGATTTTTTTTTTTAATTTTTAGGGCAAATCACACAACACCATCCAGTCTCAAACTAAGTAGAGCTTGTGATATGAGTACTAGATAAACTGATATAAATACTTATATATTTTTTAAATATATATTTTATATATTTAGGAAACATCCAGACTTCGGCACAAAGTTTGATCCGGGAATCGAACCCGAGACTCCGGCGTCGAAAGCGGATGCACTACCGACCACGCCACCGAAGCCATTTGCACGCTAGAACAAATCCTAATTTAGGCGATTTATATCGGACATCTTTGGGAACATTATATTAAAACTTATTGCATGTTCAAGATCACTTCACTGTTAATCTGGCCCCTTGTGGTTAAACACTCATCAAATTCCGGTGGTAATTAGGGCCGAAAAAAATATTCAGATTACTTATTAATGCATAAAACTGTAAGAATAATTTACGGCAATAGGATTGCTGCTAATGGCCAACCAATCTACTGGCATAGTGTGGGTTTGTTATGTACTGCTACCTATCCCCTTGGGGCATAGGTGTGAGTATATTTATAACTAATAATAGTAATAGCTTCCGTTTCCTATGTATGCTTGGATCTTTAAAACTACGCGACGGATTTTGATGCGGTTTTCACCAATAGATAAAGTGATTATCGAGAAAGGTTTTTGTGTATATAATTTGTCAAGCGAGGCAAGCCGCGGGCTTCCGCTAGTAGTAAGTAAAAGATGTTGATTTGGGCAATTCATCAACACTTTGGCGGTGTCTTCTTTGATAGATTATTAAGCCTGCGGGCGTGTAATGAAAAAATAATTTACTAAGATTTATAGCTTACTCAAGAACCGGTAAATTGCACTCAGTTTGGGACATTTAAGTTAAGTGCAGTGTACGCGCATTGGACGCTAATTTTTGCAAAAGTGTAAAAAAAAACTACAAAAAACATTTGTGAGTATAATCGCACGGTGTTCTTGGCAAGCGATGATGATTTTTTATAATTAAAAAAGGCTTTTGACATCAAAACAAGGCGTAAATATTTAGTAGTAGCGTAGTAGTAGGCAGAGACCACGGATTTCCACTTACTGCGACTTTCATTAAAGTATTCATGCATGCTCGTCGGTTATGGGTGCTTTTAACCTGGCCTTTATTCAAGACATCTGCGATTTGGTAGCCATAAGTCCGCCTAGGTCGACCCTTACTAGCTTGTCCATTCACACTCGCTTCATATATCTGTTTTGTCAGTCTCCTATCGTACATCCTCTTAACATGACCGAACCATCTAAGCATCCCTTTTTCAATTTTGGTTACATCTTCTGTCACCACAACGTTCCCGTATCAAGCTGTTCCTTACTTTATCCACTAGCGTTACCCCACCTTTACTTCTCAAACTTCTCATTCATCCCGATCGCACCTATATCCCGGAGGGGGTAGGCAAAGAGGCATTATACACCCACTTTTGTATAAAGTTTTGTTGGTCCCATGTTATAGGGGACAAGCCTGTTGCCGTAACCGGGCACTATCATAATATGTAATATATAATAGGTTTAAGAGAAGCTAATTATATGCCCACATTCATGACCAATCTCATATATCTTGATATAATTTATAAGGAGCGACGAGCGAGGAGTCTAGAGTAGCACATAGGTACTGCTATGCAGATGTATAACGCATAATATGTAGATCATAAAAAGGAATTAAAAATAAATTAGCAATTCACCTGTTTCATTAAACACCTGTGTAGTAGTGTGTACTCACCTTTATGTCCTTATTAATAATATTTAGGTACCTACTTGAAACTGTATGTACACACTTTAATATCTACCATTCAAAAACACCATGTATTGCGACTCCTGCGCAGTATTTCTAATGGATTTGATATAAAAATGCTTAAAACTGCATAAGTTTTTTAAATCTACCTTTTTTTCCGTCCGTGGCCCAAGGACGATCCTTTTACGTCCATTGCCGGGCGCCTCAGGTGCGCACTCTCAAGTATTTCCAGTGGCACTCTGCGGACTTTGGTCACCTGTGGGGCCTCTGTCTAAGGTTGGGTCGAGTTTCGCGTCGGAGAGTGAATTCTTCTAACCTGCTTCCTGAGAAAAAGAGTCTTGACAGACAGACTGACGGACAACAAACTATAAGGGTTACTTTTTTATCCTTTTGAGGTACGGAACCCTTAAATTGAGAAACGTCAAGTCTATGTGGGTGTGCAATGCATCTCAGCATACCCCCTCAGTGAACATGAATTATATCAAATGATGCCACTGTACTGAACAATTAATATAGAAAATGACGCAACCCTACTTTACTAGGATATCTTAAATAGTTATTTGATAACCCTTCGTAATTACATAGGCAACAGATACGTAATTAGAATTGACATTTATAACTGTCAGTATGACAGCTGAAGTTGCCGTATAAAATTAATAAGGATGACGGAAGGCTCAATCATATGGTCAAAGTAATTATAAAGTAACTCAATAACCATATAATAAGGTGTTATTACGTGTGCATATTTTTATTATGACGGATTCTGGATGCGGCGGGCACGCTTTGTAGTTTATTTATTGCAAATTGATCTGAAGTTCACGCAATAAAAATTAATTACTTACATGTCTAATAAAACCTCTAAAAACCCAAAGTGCCTGGAAACTTTTGACTGCTTCGGTAGCGTGGTCGGTAGTACATCGGCTTTCGACTCCGGAGTCTCGGGTTCGATTCCTGGGTCGAACCAGATATTTGTGTGATCCACAAATGTTTGTTTCGGAGTTAGGGTGTTATCTATGTTATTATGTATTTAGAAACAAATAAGTATGTTTATCAGTCCAGGCTCCAATCGCTCCTAGATCTTAGATCCCAAACCAACCTCACTTAATGGAGCACCTGTCGATCAACAGACGAGGCTCTAGTGAACTGGAAAGATTACCAGATAAACACGTCAAAAAACGTATTTCATATTACCTGAATGAGACCAAATAATTGTCGGAATGGAACCACTCGGGAACTAGTAGCTTTCATTTAAAAAACATACAAACGAATTGTGAACCTAACCCTTTTTTTAAGTCGGAAAATATAGCTTTCAATTAAAAAACATACAGACGAATTGTGAACCTAACCCTTTTTTTAAGTCGGGTAATATAGCTTTCAATTAAAAAACATACAGACGAATTGTGAACCTAACCCTTTTTTTAAGTCGGGAAATATAGCTTTCAATTAAAAAACAAACAGACGAATTGTGAACCTAACCCTTTATTTTAAGTCGGGAAATATAGGCACGCCATTACGCAGGTCGGACCAACAGAGTAACAGATGAAAAGTAGGCGTATAATATACATAGTTACCAGTATTGCCTATTGCCTACTAAAAATAAAAGAAAATAACCCAAATATTTTTGTATTTCAAAGCAATGAGTTTGCTTAAACTATTCTTAAAATATTAAGAAAGAAATTATAAATACACGGCCTTTCCCTAACAGGGGGACTGCTGTGACCAACTGAGCTACGATGACCACTACCGACGACATCGAATTTTTGCTTCATATCATATTCATAATTTCTACATTGCGCTATTAAGGTTAGCGTTGGTTCCACCTACCGCAGTTCTACCGAACTGACGGTTTTTGTGATCTATTTATAATTTCTTTCTTAATATTTTAAGAAAACAACCCGTTCAAAAATATGTTTACAGTTGAAATTGGTACGAGTAGTTTCATTTTGCAATTGTTTACAACTACCCCACATTGATAAGTTCCCTAACCCTCATTTGGCGACGCCGATGACCATTTTGACCCATAATACGACCAACATTTATAGGGTTGTCAAACATGTAAAGTGTTCAAAGAAAGACTTTATTGGTTATTGAAAAAACGTATTGACGTTGCTACCCTATTCTGCAAAATTATAAAATAACACACGAAGAAAAGTTTTCTAGAGTTTTCTAGAAAAAAGTTTACAGCAACATGAAAAATTTGTATCAAGAGACTCTTAAAATAAACTACAATAACAACGTTTTCATGCTTCGAAATATAGGGAAATACCATTATAAAATACGAATTTTTAAAAAAACCTCGTTAAAGTTATGGTTAATAACTCTTTGTAGAAATAAAATGTTAAGAAACTTACATTTTGGTATACCTATTGAACTGTGTCAACCCTATACAACTTGCCCTTTGTTATCCTAGCCACAAAATAAGCCATCCAAAAACCGCAAGGGCTGTCGACCACGAATTGAATCTCGATGACCATTAGGACAAAGCATTTGTTCAATTTTTTATTTGTAATAAATAAAATTAAGAAATATTAGTAAGAATATTATCAGGTTAGTATTAACAGACAATGTTTTTTGTAAGAAGGTTTTAAAAATATAGTATGCTCAGTTAGTGAGAAACCCCTTGAAAGAGAATTGACGCTGGTATATGTCCTGTCCTTATGATTACAGAAAGTATACCATACTCGTTGCTTTAGAAACCTACCTATGTACTACGATATTTATTACTAGAGCGGTCGCTCGCGACTTCGTCCGTGTGGTAATTTGGAATTTATCCCGTTCCCGTCGCTTGTAATTGGTTCCGTCGCGTCACCCGTAATAACATCTAGCTTCGCAAATAATTATTTTAGAACGAATTTCATTTATGTTATAATACGTTTACATTATTATATATTACACTTTACGAGGGACTACAAAATACTGGTAAAATTAGAATGGGTCTCATGGCGCCTCTGCCTACCCTGGCCTTCGGGGATATAGGCGTGATATACAGGTGTATTTTTGAAACGGGGCAGTAAGGGCAAGAACCTTAACCGTTGTAGTTACAGCAAAATGTTCTTAGGAGACCTTCCCTAACTTTTTGAGATATTTTAAACTGCATTCACAGATTTTGCAAAAATCTAACAGGAAATGCAAAAAGTCCTGAACATTTTTTTTGTGCCAATCGATTCTATTTCATGTGGGGATCAAAGGTCTCTATGGGACCATTTTAGCTTTGAGTTCTAGGAAAGACAGACATTGCCAAAAACGTTTCCCATACATTTCGGCAAGAGAATCAAATTTCTACAATGGTCAAACTTTTTGCTATGGGGCAGGAAGTGGGTAGGATTGACTATAAAAAAAATAAAAATAATTTTTACCCACTTTTAGGGAAGGTCTTCTAAGAACGTTTTGCTGTAACTACAACGGTAGATACTTGCCCTTACTGCCCGTTTCAAAAATACTTCCTGTATGTGTGTGTGTGTGTGTGTGTGTGTGTGTGTGTGATCTAATATCTTAAGGCTCAATTAAAATCGGTGTGGTCAGTCACACTTAAAGGATTATTGGGGTTTTGGGCTTCAAAGTCCAAATATTTACATTTCAAGGTTCAGATTAAAATATTATAGTGGTCAGCTTTATATTGTTTGCGTTTGATTATAAATGCTAATGGGTAAGTACTTAGGGGCCATCTCCCAATACATTTCCGGGATCCAATTCATCGTTACCTGCACTCGGTGATCCTGCTGACAGACTGACAGGCTAGAAACGCTACAGCCTTGTCTCTATTAGTTGGAACAAACAACAGGCTAGCTACTTGTTGGATAATGAACGCCTTAAAGGACATGCTTTTTTCATGATTTTGTTCGGGATATAGGCGTGATATGTGTGTGTGTGTGTGTGTGTGTGTGTGTGTGTGTGCTTGTGTGTGGTTTTAAGTGTAGCCAGCAAAGTGCTCAGTTTAATATCACGTTTACAACCGCGTTTGTAAGTTCGTGTGTTTGATGCTTATTCCCTAACATGTTCGAGACCTAAGACAACCTTAATTGCTAGAGGTGCACCTGTCAAACCATCGACGAGGGTCTAACAAATATAAAAGTCCCGATTAACGGAATATAATACCTTAGATTAACAGTCTCTGGTGAAATGCGGGAGTTCAAACGATGGCAACCCCTACGGTTAAACTGGTATAATTATGTTAAATTATAGTAAGTATATTGAACCATTATACAGCAATTATAGCGCTAAAACAAAATGTTTACCTTTCCGACCAACACAGCGCGTCGTCTCTGTACCTGAAAATTACAAAAAAAAAAATTTTTAATAAGATTGAACAGATTTTCAGAATCAAAGAATCAATTTCGTTTATTCAGCTTAGCCCTATAAAGAGCACATATTATGACTGTAAATTTTATGTCAAGCAATATTATAAATTAGTAGATTATACAACAACTGAAAAGAAAGAAAATGTAATTCGAGTTACAAAGTTGGATCCCGGGAGTAGAGAAGGATTCTTAAGTAGAATCCTGAGCGGAGCGAGGGATACAAGGACCGAGATAATTTTTTTTTCACGAATAGTCTACTCTACTTTATACCATTGACTGCGAGAAAATAAGGTAAAGGTTTCCAACACCTACATTGTCTGACGGAAATGGGGGGAGGGGGGGGGAGGTAACCTCAGCCTGCCAGTAGTTACGTTCAGCTTTCTTTTTTTTTGTAGTCTCCTAAATCGTCTATTGAAGCTCGTTCCAAATGCAAATGGCATTATTCACTTGTGAGTAAATGAGCGTTTTATTCACTGTTATCGATGAATAAAGTTCACTTTTTCGAGGGGCAATTGTATAAACTAAATTAAGTAACCATTTGAAAATGATTCTTTCGCTGGTTCGGTAAGTTGGTTTTACTGAGAAGATACCAGCAAGAAACTCAGGTAGATTATGCATTTTCTTTTTAATATAGTTTTGTTTGCATTGTGTTACAATTTATATTGTATGTGTGGTTAACAACAGAAGATTAGGGTGATCATGCATTTTTATCATTAATATATTCAGATAGATTTCACATAGATTAATAAGTGTAGATATAGCCTTTTTAAATTTTATCGATTATAGTCGAAATTAAATACTTTTTATTTGAATAAAGCGTACAAAAAAGTCCTGTAAAGTCAGACTGAGGCATTTTATACCCCCTATAAACTGCTAATTCTTTTATTTTGTCAGTTACTTGAATGGTTGTACGTTATTGATGGGCGATCCTTTAACCGTTGCAAAATGAAAAAGGGTCAATGTCAGCAGGTGTATCATGTAAAGGTGAAGAAGGCTTGGGCCCCGGAGATGTTGCTAAGACTACTATCACGCATTTTTTTTACATATTTTTGATTTATATTCATAATATTTCATTACGTAACATATTTTATAACCTCCAACCCCTAGCGATGTTTTTATTAAATCGGTTCACGTGTTGAATACGTGTTCATATTGTCAATATGAAATTTCAGAACGTAATATATGAGGAAATTTCATTAGGCATGTTTCATAGGAAAAGTGAGGGTTCGTATACAACGGGATCTATACTAAAAGAAATATACCTATAGACATAATATTGTATCAATAACTTTTTCAAAGCGTTATAAATAGGTAAACTGAGCTTTCCATTTGTGTGAGTTATCCTGAAAAGTAGAGCAAAAAGGCTGTGTTTAAAACAAGTCACATTATACGTTCACGTACGTGCACTCACACAAATGCAAAGCTCAGCTTACGCCTTTTTACCTATACCTGTGACAGGAAGCTCAAATTCTAACGTTGGTTCTAGCGGACGCCCGCGTGATATAGTTTTCTCGTTCCTATTTCCCACGGGAACACATTACCGGGATAAAAAGTAGCTTACATCATTGAGGAATAATCTAGATATATATAACTGAAAGAATTTTCCAAATCGGTTTAGTAGTTTCGAAGCCTATACAATGCAAAGAAACAATTAAATATTTCCTCTTTATAGTATTAGTTTAATAAAAAAAATTAATTTAATTTATTTAGAAACAAACAGTCATATAAATAACCAATTTTACAGAACCTTCATATAATTGAAAACTTACAGTTTCCTGTATTTTAGAATAAAAATACATAAAAAAACAAAGAACAAATTTTGTATATTTAAAGTTTAAAAGTACAACATAACACCTAAAATTTATTTTAGGTGTTATGTTGAACAAAATTAGAAAATTAGACACAACAGTTGTTGTATCTACAGGCGTAAGCTGAGCTTAGCATTTGTGTGAGTTATCACGAAAAGTAGAGCAAAAATTTTGTTTAGATACAACAGCCATTTTCTCTTGACTAAGAACTACCTGCATAGAGGTAGTTCACACTTTTACACAACTCTAATACAGTTGTTATATTTACAATTCAAACTAAATTACTGTTCTAAATATTTAGTTGCCGTGCATAGAACTAAATTTCCTTAGACTAATGCACCATACAACTTATTCTATTGAGTACATTGTGTGGTTCGAGTTCAATAAGAAACTGAGTAATATTACTATTGTATCTCATTTTACTGACTTATGTAGAACAAGCGATTTCTCTGCCTGCATTCGGTTATTATCTTTTATTATTAGCAAACGTAAAATGGGTGTTGGAAATAACTTTACATGTCTGTAAATTCTTTAATTTGTACTCATCTTACAAGTATTGTGATCTACATTTAAACTAATATTACAATGAGGTATTTGTTTGTAGGTTGGTATTTAGGTGGTGATCTTTAAACCAACTGAACGGATCCAGAATATTCTGGCGCTAATTTGTAGGTCATTATCCTTGATTACCTACTATAGGCAACTTAAATGTGTTCCCGTGAGATTGGGACATAAGAAACCAAGTTGAAGAATCTAATCAAGTATCAAGCAAAATGTAGATTACCATCACAGAAAAATACCAGCCATAATACCTATTATTGTTGAAGAAGTCGTAAAGTATGAGGCTGTATAAACGGCGTTCCTTTACCTGCTTATTGTGCATTGAAAAAAAAAAGAAATATCGTTCCGATAAGCCAAAGACTCTAGAGTAGTAAAAAGTATTAATGCATTACTATGTTAAACAACATTATGTTCTTATGTATGCGAGATTGGTATCAGGATGAAATAAGATGGTCCAGTTTACATTTAACTTTATGAATATAGTTACGAGTATGACATTCTTCGCGCCATTTTAAGTCATCAGAATTTTTGATATAATCCATTATGGATCTGATCTATTCACTTTTGCTTTAATCTGACATTATCTATACAGTTATTCTTGGGAGGTGAATACTTACATGAACATTAGTTACCTACTTACACAAAACTTTCTTAGATACATTCTTAGATGCTTTTTAGGGTTCCGTGCCCAAAGGGTAAAACGGGAACCCTATCACTGAGACTTCGCTGTCCGTCTGTCCGTCTGTCTCCACGCTGTACCTATCTCATAAACCGTGATAGTAAGAAAGTTGAAATTTTCACAGATGATGTATTTCTGGTGCCTCTATAACAACAAATACGAAAAAATTGAAAATAATAAATATTTAAGGGGGCTTCCATACAACAAACGTGATTTTTTTTTGCCATTTCAGTACGGAACCCTTTGTGCATGAGTGTGACTCGTACTTGGCCGGATTTTATTAGGATCATAAGTCCCGTCATTTTTTAGTATGTGCCCGGTGACGGCAATAGGCTTGCCCCGTATTACGTGGGACCAAAATTACTGGCAAATTGTGGGTGTGTTATGCACCTCTGCCTACTTCCCGGGATATAGGCGAGATATGTGTCTTAGTAAAACCTTCCCAGTGATCGAGAACGCAGAGAATATTTTAAAAGAATTTCTGTAAATATTGTAACTCAGTAACCTACACCTACTAACTTATTTTTTTGTGTAAATGAACATATTCTTCACAATATTCCACACAATAATCCTTGCCAATAATATTATAGACAAGGAAAGAAATGACTGAAACAAGGCTGGAGTGCGGTTACGCTAAGCGCGCAATCGCGAAATGCTCCAAGGGTACTATCAACATGTCAGTGTCAGATTGAAAAGTGACACGTACGGACGGACAGACGGAGAACGACGGGCGTATAAGGGTACTTTCTTCAGCTTTTGCTGATAGTACCCTAAAACGACACGATAAAAGAAAAAGTCAAAGGACAAAAGTAATAAATCGTTGATTGAACTGAGCAAGTCTATTGCTAAGTTGAATTTAGAACATGACAATATTCTTTTAAAAGTTCTATAATAGGATAAGGTGTTATACAATGTGTTCCTAACACGAGTGCACATAAAAAGTAATAGAATTCAGTTTAGGAACGCCCGTACGCTGCTAGGGTTGTCAAATTTTACATAATAACTGTCACTTTTTTTTTAAATATCCATTTTTATATTTATCTAGTTTTTCATAATATTTTCCTTAGGTTTTATAGTATTTAATAGAATTAGTTAATGCTGAGCATTTAACGGATTATTATGTATAGTTATTTTATAGTAGGCTGGAATGGAGTACCTATGAGTATACTTAGATGCTTTGTAAACAAAAAAAACTACGCTTTAAAATGTTTGTTGATCTAACACCATGGGATCAAAATATTGGATAGAAACAGGCGTTACTTGGCGAAAATCCATGACAAAACAATGGTAAGTAAAATGTTTTTAAGAAAAAACCTTTTAAATTTATATAATAGCATTAATTTTTCGCAGAATTAAAAGGACAACAAAACGTCGACAATTGTTTCGCCTCTAAACGAGGCATTATAAAGACTGTTCAAGGCTGTTCTCTCTGAGACAGTCTTGATAATGCCTCGTTTAGAGGCGAAACAATTGTCGACGTTTTGTTGTCCTTTTAATTCTGCGAAAAATTAATGCTATTATATAAATTTAAAAGGTTTTTTCTTAAAAACATTTTACTTACCATTGTTTTACCATGGGATCCACAATCTCTGGGGTTATTCTTCCCAGGGCTTCTGGTTTTAAAATGGTATCGTGGTGGCATTGAAACATAATTATGTTTTAAAGATTTTCTCATACAATCTGAGTACTTTTTCAATGTATGCACTTACCCAGTTGATTCTGTGCATCATGCTGGTCGACTTCTAAATAATACCAGTGGCAGTATGTCCGCCTTGGTCCATTAAATTGTGCATGAAGCTCAAATAAAACGAAGTCTAAAATAGTCCGAGACGCCCAGGACTTTAATTGGCTGTGCCACAGCGGCTGCCACGTAAGATTTTGTTGCTTTTCATCAGCATTTCATCGCAAGAAAACAGGTTTCAATTATTTATTTTTTTCAAAATTAATATAGCTGCTACTTTTTCTTTCTTAGGCTACTTGTGTATTTCGTTTGGGATCGAACTCCTCCTAAACGACTGGACCATTCTTTTTGAAATTTGGCACGGTCATAGTGACCATCACCGTGAGTGCATATATCTGAATTCATAAATATCGGTCCAGTCGTTTAGGAGTTCGACCCGGATCGACAAACTCAGCTCAATTATTGCAACAGCAGAATGTATTGCATACCTAGTTAAATTCCATCAGCCATTTTGGACATAACCTATTATATGTGTGCCCGGTGACGGCGTCGACAATTGTTTCGCCTCTAAACGAGGCATTATAAAGACTGTTCAAGGCTGTTCTCTCTGAGACAGTCTTGATAATGCCTCGTTTAGAGGCGAAACAATTGTCGACGTTTTGTTGTCCTTTTAATTCTGCGAAAAATTAATGCTATTATATAAATTTAAAAGGTTTTTTCTTAAAAACATTTTACTTACCATTGTTTTACCATGGGATCCACAATCTCTGGGGTTATTCTTCCCAGGGCTTCTGGTTTTAAAATGGTATCGTGGTGGCATTGAAACATAATTATGTTTTAAAGATTTTCTCATACAATCTGAGTACTTTTTCAATGTATGCACTTACCCAGTTGATTCTGTGCATCATGCTGGTCGACTTCTAAATAATACCAGTGGCAGTATGTCCGCCTTGGTCCATTAAATTGTGCATGAAGCTCAAATAAAACGAAGTCTAAAATAGTCCGAGACGCCCAGGACTTTAATTGGCTGTGCCACAGCGGCTGCCACGTAAGATTTTGTTGCTTTTCATCAGCATTTCATCGCAAGAAAACAGGTTTCAATTATTTATTTTTTTCAAAATTAATATAGCTGCTACTTTTTCTTTCTTAGGCTACTTGTGTATTTCGTTTGGGATCGAACTCCTCCTAAACGACTGGACCATTCTTTTTGAAATTTGGCACGGTCATAGTGACCATCACCGTGAGTGCATATATCTGAATTCATAAATATCGGTCCAGTCGTTTAGGAGTTCGACCCGGATCGACAAACTCAGCTCAATTATTGCAACAGCAGAATGTATTGCATACCTAGTTAAATTCCATCAGCCATTTTGGACATAACCTATTATATGTGTGCCCGGTGACGGCAATAGGCTTGTCCCCTATTACGTGGAACTAAATATACCGGCAAATTGTGGTTATGTAATGCACCTGTGCCTACCCTTTCGGGGATATAGGCATGATATGTGTGTGTTGAAAATCAGTTTACAAACTGTTCGCACAATTAACAATGCACAAGCAATGTGTGACAACCCTAACAAATAAGTGTTGCAATTGTCAACAGCCGCGACAGCCCGTTTTGCATTTTATAACTCGCTCCTGAACGTTCTACACAGTAATGATCGCCATCAATTTTTACTGAGTCCTATCAATTCACGCTCAACAACGCTTTGGAGGAAATTTTAGAACTTTGAAGAATATTTTAGCAGGTTATAAATCAGCCGTATAAAATTTAACACATTTTTCTAATAAATATCGTATTTAAAAAAGTTATGAAGAATATTTTTAAAGCAGTAAGAATATACTTAGGGTGCATAGGTAGTGGTCCTAGCAATACCTGTCTTAGAGGCTCGCTCGAGCCAACATTACCTAAATATGGTGCACCTACCAATCCATGGCAATATAGTTCCCACGGAAACATTACCATAATAAAAAGGAGCTTATGTCCTTCTTCAGGCTTTGGCCTATACACACACACATATCACGCCAAGGGGTAGGCAGAGGTGCATTACACACCTGCAGTTTGCCAGTATTTTTTGGCCCACGTAATAGTGGGCAAGGCTATTGCCGTCACCGGGCACATTTATAATGGGTTATGTCCAAAATGGCCCAATGAATTTAATAAAAAGTAGCAGCTATAGCGTAATTTTGATGTTCCCGTTGCCTTGCGATGAATTAATGTTGATGAAAGGCAACAAAATCTTACGTGCCAGCCGCTAAGGCACAGCCAATTAAAGTTATGGGCGTCTCTGACTATCTTTGTACCAAATTTCATTTAGATTTTAGAGCGATGATTTTTAATGATTTTAAAAGTGAGCATCGTGAGGCGATGGTTTGCTGAATTTGAGAGAGGTCGAGTTTCTTTACATGACGAATTTCGTGAAGGGCGGCCTTCAACTGCCGTCAACGAAATAATGTTGTTACTGTTAAGCGGTTAATTGAAGAAAACCCGCGGATTAACTATGAGACAATTCGAGGACTATTGGGGATTGGTACGAGTCAAATCCAGAAAATATTACACGAAGAATTGAAAGTTCGGAAACTTTGTTGTCGTTGGATCCCTCTTGAACTGACAGCGGAGCAGAAGCGGGCTCGCGTGGAATGGTGCTCACAGATGCTACTGAAGTACGACCACGGACATTCTAATGCTGTTTATGACATTGTCACAGGAGACGAAACGTGGATTTATTGTTTTGAATCCGAAAAAAAAACAGCAATCTTGTGAATGGGTGTTTGAAAATGAGAACAAGTCAACAAAAGTGAGGCATGCGAGAAACGTTGGTAAAAAACGATCGCGTTTTTTTTCTCCGCTACGGGTCCCATCTGTACAATTCCACTTGAAGATCAAAAGAGTGTTAATGCCGAATGCTATTCTACCATTTGTTTACCCAGGGTGTTAGAAAAAGTTCGCGAAAGACGACTCAAAAGTCGCGTTCTCCTACATCATGACAACGTTTCTTCACACACGGCCAACAAAACATTCATTTTTAGCTTCCGAAAAAGTACAACTCGTCACCCATCCTGCGCATAGCCCCAACCTAGCACCCTGTGATTTCTATATTTTCCCCAAAATCAAAGATTTGATGAGAGGTTTCACTTTTACCAACTCCGAAGAGGCAGTGATATCGTTCAAACAGCACGTAGAAAACATGCCTTCAGATCTGTGGTCCTCCTGTTTCAAAAAATGGTTCGATCGCATGAGAAAATGTTTAAAATGTAAAGGAGAGTATTTTGAAAAGCAATAAACATAATATTTTGATTTTAACATGTCATTTTTTTAAGTTACGCAAAACTTATAGTGTGACCTACGTATAAGTAAGAACAAATTAGTCCACGTAAATAATTTAATCTAATATTACTCGCATCTAACCGCCATTATGACACGGTTAATTACCATTAACCCTTGAACCGAACACAGCCGAGTTGTGCCGAAATATCCCGAACAACAAACTTATGGCTATTCCACGCACGTGACGTGTTTCAACTTGGAAATGGTTTGTGGGAACTAATTATGTAAGTGTTTTATAGTCATTATTATTATAGCATAATGGACGAGCAGCAACTTGCTGATATGTCCATATCAGACAGTGTTCACAGAGAAAGTCTTCACATCATCATTCACCGAGCCTTTTCCCAACTCAGTTATGGGTCGGCTTTCCAGTCTAACTGCGATTCGGCTGAACTTCGATATTTTCCGTGAAGCGACTGCCACCTGACCTTCACAACCCATGGGCGATATCGAAGTTCTGTAAAATCCGACCGGTCTAACCGGTTGGATTTTTGATTTAGGGCTCCAACTACCCCTATCGACTGCCATAGATGTTAGTATGACAACCGGGACCGACGGCTTAACGTGCTCTCCGAAGCACGAGGGGTCTCAATGTCTTAAGAAATGGTCACCCATCCTAAGACCGGCCTGAGTCGATGTTGCTTAACCTTTGCAATGTGTTAACATGGTCAGTTACCACTAGACCACGAGCCCCTCCAGAGAAAGTCTTCACATATTGTTGTTAAAGTCGCTAACTAAATTATTGTTCTATGGTTCACATTGTTCTATGGTCATTAACCATTAGTCTAGGCGGGATTTAAAACTATTCACTGATTTAGCAGTCACAACACTTTCAGGAAGTTTATTCCACATATCCACGCCGCGGTTATTGAGACAGTGATAAGCAGTAAGGAAATGTGTGTGTGTCCGGCTGAGTGTGAGGCTGTGTCTCCGGGACAAGTACGGTGTTTGTCGGAGCACGAACATATCCCGCATGTTGGGCAAATTGTACCTGTAGGTTAGGATTTTATAGGTCTCAATGATATCCCGTCTTGTTCCTCGTTCCTGGAGATTATGTTCAAATAATTCTCTCTTGTAAAATTGTTTGTTGCGTATCTCGTAAAAATGGCATGACAAATATTGATGAAACTAATGGACGCCCGTGACGTGTCGTTCGCGTTCCCGTTCTTGCAACATTTAATATTTCACTTTTTTTTTTCATACTTACGAAAAATTGCAAATACTAATAGTCTCAACTCAAGTTTGAGGTTATAATAAATGATGAACAAACACAGTTGTACACTATTGCACAACTTTATTAGATTTATTTTCACCGACCGGTTTCGCTTTTCAGCATTATCAAAGGTGTTTTACTTCACTGTCTAACATATATACAAGCCATTTAAAAATAATAAAATATCTTTACTTAATGTGGGTACATACACATAAAGTCAAGGAGGTAACGTACGAAATTTACCCTGAAAAATGGGGAACTTTCTTCGTTCATAAAATAAGTTCAAATTAAAAAGGTAGCCAATCCAATAAAAAAGGTCAAATTTACAAGAAAACTATGAAATATTAAAACAAAACAACCCATTAATCATGACACAGCAAACATCCGACGTCACATTGTTCCGTATTCTAAATTTAAATCTTTAAATTCGGAACACGTTTGTCTCGTTGGTGACACTCGCGCTTTATTGCATAAAATTACAATATCTGACAGCAGAGGCACATACACAGGGTAGAGGGCGCTACCTTCTTTGTCATTATTGTGTGTCTTTACTATCATGTGTTTAATTGATATTGTGGGAGAATAAATAAACGAGTACATACATAAATCATCATTCACCGAGCCTTTTCCCAGCTCAGTTGGGGTCTAACTGCGTCGGTTGAAGTGACTGCCATCTGATCTCCACAACCCATGGGCGATATTGAAGTTCTGTAGTTAGACCAGTCGGATTTTTGATTTAGGGCTCCAACTACCCCTAACGACTGCCATAGATGTTTGTATGACGGGACCGACGGCTTAACGTGCTCTCCGAGGCACGAAGGGGTCTCAGTGTCTTAAGAAATAGTCATCCATCCTAAAACCGGGTTGACTAGATACATACATAAATATGAATAGGTAACCCTGTCTGTATTCATGAAAATAGATAGAGGCATATTATATGCCCACTTGTCGCCAATACATAGTACCTATACTAAGGTACTTACTAGTAATCGGGTCGTGACTTCTTTGGTCTCGTTTTTGCAATATTTATCATTGCTATTTCGCTTGTATTGGTCGTAGCATGATGCTTATACCTACCTAGCCTTCTTCTATAAATGGGTTATTCAAGACAAAGAGATAATTTTATATGAATATAAATAGGGAAGGGTTGTCTCAAAGTAGCATTAACGTCCATTCAGGAAACGTTCTAAGTGTTTGCCTAGGAGTTAATTTTCATTTGGAGGCTCTGGCAAATATACTCCCCGGTAACGGCAATAGACCTGTTAAGTAGATGTTAACAAATTGGCGAAATGTAGGTGTAATTAGTGATTTTGTCTACCACTTTCGGAAGACGTGATTGGTGTCTGTCTATTTTAAAGAGAGGTCTTAACAGTTACACATTAATTACAATTTACACCAACCAACATCGTACTACAGTCAAATCAAACAATGTAATTGACGACAAACCTACTAACACGCAAACCGACACATGTATAAACAGTGAACAAACAATTTGTACGTTTAGTTGCCACTCCCGCGCAGTTAACTTTACACTGTGTGACAACGAAACGCAATTAGCCGCCAATTACCGGCGCACGCGCAGATAAGATAAAGGTAAATATTCTAAAGATACCTGACACCTCCTTAGTGTATACTGCGTTTTAAATGTAGAAGCTCCTAGTTTCCATAATATAAGTACGAGATACGTAGTTTTTTTTTTTAGATTAAATGGTGTCGAAGGCAATTGTTGTTAATAAGTTAAATTAAACGTACTTTTTTTGGCTTTTACTTTTATTATAAAACAATACAATTGAAACTAACTAAATATGAAAATTACCTATTCTAATGATACCTACTAAAATTACATCTAAATTCTAACATGCGTCAAAGAACTCCTCCGCCTCGTCGCCGACTGGCAATGTTCCGAGAAGGCTGGCAGTATTGCCACGTTGTATGGCAATGCTTATTCTTTGTGCCAAATAGTAGCCTTCTGGTCTTTTTTTTTTTTTTTTTTTTTTTTTTTTTTTAGTTCCGCGACCAAGGCCGCGGCCGCTCTAACGTCCGCTGCCGGGCGTCTCTGGTTACAGGCAGAACGTATTTCCAGTGGCGCCCGGAGCCTTCTGGTCTTGAGAAGAGTCGATCATGAGTATAGATTTTTGAATAGACCGCGAGCGCTCGGATCTGCGTCTCTGCCCCAAACGGTTAAAATATGTAGTCTTCTGCTAAATTGACGTACTATTTGGAAAGGATTATCAACCGACTTCCAAAAAGAAGGAGGTTCTCAATTCGACTGTATTGTTTTTTTTTTTTACTTTTGGACTGGGCGAACCGATTTTGATATTGGGTTCGCCAAATTGACGCCGCCCGCCTGGTGGTAAGTCGTGACGACGTCTAGCGATTGTGGGCCACCCTCACAGCACACAATACTATAGAGAGTGGCCCTCAACTTGACGACCTACTGATGTGCCTCTTCACGCTCCGCTTAAAGAACCCAGGATTATATGTGGGAGGAAACACGTGCACAGGCAGGGCGTTCCAGGCCACTATCGTTCGGCAGAAAAACGAACGTTTAAAACGCTCGGTTCTCGCGAACATTCTATCCACTGTGTGGGAGTGGCATCTCTGCCCGGCACGCGTTGTTCGGGATCGGAAGGAAGAGGGTGGGATCAGATTGAAGAGCTCTTCAGAACACTCGCCATAGTAAATACGGTAGAATGCGGCCAAGGAAGCTATTGTTCGGCGCTGAGCTAGCGGCTCAAGGCTTCCCGTTACCTCCGGACAACCTATAATACGGATAGCCCGTCTTTTCTCCGATTTTTTTAAATTGAAAGCTACTACTACCCAAGTAGTAACATTCCGAAAATAATTTGGTCCCATTTCAATTTGGTCCCATTCCGAAAATAATTTGGTCCCATTTCGGTAATTTGAAGTCGGTTGTTGTGTCAATTTTTGACATGTATTTTTTTATCCATCATGTTTATAAACATACCGTATGTCATACCTAGATAATAAATAGCCGCAGAGCCCAAGTACGAACTCGGAAGGATAACTTCAGGGTGTGTAATTTACCTATCTTTGTATATATTATATAATTCTACTGTACGTGTGTATGTCCCTCAACTCCTCCTAAACGGCTGGACCGATGTTGATGAAATTTTTTGTGTGTGTTCAAGGGGATTCGAAAATGGTTTAGATTCACAATTTGGTTCTTTTTTTTTGCAGGACACCGTCTGTCGGGTCCGCTAGTCTTTAATAAAAAGTAATTCACGATCAAAGCAAACAGATGTTCTATAAAAACAGAAATCATAATTTAACACCTACCAATTGACTACAATATATTTTACTGAGGCAATAACACTAGATAACTCCAATCATCACCCTTTTCTCACGTCCGCCCATCGCCGGAGTCACGTTATAAGTGACATAATTCGACGCAGATTATCGCGCATGCGCGTTGTGGTTATACGCGGATACACAATCAATAATTTTCCATCAATGACCGACACCGGCCGATTATTAGTGAAAAATAAAACAATAACTGTAGGCGTGATTACATGGTTCGATATGGTTGGCATAATATGGATACGCCTTTGTTTCTTATGTTCTATATCCGGAATATTTAATATTTAAAGTATTATTCTTTATTATTAAAACCAATCACACGATGAAATTATCCGTCATCTCACAGTTAATATAAATAATAAGCTGAATTAATAAACAAAACAAATTTGCTCTTTTCGAAAACAATTTGAGCGTTCAAAATAAGTACGCAAGCGCAGTCGCGGAATACGCTTGCATGTGATTTTGTATTAATAACATAATAAAATTGCATTAATTTAAGTTACGTGGTTTTTATTACCAATTAAATTCTAGGGTAAGTAGGACAGAGGAAGAAGGAACTTTTCCTCATCTGTGGCGTAGGTATTAAACTTAAATTAAATGTATGACACTGCTATTTAAGGACATTCAGTAACAGATTTTTTTATAAAGCTATAATGTTGTGCACACTCATGGGTATACGTACAGCCGCGAGGGCGCCGCAGACTCATCTACGCCCATGACCATCGACCTCCATGATCGGGACCTGAGGACGGCGGGATCGGCTCCCGCCGTCCTTACAGAAGCAGGAAATACGTTCTGCTTGTAACCAGAGACGCCCGGCAACGGACGTTAGAGCGGCCGCGGCTTTGGGCCGCGGAATTAAAAAAGAAAAAACATGGGTATACGTAATGGCATAACTTAGATACTGTATTATACCTACTGCCGATTGATGGTACTTGCAGTGTCGAATGAAAATGTCGTACTGAACTGTGAATACGGCGTTTATATAACCCACACATAATCAAAAACATAACCCTCTTTCTGCTCTTATCAGTTAAAACGACAATATATAGGTATATCCATATTATTATTAACAACCCAATGGTGTCTACAATCACAGTCGATATAATTTCCCGTATTGCGCGCTTTGAACATAACCTTTCACACCTTGATCATGCGCTAGCGCTTTTGTACTCGACTGTACCTGGATTGTGTGCATAAATACTAGTGTACGCGATTGTACAGATGTTAATGTTTTAGAATAAAAAAAAGTTTCTAATTCAATGATCTTTATACTATCTTAAAACCATAGACTGGCCATAGACTCCATAGAGCAACGAATTTGGATTATCGATTACTGTCGAAAACATATTCGCGAGAACCGAAAGTTTTAAACATTCGTTTTTCTACCGAAGGATAGTGGCCTGGAACGCTCTGCCTCCGCATATGTTTCCTCCCACATATAACCCTGGGTTCTTTAAGCGGAGCGTGAAGAGGTACATCAGTAGGTTGTCAAGTTGAGGTCCACTCTCTATAGTAATGTGTACTGTGAGATCGCTCAATCGCTAGACGTCGTCGGGACTTACCATCAGGCGGGCGGCGTCAATTTGAAGAGACTCGCTAGATTGTTGGATCAAGGGTCAGATACAGAAGGCTGTCATCCTCGACACGGCACGCATCGTTAGGAGGTTTCTCAGTCTGTGACCTCTACCGCTGGTAGTTTGGGCCCTGCTCCGCTACTGGTGGTGGTCTGACATGGATTTTTTCATAATACTATCATCATCATTCACCGAGCCTTTTCCCAACTAAAGTTGGGGTCGGCTTTCCAGTCTAACTGCGATTCGGTTGAACATCGATATTTTCCGTGAAGCGACTGCCATCTGACCTTCACAACCCATGGGCGACATCGAAGTTCTGTAGTTAGACCGCGAGGATTTTTGATTTAGGGCTCCAACTACCCCTAACGACTGCCATAGATGTTTGTATAACAACCGGGACCGACGGCTTAACGTGCTCTCCGAGGCACGGAGGGGTCTCAGTGTTAAGACACTGAGACCCCTCCGTGCCTCGGAGAAATGGTCACCCATCCTAAAACCGGCCTGACTCGATGTTGCTTAACCTTTGCAATGTGTTAACATTGTCGGTTACCACTAGACCACGAGCCCCTCTATATATAGCCCCCTTTTTCATAATACTATATGTAACTTTTTATATAAATATTGTAAAAAATGTATGTTAAGAATATAATTTGAATAAATGGAGAATAATAATAATAATAAGCGTAATTTTAAAGATCTAAGCATACATAGGGCACGGAAGCGACATTGTTATAATTATTAAATATAAAGATTGTACCCTGTTATGGGAATAGGCTTGCCACCTATTAACTGGGGCCAACATAACTACTGGCAATATGTGGATGTGTAGTGCGTCTCTGCCTACCCCATCGGAGTTTTGGATATGATTATAGATAAGTATGTAGGTATTGAATTTATGTTGCAGGTAAAAAAAGTTCGTATACCAATTGATCTAATTCATACAACGCAACATTCTACGACTGCGACATTCAATGCAGAAGTTATGCATTGAATGTCGTAGCAGAATTTATCATACACATTGTATAGAGACGTTTGACGTACTAGTGAAAGAAATTACTGTATTATTTCAATATATATACTAACAAATTTTACTTTATCAAACACTAATTGTTAACACTTTAAAACAAGTAACAAAATTTAAAAAAAAACATTACAGTTGAAAGTTATTAACCATAACTGAAAAGTGCATCAAAATCAGACTAGTAGTTTCAAAAAAAATAGCATAACCATCGTTTGCTGCAGCGCCCCCTAGTGAGTTAATTGTCACCGTAACACCTATCTAAGAACATGCACCAATCAAACCCAAATTTTTGGTTCAAAAGTAGGTTGTGAGGCCGCAATCCATGCGCTTGCAACATACCTTGACAGTAGCGAAGATGAAGAGGTCATCTTGAAAGTTGACCTGAAGAACGCCTTCAACTCTGTAAACAGGGACACCTTGCTGATACAGGCCAAATTAGAAACCCCCAAAATTTTTAACTTTCTTTGGCAATGCTATAGTCAGCCAATAAAATAAATTTATAAAGACCATCTTTAGAATTCAGTCATTGGATGTCAGCAAGGTGATCCGTTGGGACCAGTCATTTTCAGTTTGGCCCATTAACCCAATAATTCAAAAAATAAAATCAAAATTCAACATTTGGTACCTAGATGACGGTACTTTATGGGGAAAAGTAGAGACAGTTTTACAAGATTTAGCCATAATAAAGAACGAGTTTCAGTCAATTAGCTTAGAACTGAACCCGCATAAATGTGAGATTTTTATATCTGAAAACACAGATAAATTAACAACATTCTCCAAATTCAACTGTTTGGCCCCCAACATAAAAATTTTGGACAAAACTTCTTTACGCCTCCTAGGGTCCCCGATTTTAGAAGATGGCTTTTCCACTTTTATTCAGCTTTCACTATTCTTCGTTTTTGTCTTTTCGTACCCAAATTTCCACATGCCCTCCGTTCAGGACCATTTTGGAAAAATGTAGAAATTTTGGGCAGACTAGACAACTTAATACAAAATTCTTTGTGGAAAATTTTAAATGTAAATATTAATGACGGGCCTGGGTCCAAGCGTCTCTTCCAGTTCGCTTGGGCGGGCTAGGTATTCGTATAGAGTCACAGATGTCAGTCTGCCAGCATTTCAGACCAGAAGGCTGGCTATTTTCTGGCCCAAAGAATAAGTATCGCCATCCAACGTGGCAACACAGCCAGCATTCTGAGAACCTTCCCAGTCGGCAATGACGCGGAGGATTTTTTAAACGATGTTTTGTAATGTAAATATTTGTAGTCTATAATTATATATATACTGTAAAATTACAATAAAATAAAATGTAAATACCCAAATCCAAAACTGAAAACAGCATCAAAATCGAAATAGTAGTTTTGGAAAAAAATAGCAACATGGATTTGCACAATCAATCATCCTCTCAGCCCAAAGGTATATCTCGTCTTCGTCGGGGTAATAACAAGTAAGAAATTATTTAAGAGATTACTCTCACTTAAAAGTTAACAACAAACATTTACCTACTAAACTATGGCTCTAACACTTAAACTACCAAGAAAACATACTTTTATGGGAACCACAGTATTTCCTGTGCCTTACCGCTATTACTAACAGTTAAAAACATATGCTAACACGACACTATCATCATTAAGTGAGAGAGAAACGTTTGTATACCTGTAAACTGTTCCAAATCTCTATATTGTAGAATAACATACTCGTATTCATTACTAGCGGGTGCCTTCTTGACAAATTATATGCACAAAAACCTTTACGAGAATCCATTGATGAAAACGTCAAGCAAGCAAGCATCAAAATCTGATCTGAGCATACATAGGGAATGGAAGCGACTTTGTCTAGTACTATGTTATATTTGAGCGAAGCGAGCGAAGTTCAATCTTAGGCGACTCATGTATTTCGTTTGTCCGCATAATCCTCCTAAACGCCTGAACCGATCTCCTTCAAACTTACCACAGCGATAAGGTGTGGAACAAAAACAAAATCGTTGTCGTTCGAAAATTTAACACTTCGCTCACTTTTTTGCAACAGCATATGATATGATGGGTATTAAAGATTTAGAAGTGCTTTTGCGCGTATGCTTTACTGATCAGTTTTAACATCATCTACTCGTAATAACAATACTTGATTTCCCGAAACGGTGGTCGAAAGGATATTAAGGTATTCCTACGTCCAGTCCAGTTCTTATCCAGTAACTTTGTTAACACCACGTTTTATATGTCCATCACTCCAAATGGAATGGACGTCTACCGAAAGTTGCAGACAGATCTTCCATTTGAATGGACGTCGTCCAATTGTTACTTTTCAAATGTACGATCCAAAATGCTTTATAAACATGTAATAGACAGTAATAAGTAGTCAGTTGGAGGGGCTCGTGGTCTAGTGGTAACCGACAATGTTAACACATTGCAATAGTTAAGCAACTGGTCAGGCTGGACTTAGGATGGGTCAATATGTTAATTAATATGTTTGAACATTCTCACACAACGTCATCTAGCCCAAACTAAACTATAAGCTTGTGCTATGGAATCTAGACAACAGATAAACATACTTATATATTTCTAAATACATACATAATATACATAGGAAACACCCAAACTCCGAAACAAACATTTGTGGATCACACAAATATACACATATATTATTCGGTCGCGGTTGTCATACGAACATCTATAGTTGGAGATCCCCGAAAAATTCTTACCGTCTAACTACAGAACTTCGATATCGCCCATGCTTTGTTAAGGTCAGATGGCAGTCGCTTCACGGAAAATATCGAAGTTCAGCCGAATCGCAGTTAGACTGGAAAGCCGACTCCAGCTGAGTTGGGAAAAGGCTCGGTGAATGATGAGTCTGTAATAATCAGTCTATTGATAAGAACTTTGTCCGTTTATCAGTAGGAGCATTACTTGCAGGTGAGACCAAAGACAATCATAATTAGTGTAGTCCACAACACCATTGTTCTACCATCGATATCGATACTATAGCTATAATGTACACTGCCGGTATTTTTAGCCGTATACAAAACGGCTATAACGTACCGGTCCCTCCATAAAATAATATTCCTTAATACATTATAATAGTGCTATCCTTGGGTAATGTTCCTAAGTATTGGAATTACAGGGCGGCTCGTATCTGGCCACATATTGAGTAGAGTGTGCTTCAATATCAGAGGAGAAGCGATTAAAGTTAGCGAGAATTGTAAGGCGTCGTTATTTTGATCATAGATGGATTGCTCCAAGATATTTTGTGGACGTCTTTATCTCTGAAGGGGTATACAGAGGCGCTTATTCCGCCCACATTTCGCATATTTTTAAACCGCACGTAAAATAGAATATGATGATGAAATAGATAAAAATAAGTGACGAGCCTATTGCCTATTGTTTCCAGGGAGTTTAATTTGCCAAAACCTCGTCCGTTTCTCAGCAGGAGAAGATGACCTGGAAATGATGGTAGCCCTTAGCACCCTACAATTTATTCAAACTTTATATATGTGTTACTGAATTCATATAATTATTCTAGCTATCACCAATGTTGTTAACGTAGCATGGGATTGACAAAGCATGTAATAATCCCCCATAATAATACTCCTTTCCTTTTTTTTTGATATTCAATAGACTTGCCCATCTCTTGCTCTCTAAACCCATGCCAGCACTAGTTTTCTATAGGTACTATATTTCCACTAAATATGTTTATATTTCTATTACGTTTTTTAAAAAGTCGCTACCTCTTTCTACTTAGTTCATACGTCGAGAAAGATCTCACCGGTGCGTCTGATTGGCTGCGTGTGGCGAAATTGTTCGATTATGATTCGATTCATTCGATGACAAATTATGATTTAAATTATCGATATTAATGTACACCTCTATAGTTTATTTCGTGATTCAAAGTCTTGACTTTCACTAAGGTCAATACGAATGCTAAATATTCATCATCTCATTTCAGTCGATAGACGGCCACAGCTGGGCATCCATCGTGCGACCTTCACAATGTCGTCAGTACACATTGTGGCAGGCCACCCAAGCTGCGTCTACCAGTCAAGGACACGCAGCCCCCATCAGCCATCGGTCCTACGAGCGAGGTGTTCTCCCCACTGCCACTTGAGCTTGGCGACTCTTTGGGCTGTGTCGATGACCCTGGTCCTCCTTCGGATCTCGTCGTTACGAATTCAATCGCAATTACCATTACAAACAAATATTTTAAGTTACAAGTATTTGGACTCCAAATGATATCCTTTCATCAAATATAACGTTCCCGTTTTTACGCTACGTCCAACCTTGTGTCACCTTTCAAATAAATATCTTTAATTTTATAATTTATTGATAATAATATTTATTTACCTATAATTACAAATAATTTATGTTATAGGTTGGCTAGTTACATACGTTCATAGGTTTTAAGTACCCATAAAAGGAGTTATTAGTCTATATTTATCGGTATTGAGGTACATTTTATAGGAAGCCATTAACTACTTGTAGAAATTAATGTCGGATGAGAGTTTATATTTAATTAAATATTTATTTTGAGATGTATGAAATTATAGGTAGTTGAAATAACATTCAAGTGTAGCTCTTCCTTCTTTTTAGGGTTCCGTAGTTCAAGTTTCGGAACCCTTATAACGTCATCATGTCCGTCCGTACGTCTGTCTTTGACTTTCCTCCTAAACGGTGAGTGCTTAAAACATGAAACTTTGCATGGATATTTGTATTTAGTACTTTGACAAAGTGCTAAAACAATATTATGATTTTTTTTTTTTGGGGTAGGTCTTTTAAAAACATCGAGAGGTTGCTTAGATGATTTTTTGATTTAAGTATCCGTTTGCAAGATATTTAGTTTTGAAGAGCATATTTTTGCAACCCCCCTGACTGACTGATTGGGCCACCAAGGTAATCTTCTCCTCTCTGTCCCGTTGCTGTATTTAGGTCTCAGTGAATGTATTTGTATAGCGAATCAAGTGGTGGTTGGAGACCTGGTAATCTGCGACACAGGGCTCCCCTAGTGCAGATACCAGTCTTCCACGAAGGGGCTGTGTATTGCATTGTTATGAAAAGCTTAATACTTTAGACTAGGCTTAGAATACTTACATGTGTAATACCATGGTGGAAGAGAGAATTAAATATTTACTTATTACTTAATATATCCTAGTCCCTAGAATCCCGCCGGGCGCCACTGGAAATACCTTCTGCGTGAGTACCAGACACGCCCGGCAACGGACGAAGGAGGGGACGCGGGCCACGGAATTAAAAAAAAATCCTACCTAGAATCTGTATAATGATAAAGATTTGATCTGATTTGTATAGATTTATATCACTAATCCTTATTGGCTTAGTTTCGACTCCACATCTCCTATAAATTTAAAATTTTGTGACCTGGCCTATGTCACTCGCCTAACAATCGCAAAAAATACGTGACGTCAGCTACAACTTGAAGTTGTAAGTCAGTAAGGGTTGTCTCTTGTTTGTGACACGGCATTGACCATAGAGTTGATATTAAGGCATTACCGTCATAAATATTGGTTAAATTATGCAGGTATATATTTTACTTTACTGGACAACCCTAACGTTCGAATGATGTTCTCTGTAAACAAAAGAATGTGCTTTAATTAACGTCGGAGTGCAAGTTATGTATGTAAGTACTATTTCCTATTCTGTGCTTTAAATCTAAACCTAAACCTTTATAATATAATATATATATAATAAACCTTTAAATCTTAATATCTGTTTGCCTGTAAATGAAAAATTGTTATTTACGGAGATAAATAAATACTTCTTATTTACTTATCTAATTTTAATCATAATTTTTTTTACGAAGATAGCATACCTACCTACCTAAAATGAGAAATGAATTCACGATCACCATCTACGATCACTAACGAATAATCCAAGAAGCTTCCAAAAACGAAACCCTACTTTTTTTTAAGATAAAAGGTGTATATTCGTAAATAGTATTTATTAATTTATATCTAATCTCCAAACAAATCGAAAAGGACGCCACTTAAGGCGGCGCGTACTGAGAGTTTGAAACAAACTTATTACCATACCAATCGGGAACGCATAAACTTAAGATTGTACTAATTAAGTATACAAGTTGGGAACGGTTATCCAATAAGATACCAGAGGAAGATAATAAATAAAGCGAAATCTGATACGATTACTTTCGTACATACTTAATAAATTTAACTTGAAAATAAATTAATATTTTCTTGTGCAATGTTCAAAAACACATAGCTACATAAACTTACCTGTATCGTTTACCAGCTTATTACCGCAGCACGGGAACGCATTACCGGGATAAAAGTACCCTATATTAATATCACTCAGGACTAAAGTAGCTACATATTAGTGAAAGAATTTTCTAAATCAGTTTAGTGTTTTTTGCAATTTTTAAAGTTTAAGTAAATAGGCAAGAAAAATCATTTTACGCTACACAAGACCAGGGCCTTATAGAGTTTCATTCGCTATTTAGAAAGTGCATCAGCTGACAGGTAATATTAAAATAAATTTCCAAGATCTCAGTAAGTAGTATTCATGTAGGATCTTTATTCCCTCGTGGTGTAATAAAAAACCTCTTCAAATAAATCAGAAGAAATAAATAATACAGGGAAAAAAATTAAGACCTCTACTTTAATTGAAAGTTACACCTCGACTAAAAGAGATATAAAATAATTATAAACAAATAAAGGCGACAGATACAAAGATAAACAAATAAACAACATCGCGAGTGTCGTATCGCAGCGTGAACCCGAACGTAATCTATGTCCCCCGTTTTCTGCTGGCGGGCGGCGCGCATGCTTATATCTCAAATGTTTGACACATAACCTCAAAACTTATCAATAATATTAAATTCAGCCTTACAACATCAACATAAGGTTCAGTCTATGACTACTACCATTAAAGACAATATTTTGAATCTGGAATTTCTTTCACACTTATATTATGTTTGACAGTTTATTTTTTTATAGAGTTAAAACACAACAAGGGCACCAGGTCTGTAATTCTATATTTGTAAAAATCCCAAGGAGTTTCAAAGATGATTAATTAATCAAAATAAGTGTTTATTTTTATAATATTGGAATCATTTGTCAATGGAAGTGTTATAGAGATGAAGTAAGAGTAATAAATATTACTTGTGTATCGTGTTAATTAATGGCCGTGTAGTAGTTATTTGTATTTTTATATTACCTATTTGCTACTTTTATATGACGCTAAAAATGTAGCCCTTGGGTTCATTACGTGCATACCAATGAAACTTACGACTCTGTCAGAATTTTACACGTGTTTTTAGTAGATATTGCATCGGAGTGCCAACGTTACTTGCAATTGGTGCACCTGCCGTTTATCATACGAGGTTCTGATTAACATTAGTACGGTGTCCTGCGCGGTACTTCGCGTCGCACCACGCCATAGGTCTTTGGCCTATAACTTTTTACCCCTTAGGGCTAGGTTATTTTTTTTTTTGGCTTGCCTCCAGATCGAGGACTTTCCATAGAGGGGTTAACCATCATTGGAGCATATGCAGTTCTCGAGAGCAAAGGGGGGACAAAAATTACGTTCCCCATTTCTATATATAGATATATAAAGGTTTACTTATGTGGAATCCTTGAAAATATATTGCTCTGCCTACCACTTTGGTGAATCATGTGTGAACCATACCAAGGTATATGTAATATAGCACAGAAAACTTTAAAAAAACCGGCCAGGTACGAGTCGTACCTAAACGGCAAAAAAATCACGTTTGTAGTATGGGATCCTTTATCACACACACACACATATCACGCCTATATCCCCGAAGGGGTAGGCAGAGGTGCATTACACACCCACAATTTGCCAGTATTTTAGTCCCACGTAATACGGGGCAAGCCTATTGCCGTCACGGGGCACATTTATAATGGGTAATGTCTAAAATGGTCGAATGAATTTAATAAAAAGTAGCAGCTATATTGTAATATTGGAAAAAAATGAAACCAGTTGCCTTGCGATGAAATGTTGATTAAAGGCAACAAAATCTTACGGGCCAGCCGCTATGGCTAAACCAATTAAAGTCCTGGGCGTCTCGGACTATCCTTTATATTTTATAATTAAATATTTATAAATTCTGTTTTTTAGTATTTGTTTTTATAGCGGCAATAGAAATAAATCATCAGTGGAAATTTCAACTTTCTCACTATCACGGTTCATGAGATACGGCCTGGTAACAGACGGACGGACGGACAACAGAGTCTTACTAATAGGGTTCCCGTTTTGCCCTTTGTGTACGGAACCCTAAAACAAACATTGGACACAAATAATGATGAGGGCAGCTGAATATAATCTACCTCTTTACCAAATTTTATAAGAATACGTTTAGCCGTAAAGAAATGCAAACGATATAACTTCTAAACTATCTTATTTTTTAATTTTTGGTAGGTACTTTAAAACAATAATTATCTAAGCTGTGCTAATAACGGATAAATTAAAACAACAGATAATCCGAATCCAAGATTATTAAGAAATAATTTCGTGATAAAATACAAATATTGATTCGACATACAGAAACCGCCCACATTAAACAAATGTACCGAACGTTAAACCGAGTGTACACTGTATGTGTGTACAATAAAATTATTTATTCGATAAAACAAATAGGGTTTAATAAAGTGCGAGTTTTGTCACGTTGCCTTGTAAGTCGTAATGAGCCTCATAAATTATTGTATGTATACTGTTTTATAGCATTTTGATCTTTATTCCTATGATTATAAGATAGAAGGATGTAAAGTCCCATATGTTAGGGCCCAAGGTACATACCTCATCTTACCTGCAATTGGTGTTCCTGCTGTTTAAAAATAATTTAAAAATTTTGTTAACATGTATAAAAAATACACGTCAAAAATTGATCCAACGACCGACTTCAAACTACCGTAATGGGACCAAATAATTGTGTTCAGCAAAACATACAGTCGAATTGAGAACCTCCTTTTTTGGAAGTCGGTTGAAAAGACGAGACTGTGAGAAATATGTTCAGCTTGTCCAGTATAAGTTGGCGTGTGGCAAAAATTGGAACTAATTTTTTGTATGCGGTTATTGTTCTGGAATCTTGGTTTTGACGTTTTTCAATGTACTGTGGCGCCCTCAATGGAACGCTAACTTATACTTGGCAACCTGTATGTTCCCGGTTAGCGGGAATGGGGCGATCTGGTGACGATCTTGCGACTGAAAATAAGTGTCAATTTATACTTATAATTTCTACTTTCGCTTCCTCAACTTCAATTAGTTTATTTGTGCATGCTCACCGGTTTCTTTCCATTCACAATCGCTTTATAAATCTGTACTGTCAATCTCCTAACATCAATCCTCTCTACAATTCCGAAACATTTAAGTAGAGAGTTTCGTAAAAACATTAGTAAAGGAACACTGTTCTCCATTTCACGCAGAAAATAAGTCTCATTGTCAGTTCTATATTTCAAAAAAAATATACAGAGGGTAACGTATAACAAAATTTCCCTAATTTTACGTTTAAAAAGCGAATATAATCGAGCTAATAAAGGCGTGAACTGACGAGCGACTACGTCGAAAGTCACTGAGTACCTTTTAATTCTTACACCCCATTTGCTCGGCCATTGCAGTCTGTGCAAATAAGACTAAAGATGGAGTAGAGTTGAGCTATGATTAAATTAGTTTAATTAAACTTAGTAATTTAAATATTATTCAGTATTTATAACTGAGTTGGGAAAAGGCATAGTGGATGATGATGATGATTCAGTATTTAAATGTCGTTGATTTTAGTCCGGAATATTTTTTCTTCTAGGTCGGACAACACATAAATGCGAATGCTTTCCTTTCTGTCAAAGGTTGAGGTAGATTGTGGATCCCATTTCATGAAATTCAAAAGCTACAATCCATCGGAGGTCTTTACTTTTTAATCCTTCACCTTTAATCTGTACACACCTACAAGAACGCCTTTATCCCAAGGGCGTAAGCAGAGATGCATTAGACACCCACATTCCGGCAGTAGGTTAGTTTGGTCCTATACATCGTATGCAATATTAAATCATTAATTATACTGTAATTTAAACCTAAATTCCAAAATATTCATATTCGACAAGCTCCCGCAAGCAAAAATCAGTTGATGAATGAGTTTGCATTTACTATTCTTAAATATTTAGATAGAAATTATAAATAACAAAAACTGAAATGTCATCGACATTTGAGAAATGTTAGCAAACTTTATTGCTTAGAAAAATATGTAGGTAATGTTTTAATGTCGACTCCACCGTACTTGGTAGTCTCAATGTTTTCCTAATTCTCTTCGCAGTCCGGCGCCCTTTCATTTGTACTCAATTGCCCTGCATCCCTTTGGCACATTTCTTTTATTCGCCCTTTTTCTTCCCGAAGGAATGTCGCATTTACCTTCTGTCGTCAACTAATTATCAACCGGGAAATTTATTTTTTAAATTGTTTTGCTGGAAATTTAAAGCTGTCTTAAAGGACATTAAATAACGTTAAAAACTAAATCCTTTGTTGATTCAGGCATCACGTAGAAATGGCTCGACAGATCTTGATTACATTGGTTATAAAGACAGATTTAGGGTCCGGCAAACATATAATTTACTGGCGAAAAATAGGTATATAAATTGCCTTCGGGGAACGTGCGACTCGGGGGACGTGATTTTAATGTGTACAGGAATACGATTATTTCCACTGTAGCACTCGGCAATCCTCGACAATTATCGGGGAAGGTCGGAACTAAAAATTACCCGTACATTGCTGCATATTCATAATATTCTACTGGAATATCACAGTCTAAAACAGTAATGTAAATCACCTACCAAAGTGTGCCTAATTTTTTGCAGTAGGCCAGGCCCATGAATATCATAGATGTGGCTCGATTTAATTTTTACATCGCATTCCTAAATACACAAAATTTTAAATCAGTACAAGGGAATTTCTCTTTAAAAACTTTATCTGCAATAAATACTATGTTATTGTAAACTTAATTCATTTAAATATCCTGACAAACTTTTCTTTTATTAATAGTAGAATAATTGTTAGTGGCACTGACAATTCGCTTCATTAATTTTCCTCTAATAACGTTATTTCACTTAAAAACTTTGAATGAATAGTTAATTATACTTTCTCTAGCAATAATGACAGCTAAGTAGGAAACTTAGAATACTAGACCGCAATGTCAACATCCGTCAGTGATTAGACAAACTAAGTAGGACCACAGCCATCTCTTGCGGTAATTTAAGTTACTGACTACACTTTGTGTATAAACTTTCTTATTTACCGTAAATATTGGAACTACCGTTCCTAATAAGGCAGCAGAAATCGTATGTACATTAAAATATAAATATGGCAATTAGAAAGAAAAAACATTTATTACTCCACTTTTACAAAATAAACTAACAACAACAACGAAAACAACTACATCTTAGAAAAAAAGTAAAATAATTATAAAAATAAAGGAAATAATAATAATATGTGGAGTAAACGGCCGTCTCTCAGCGTTATGCTGTCTTCGTGGTGCAAGGCAGAGAGCGCTGGTTTTTAGAGACGGCCTGATGGTTATGTATAATTA
Source organism: Nudaria mundana (assembly GCA_963556515.1). NCBI lineage: Eukaryota > Metazoa > Arthropoda > Insecta > Lepidoptera > Erebidae > Nudaria > Nudaria mundana. The sequence continues at coordinate 13,486,221 of OY748306.1, read as the reverse complement.
TTAATAAGATAATTATGTATGGATATCATATTCGAATCTATATCAAATTTCGAATGATGTCAATAAGAAAGAAGTGCTCTTTTCTGAGGGAGAAATACACAGTTTAAAACAGAAAAATATGATATCTACACGGTTTAAAACAAACCGTGTTCAATAGAACGTCGTACGGGTATGACGTATCTATATATTTAATACGACAATTTGTCCGTCCGTCGCGTTTTTCAATTATAATTAATAATACATACATGAAATATTAAAATATCTTTCTAATATCTTTTTTTTTATATTTGAAGCGATACAAAGTTCGCCGTGATAACTAGTATGGTTTAAAACAACTAGCTACACGATTTTAAATCTCTGTTTTAAACAGCCATTTTAAACTGTGTATTTTTACCTTAAAAGCCTCCTCCATAAGTATAAGTATTATAAGTAGGTATAAGTTCGTACGTGGCAAAACTGGGAACTAATATAATTGTTTTTTCTATGAAATGGGCAATTTGTATCTAAAAGTTTCTCTATGTAGGCTGTTCTTAAATTACAAGAGGAATAGATTAAATAATACAGATAATAAGATAAAATCACCAACGACTTATTTCTAATGAATTAAATTTGCGTCAAATTAAATTGCCAACGCGATAAGTTATCTGTGCGTCCGTTAAACTATGAATGGAGAGCTTATTATCACTATCTGAACACCAATCGGACCATTCTCTGACAATCTTCGAGGCTGACCAGCGTTATGGTGGGTACAATTAATTTCTATAGACCAATTAAGCTATAGAGTTAGCTGTAAAACCATCAGGAACTCAGAATAACTGCCTACTACATAATAATATGTAAATATAGGTAGTACACGATTATTTCCACTTTGGAGTTCAGCAATTCGACGATTATCAGAGCTGATCGAAAATAAAAATGACACGAGATACATTCCTGCATATTTATAACATCCTACTAAGATATTACAGTCTAAAACAGTAATGAAAATCATCTGCCAAATTTTCACTTCTTGCAGTAGACCTATGAATAACACAGATGTGGCTTGATTTAACTATTACATCGCATTACTAAAAACTAGTAAAAACACAAAATATGAAATTCGTAAATGTATCTCTTTAAAAGCGCTATTTACAATAAGTACTAATTGATAATTCATAATGAAATCAAGTTCACTGTCTGAATTAGAGATATTGCTCAAAAATGCAATCATCATTCACCGAGCCTTTTCCCAACTCAGTTGGGGTCGGCTTTCCAGTCTAACTGCGATTCGGCTCAAAAATGCAATATCGGTCAAAAAATGCTTTTCGCATTTAATGGCATGATTGCAAACTTTCGTCCATTTGTCAACTTTATGTAAAAAAATGAACCCACGCGATTTGGACCGAGAAATCCCTAGTGCTAAAGTGCAAATAAACGTACCTATATAAACTTTAGGTGTTTCTATCTATCATTGAATACAAATAACGAAAAAAAAGAGTGACCGTGAGTTTTATTGACAGGTTCTTTCTCTCGGTTCTACCTATTGCTTTGCCAATCTGGCAGTACATGTAAATATAGAAGCAATAATAATTTTATTTTAAGTAGGTACTTACTGACGTTTGTAAGAGCCATTTGATGACCTATTCAAATAAATTGTGGCAATGCGGATGTAAATTCAGGTGAGCTTGCAAGTGCATCAAGTGGTCTTGTACGGTGCCCACATTATCCCCAAGCCCGTTTTTTTAAAGGTGAACGCGGATTAAAAGTACATTTTGGAAAAATTCATAAAGTATAAAATGTATCTTCAAACGTGTCTACGATATCCCAATTTTTTCTAAATCAACAAGAAATTTCTGATAATATCGAAATTCCCTTTTGGCAAAGGTTAAGTACCATGAAAAATTCTATTCCGGTTTTAAAAAGAATCCCCCGAGGTGCGAGACCCTCTGTGGCTCAATGTTTAGCCTCTTGCATTGGTCAAGTAGTCCGGGAAAATACCTTTAGCACTTGGGAACAAATGTTAACCTTCCCTTATAGAATCCTACACGTAAAGAAAAGGCCGTTGACATCTTTGACGGTCCAAACTTTGACGGGCTTGCAGAGTAAGCACCCACCATCCGCAGCTGACCTCTCTTTGCCTGTACCTCCGAACAACGATACAGAAAATCTTGAGACTACTGCCAAGGATGTGCGCACAGCTGTTGACTCCTTTCGTTTTGGACCAGCTGGTGGACTTGACGGTCTGACACCACAGCAACTTAAGGATTTGTTATGTCCGAGCGCTGGGGAAGCTGGTGATGCACTTCTGAGGGAGCTAACAGCTCTAGTCAACCTCATGCTCTCAGGCAATGTGGACAGTGGCATCACAGATATTTTGTATGGGGCCAATTTATGTGCCCTTAACAAGAAGGATAGTGGCATTCGTCCCATTGCCGTAGGTAGCACTTTGCGGCGTTTGGCAGCCAAAATTTGCTGTCGTTTAGAACTGAACCCGAATAAATGTGAGATTTTTATATCTGAAAACACAGATAAATTAACAACAATCTCCAAATTCAACTGTTTGGCCCCCAACATAAAAGTTTTGGACCAAACTTCTTTACGCCTCCTAGGGTCCTCGATTTTAGAAGATGGCTTTTCCACTTTTATCGAGGAAAAAATTCAAAATATTAATCAGGTTATTGATAGTCTATGTAATATCAGTATTCATTCAGCTTTCACTATTCTTCGTTTTTGTCTTTTCTTACCCAAATTTACACATGCCCTCCGTTCAGGACAATTTTGGAAAAATTTCGAAATTTTGGGCAGACTAGACAACTTAATACAAAATTCATTGTGTAAAATTTTAAATGTAAATATTAATGACCGGGCCTGGGTCCAAGCGTCTCTTCCAGTTCGCTTGGGCGGGCTAGGTATTCGTAGAGTCACAGATGTCAGTCTGCCAGCATTTCTGTCGTCGGTCCATAGCACCGAAGAATTAGTCAGGAAAATTTGGTCAAATACACTGATTGATTCCGAGGTGCGATGCAAGACCGATGCCATAAATGCTTGGAGGATGTCTTGCCCCGACACTGACCTGCCCTCACGCCTAGGCTCACAGCGACTGTGGGATTCACCGCTCTGTAAATTGAGAATTAATACACTAATTGACACTTCTGTCAATATTTCAGAGCGTGCACGCCTACTAGCTGTTGGAGAATGGGAGTCAGGGTTATGGATCCAGGCGCTCGGTACAATGTTGGACGACACAACCTTCCGCATTGCCACTTGCCTTCGGCTGGGTACACCTTGTGTATCCCCGCATCATTGCACCTGTGGAGTAGCCGTCGATAATCTGGGACACCATGGCCTTTCTTGTAGCAGAAGCGCAGGTCGTATACCTCGGCACGCTATTCTAAACGACCTAATTCGTAGGGCTCTTTCCACCGCAGGTCTTCCGGCCGTACGTGAACCAAATGGTTTAGCACGAAGCGATTGAAAGAGACCGGACGGTATGTCGTTGCTACCGTGGAAGATGGGAAGGCCTTTGGTGTGGGACGCTACATGCGTTGACACCTTAGCACCTTCACACCTTCCAAGCACATCCGGATGTGCCGGCGCTGCTGCTGCATCGGCTGAAGGCCTTAAACGCCGTAAATATGCTAACCTAGCAGGTGATTACATATTTGAGCCGTTTGGGGTTGAGACACTGGGGTCATGGGGTCCGAGTGCTCGCCGCCTTTATAGAGACATTGCTAAACGCCTAATCGATGCTTCTCAGGACCAGAAGGCTGGCTATTTTCTGGCCCAAATAATAAGTATCGCCATCCAACGTGGCAACACAGCCAGCATTCTGGGAACCTTCCCAGTCGGCAATGACGCGGAGGATCTTTTAAACGATATTTTGTAATGTAAATATTTTTAGTCTATAACTATGTTTATATTGTATATTGTAATTCTTATTCAAATAAATAAATCATTTCATTTCAAGTACGACTAGCATTCCCGTTAACCCTTACAAATAAAACTATAGGACTGTTGATTGAAATTCGAAGGTCTCTTAAATTTCATGCATACCTATCCATGAAATATAAATGAGAGATTTCAAAACTTTGAAGATTGTCAATGGAACGTATCGTGCCGTTTTATTTATGATCATTCTTTATAACGAAAACATCCATACCGTTAATTAGGCTGAATGCAATCAATTCCTTGGCTAAAGTAAATTGGTTTTAAAAAACTAACAATCCTGAACGCCCGCTCTTTATCTACAGAATATAAACCCTCATTTGGAAATAAAATGAACCGATAGTTTTTTTAATGAAAATCTTTAATATAAATAAAGTTAAGTCTTTAGTTGACTAATTGTGACGTATTTTACGATCGGAGCACTAAGAATTAAAGAGGCAATTGTAGATAGTACAGTTTTTCGTAGCGAATACTCGATTTATGATAGTATTGGTTCTTTGAGGTCCGTATAAGGGGAATGTGAGATCGAACAAAAAAGTACCGGATGGATTACCACGATTAATATGTGCTGGTGGTGGATGGAGAAGGTAAAAAAAACTTTAAAAAAAGTATAGCTGGCTGATAAAGTCACCATCAAGTAAAAGGTAGTAAAAGTTAGTTTTTAGGATTCCGTAGTAAAAGTCTCGGAACCCTTATAGTTTCGTCATGTCCGTTCGTCCATCCGTCTTCGGCTTTGAAACTTTGCATGAATATGTATATTTACTAGGCCGACAAATTGCTACAATAAAATGTTGAAAAAATAATTTTTTGGCGTCCCTCCTCTACACGTAAAGTGGGAATGATATTTTTTTTTCGCTTCTACTCCATCGTGTAGGGTATCATTAGATAGGTCTTTTAAAAACATTACGAGGTTGTTGAAGTGTTTTTTTGATTTAAGTATCCGTTTGCGAGATATTTAGCTGTGAAAAGAATATTTTTGCGAAAACAGAGCGTTCCCTCTCCTCTGAAATCTAAACGGCTGGCGTGAAGAACCTGAAAAAAATCATAATGGTAGTCCATGTAACGAACTATGAAGTAAAACTATAACGAATGGTATAACTCTGTTAGTTCAGAAGTTATAGATGCTTTTATGGTTAACTACGGAACCCTACTTTATGCATGGCCCGACACGCACTTGGCCGGTTTTTATTTATTATAATCATGCAAAGTTGACGTCTTTCTTTCCGAAAAAGTTTCATACTCATTTGGTTTGAAGATTTCTTGTTTTTTTTATTTCAGATTCGCCAAAGTGACGCCATGCCACCAGCCTGATTAAAAGCCAAGGAGAAAACTAGACATTGGGGGCTACTTTCATAGCACACAATACCATTGAAAATTACCCTTAATTTTATAGCCTCGTGATATACCTCGTCAAACGCCGCTCAAAGGACCCAGGGTTGTTCATAAAACGTTTTTTGAAAACTTCGAATCACACAGTTCATAAGTAAATTCCATTGGTCAGCTTTGAATAAATCGTAGCCAGTAAACTCAGTGGGAGATTTTATTATATTTAGTGACATCTTGTGGATCAAGAATTCCATGTCATCATTGGGAGTCGTGGTTGATTAAGTTCGGTAACTTTTTCTGAGCAGAAGCCGAGTGCTTCTGCTCAGAATTCGATTAGATCAATGAATTACTTATAAACTTGTCTCGTGTGGATCTGGTAAAATTGTTCTCGATTGTTCTGTTCTTTTGAAAATGATTGGATAAATTTATTTCCTTTAGAACAATATCAACTAGAAATAGCTGACGTTTCCGTTAAAACCCTAAGCTAAGCTAAATTACTACCTTCACAGTGAAGGTTTCACGTAGAGTGATGTTTGGAATTCGAATACGCAACTTATTTCATCCTACAATTCTTTGACGACTACATATCTAGTTCTTATTAGAAATATAGATTTGTCATGAGATTTTGAACTGGGATACAAAGTCTATGGTATGGACGCCTTTTAGGTTGTGAGTTTTGAGACGAGTAATTATATTACTTGTCCTCAAAACTCAAAATGTATATGACTCAGAACGATTAACCCAGAATTTTATTTTGTTTTTGAATAACCTCGGACGTAGATATCCGTATAAAACAAAGGAAGTTATTCCAATATACCTATCGGAAACCGCACTTTACCAACCTATCTGTATAATTAAGGTTTCTGAACGAACCCGACGCGCCAAATGACAGCCGCCATATTGGACGTAATTTCGGCGTGCGTTCGCGCAGATTATAGTGCGAATGGACATTAGCGGCGACGGACGACACGTGATCACTGTCATTTGATTCGTATTCGATTCTGAATCGATATTAACATGTAATCGATTTCTTCAGACCCCAGTGAATTTAGATGTGGGAAGATATTTTCTCTTATAATGATAACTGTGTCTATGGTAAATATGCAATACAAGTATACTATTGAAAAAATTTTTTTTAGGAGAGAGTACTCTCTACAATTTTTTTTTAGCTGAAGAATGTTTGATTGAGTTCCCTAATCTCGGGAACTACTGTAGAACAGCAGACCTTGCGAACACTAAAAACATTATTTCCCCTATATCAAAAAAACGCTGACGATGAAAAAAAGTTTCGAATGAGGAACACTTCTGCAAACGAAGAGGTCGGACAAGAAATGTGGCCTAGCCTGGAACACATATATACCGACAGATAGTCAGATAGACAGACGAAAGCAAAATTGATCAATCTCGAAATGAAGACGCTTGCTCGTTCAAAACATTTTTTATTTTTATTTATTTATCGCTGTTGTCACATATTACAAAAACACACAGATAAGTAGCAAGCTCGGTGTGATTGGTGCGTAACATAATACAATTATAACTGAGCAGGAGAACTAGGAGATCCCGTGTCGAGGACTACCACAGTCGCCCGATTCACCCCCAGCCGCAGGTACAGAACCAGAAAAAATAAAAACTAGAAGAAAAAGAAAAACCAGCATCACCTTTGTTGTGTTAATACTATGTCGAAGTAGTAGGTCTTATTAGGTACGTCTAGACGTTATTAAGTCTAAGTCACAATCCGGTCGATTAGATAGTTTCATTTCTGAAGGAATAATCAACCGTAATATTAACCTGTTCCTATCCGACATCGTATCAACAAACATTGTAAGACTAGTGTAGCATAGATATAAGCTTCCACACACACAACGCCCATTCCTCCAATGATATAGGTTGGCTATACACTTCACCAGTTATCTTTTTGGTCCCACGTAATAGGAGGCTTATTGCCTGGAAACTTATATTTGCCATCTTTATTTGACTCTGCTCGGACTGCAGAGATACTTTTTTTTTTTGTTATCCCTCGGCCGCGGCTGCATCGTCCATTGCCGACCGCCTCTGGTAAGCACTAAACGAACTCTCGCTTCGAGGTTCCATGCAGGCGTTGGGGCTAAGAGACATGCAGCTTCTAGGAAGATTGTGCGGTACCTTCTTATTGTCCTGACGGCCAAGGTCCTCAACTAACATCTGTCTTCTCTGTTGGAATTTTGGTTTGAATTACAGAGTGGTTATGGTGTCCGGTAACGGTTGTAAGCTTGCCCTATAACATGGAACCAACAAAATTACTGGCAAAGTGTGGGTCTGTAATGCACCTTTGCCAAACCCTTCAGGTTCGACCACAGTCACAGATTGTTATTGCCAGGTTCTTTCTCTCGGTTTTACTTATTGCTTTGCGAATCTGGGAGTACATGTAAATATAGAAGCAATTATATTTTTTATTTTAAGTACTGACGTTTGTAAGAGCCATTTAGTGATCTATACAAATAAATAAATCATTTCATTTGATTTCATTTCAGAATAGGGAATAGTATGTAATTACTTACATACCACAGTCAAGTAATTTAAGTTTTTACGCGACAGTAAACCTCTGTTTTATTTGTCAATGTCAACATTTCCAACAAAATGAAAATAGTAAATATGACATTTCAAGTACATAAGTAGGTATGCAAGTAGAAATAAGGGATTTCGATTTTTGCTGAGCGCGTGGCTAGTGGCTTTTTAGATTACCTCTGGCGCTTCGCAAAAATCGGGATCGCAGATACTCACATACCGAACAACGTTTCTTGTCCTGCACCTGGAGCTAGTTAGGAATAACTAGTTCTTCTGTGCGCGACTATCAACTAATCAAGCATTATCTTGACATTGGCGAAATCATCAATGAACATCGATGGAGCCACGTTTTTAAAGAAAGAAGAAGAAGAAGAAATTATATTCCACAGATTTTAGTCGGCGCAAAAATTATTATAGTGGTTCTTAAATTGGTGTAACTTCGAGTGTACTAGAATCCGGCTTGTTGCGCAAATTAGCAAAGCATAATTTATTGTATTACATAGAATACTTTTTATTCCGGTAATGTGTTCCAGAGATGGTGATGATATGTCCAGCAGGGGACTGATGTGGGTTGGTGATGATGAATGTGTTCCAGTTGAAATTGTGTATGCAAAAACTAATTCATTACCTTATTTGTTAGTTCCAATTCACGCGCACACATTTCTTGGCTAAGAGGTAGCCTACGTTACCCTTTATCACATCAGCTAACTGCCAGTGAAACTCCCGGTAAAATAAGTTCAGCCATTTTAGAAATTAGCCGGTAGAAACAGACAGACAGAGAAAAGTTTGAACATTGGTTTACCTATTTAATCATACATATTATGCAATTAGTGAAAAGCTGTCACTTCTTTTTACTTATGTGTAGTAAGATACTAAAAGACTAACTTACTAGAACTCTCGAAGCTAAAACATGTCAAGTACAACATTAAAAATACAAAACACACATTTCCGTGCGCTATGCTACGTAACATTATGCGTGCGTATGCGCAAAAACACGCGGCTCCAACTCGAAAGGCATCTTACCCTAATAACTAACCATATCTGACTTACTACTTTTTTAATTCACAATATATTTAAAGGAAAACGAACTTTACGTACATGTTAATTCCCTAAGCGGATTGGGTAGTGTTATAATTGTTAATTAAGCTTTAATTGCTTTGTGCATCTAAAGACTACCAATGGCGACGTGTTTAGGTAGGTATGAGGTAAGTGATAATTAAACCCATGGGGACCTTTCATTATAAAGGTTTATATGGTAGGCAGAGACATAGTATATACTTACACTAGTTGATGGCTATGGGTTTGACCGCGGGGAATAGATTTCTAGGTCATAATCCCACAGGAACACATTCACAACGGTCAAGCTCCCAAACGCTTGCAAATTTCGTTCGCATGCAATTCTTACACAGCAAATATCTTAGAGCTATGCTTAGTAGATATTTTTTGGTATCTTTAATCGTTTCTGCAGTGTACGGATCAAAATAAGCGCTCAAAAGATATACATTTTACTTTATTTGTAACCTTTTTCATTCGCTGTGTAACTCCACTCTTATTAGACGTAGGGTGATGGTTTGTAACCTTTCTCGATAAATCAACTATAGAACACAAAACAATTGAATATATATTGTTGGACATTATTGGACATTCTCACACAACGTCATCTACCCCAAACTAAGCTATAAGCTTGTGGTATGGGATCTAGACAACTGATACATACTTATATATTTCTAAATACACACAAAACATACATAGAAAACACCCAAACTCCGAAACAAACATTTGTGGATCACACACATTGGCCGATGCACTATCGACCACGCCACCGAAGCAGTCAAATCAGTCAGCAGTCAAGTCAGTAATTTATCTTTCGTGAATTGCACAAAAATTAATTATCTTTCGTACCTTAGGGCGTCCAAACAAATAAATTTGTCAGCTTTACATATTGCGAAGTATAAATACAGAAAACTAGCTGTTACCCGCGACTTCGGTCTGCGTAATCTAGTTTTTACGGTTCCGATTCCATTACCGAGATAAAAAGTAGCCATGTGTTATTCTGATGTATGAACTACGTTACTGTCGTGTTTCATAAAAATCTGTTCCGTGGTTTTCGTGTGAAAGACTAACAAAGATCCTAACATCCAAACATACATCCATACAAACTTTCCCAACGTCGTAGCAAGTAAGAAGGATCTAGATTATAACGTATTTTAAGTTCTCTTTATTGAACTGTGTTTTATCTCAAGTTGGGCATATTATAATAGGTAGGGAAGTGTTTGCTGAACAACTTACCGATAATACGGAAAGGGCTGCGGCACATGCAGATCCATGGGCATCGAAGCATGCGCGTGGGCATGTGGGTAATCATGCTGCATCATGCCATGCATGCCATGACCCAACATGGCGGCCCACGGTGATGACGTGAAACCACCTGGATGATCCATTATCCCACACTACAGTTCCATTTTCAAAAATAATTTTCACTCAGTTCCTTAATTAAAATCATTTTTACACGTCACTGTTTCGTTCAAAATCACAACGGTTCTATATTCAAAATAATTTTCACATTTTACTGAATATTTTTGGAATATTTTAGATGTTTCAAATTTCTCTATTTAAATACACAAATTATTCGAATTATTATTACCTATTTCATAAATACCCTAAAATAGACTATTCTAGAACATCCAACAACTTTCCACAGACCAGTGAAGTTATGTACACCTAAACAGACAATTTAAAAAGTTGGGGATAAGTTATTAAATTCAAATTCAAAATTTTTCTCTACCCTCCCTTGACGCTTATAACTACTTATGTCTTCAGTAAGTAATTAGAGCGTTTGCTATGAGAACGAGGTAAGTACAATTAATCTTAAATTATCTCAATACGGATCATGAGAAACAGCGGAAAATGATAAAACAGTTAAAATCAAACTGTACTCCTAAATCAACATTTATATACCACTTTTAATTGCAGATGACGATTCTAAGAACAAGTACCTATACCTACCGTATTATTTGAATCTGCCTACTTACATCAAAATCTTAATTAAAGCGTAACCATACAAAGCAAATGCGATTAAATTCCCTATAAATATTATTATAACGGCTCTACGTATTTGCTGAGCAAAGCCAACAAAATGGCGTGTTTCGTGGAATGTTCGGGAAACGTCGTAAATTTTCGGAAAACATCTTAATGATTGTTAAATGTCGTATGTGTTATTCTTCACAAATCGATAATAAACACGAAAATGTCAGATTCCTTTGAAGTTCTGGCGACGGCATCTTTATTTGATTTGTTCTTTCAAATATGTATTATCAATATAGTAATAACTATATTTGGTAACTCATATTTAACCTTCCTATATATTTAGGTAAGAAGCTATCTTCTAATACAATATAAACTCACAACATTTTGTATTGTATAGCTACTCTACTCAGCTTCTAAAGTTTTAATTGAGCGGAGCTCTCAACGGGTGACTCAAATTACGATTTATGTTAAATTGTGTTTAATTGTTTCTCGGCGAATACTCGGCCGATTTCGGATTTTCTTGCACTCATCAAAAGCTTACAGAATTACCCAGGTTCTTACGAAGCCAGAATTTTGAATTTCGATCAAATAAAAATAATTTAATTGATGGTAAAAATTCCCATAGCGTAATGACAAAAAATACTTTGACAGAGTTATATCGCTTTGAATCAAAACTCGCTTCGCTCAAATATATGCTGCAGCGTAACGGTACGTTTCGCGACTGCGGCGACCTAGTAATATCACTCTGGAAGCAATTTTGCAATACTTACAACTAAAACACATAAATGTAATAAGTATACATATAAGTATACATAGGTACCTAGTTATTTTATATACTAAGTTTTAGTGAGAAGTTTTAGTCATATTTTTAGGTCCGTAAGTAAATATTTATGAAACTGTTGCATAAAGAACGGTATTACAACAACAGTAGGTTGTAAAGAAACAAGCCTTGGCGAGTTGCAAGAGCTTCGAATTATAGCTGTTTTATAATATACTAGCGGATTCCCGCGACTTCACCCGCTTGACAAATTATATATACAAAAACCTTCCTCGAGAATCACTCTATCTATTGGTAAAAACCGCATCAAAATCCATTGCGTAGCTTTAAAGATCTAAGCATACTTACATAGGGAACGAAAGCGATTCTGTTTTGTACTTTGTTATGACTATGATCCGAGCCTTTTCCCAACTCAGTTGGGGTCAGCTTTCCAGTCTAACTACGATTCAGCTGAACTTCAATATTTTCCGTGAAGCGACTGCCATCTGACCTTCACAACCCATGGGCGATATCGAAGTTCTGTAGTTAGACCGGTCGGATTTTTGATTTAGGGCTCCAACTACCCCTAACGATTGCCATAGATGTTCGTATGACAACCGGGACCGACAGCTTAACGTGCTCTCCGAGGCACGGAGGGGTCTCAGTGTCTTAAGAAATGGTCACCCATCCTAAGACCGGCCAGAGTCGATGTTGCTTAACCTTTGCAATGTGTTAACATTGTCGGTTACCACTAGACCACGAGCCCCTCACGTTATGATTATGATATCCATAAAATATTGAACAAATTCTACTAAATAGGGACCAAATTCTTTACAAATATTTAAAGCTATAAAAAGATATGCAGGCACATTAACCTTAAAATATAGGTAATTACGCGCGCTAATTAAAAATGGCCGTTTCTAGTACATACACCTTGGAATTAATAATTAACACTGTACATACAATAGAAAGGTCTGCGTTTATACAATCTTAACTCTTGCTTGAAAAATCCCTATACTTCCACTACATATAAGTCCGAGACCCCCCAGGACTTTAATTGACTGTGCCATAGCGGCTGGCACGTAAGATTTTGTTGCCTTTCATCAACATTTCATGGCAAGGCAACGGGTTTAAATTTTTTTTCAAAATTACAATATAGCTGCTACTTTTTATTAAATTCATTCGGCCATTTCGGACATAACCCATTATATGTGTGCCCGGTGACGGCAATAGGCTTGCCGCCTATTACATGGAACTAAAAATACTGGCAAATTGTGGGTGTGTAATGCACCTCTGCCTACCCCTTCAGGGATATATGCGTGATATGTGTGTGTGTCTTCCACTACAGCAGCAGGCCAATTAACTTTTACTGATAAAAGGACTTGTCCAGAGATTGGTCGTGTATGGTGATGTCCCGGGGCGCCCAACAATCGACGTACATTACAAGAACTACCATATTTATTTGTACCTAACTCTTCTCAAAGTAAACGCCTGAGATGTGATTGCCTCATATTTTTAAGTTTCTTAAAGACTTCATGTAAAAAGCCTGATCCTGCATTCAAAACAGAGACCTCACACCACTTAAATTCACTGTTACTTCACTTCGGAAGCATGCTTTGCTTACCAAAAAAATCTATTTACAAAGAAATCAATTCCAATATTCTACTAAACATCTATAACGACCGAATTTACACAGTCAATCATCCGTATATCCGAAATATTAGACGTATTGACATATTGCGTGCGCGCAGTATACCGATTGTTTTCCTCTGTCAATTCGGCACTTATTTGTGACAGCGGCACTTTTTGTGATATCGGTACCTATTAGTGACGTTCTATATTTGAACAGTCCGAGCATTGCGTTAATGTTGTCTTAACCTCAAGGGATTAAGAATTAACAGGTCTTTTGTTTGTCAAGTAATGACAGATGTTTGTATTAGGCATGCGCAAGAGATGGTTTTGTAAGGTATTCTAAGGTATTTGTCTCGATTCAATTTGTTTGATTAAGTTCATTTAATTAAAGTTTATGTTTGACTTCAAAAGTCAGCGGCCATTGCATTAAAAAATAAGAAAACTTAAAAAAAAAAATTTTGATGTTTACCTATTCAGCCTACCTATTGTTTTTATTTTCTGTATCGGTATTTTATTTAATTACCTATATTGAAACATCCAAAATTTTAAAGCACGATTTCACTAGTATTAAATCAAACAGCACGTCACACTTGAAAGTTAATATTTGTGCACTTGTTCACTTTTCAGTACGATCACAGTCCGAAACGGCCTATCGAAGCCGCACACGCGTTAGAAAAAAATAAACCGGCAAAGGGCGTAAATGTCAACTGCCAAATCCGCCAAACGTTTCCCGCGCGAGCCACAACACGTTCGGATACACGCGCGTGTGCATGTGTCACTATTTACATGCATTTTGGTACCCGGAGGTAAAAACTTAAAACACGTGTGCTGAGACTGTCGGTCCAGCGGTCATTGAGGATCTGGTATCAAAACTATACGGCGTGCGGGTGGATGTGTGCGCCGAACCGGCCCAGCCATACGACGGGCATACGAAACAAGCTCGACTAGGGCTGCACGCTGCCGCTGTGGAGCGTCGCTCTTGCTGTCGAATATCTGAGTCACGTCTGTGTAATTGGGTTAGGTTTACGTGACAAGCCACCGATTCACGTCCTAACCCTGCACCGTTATGGGGTGTGCCCTAATTACGTTCGCCAAAAAATTCAGATACGGAAAATGTATTTTTTTTTAAAAGGGTTTTTGCCCTTTTTTAATTAAAATTCTGTGTATAACATTAAGTTTGGAAAATTAATATTTCGAGTGTTTAAAAAAAATAATTTTGTGTGTAATATTTTTTGTAGAGTCACAGATTAACATACGTTTTGTTGAGTTAATTTCACATTCATTTAACTAATAAAAGAAAAAGTTAACATTAAAAATTCCGCTTCAATACAGATGAGTCATTTTAATAGCTTCCTCAACAGCCAGTATGGTGGCAATTATAATAAGACACATGAAGTACCGTTAGCAAATAAAAATAAAATATTCTCACGCTTTAAATTCTAACCTGTGACCCAGTCTTAAAATGTTTTGGCATCATACTAGTAAGATACTGACCAGTATAAAATGATCTTTGTTACACCTTTCTTATTTAAATGTCGAAGGAGCTTGAACTGTACTTAGAGATCATCATATCTTGGTTATGTTGATAATAATTGCAGACGCAAATGGTTAAGTGTGTGTAAGACATAACGGTGTTTTGACTTTGTTTCAATGTTTCATTTAATAGAGTTATTATATTACTTACTAGCTGGTGCATTCAACTCCACTCGCATCAATTTCAGAATATCGAACATCTTTAATGACGATAACGTTTTTTCCTGCTGTCCGATTCGAATAAAACAAAGCCTTAGTCTTAGTCTAATGTGTGAAAAACCATACAAAAATCCGTTTAGTCACTTCAAAGCTTAAAGTGTTTACAGGTATACCCAAGAATGAAAAAAATGCCTATTTTGTGCTTTTAACACTCGCCCATTTTTTTTCTAATTTATTAAATGTCACACATGTTTTTTTTCTGTTTTATTATAGTAGAGACATCCTACTAATATTATAAATGCGAAAGTTTGTGAGTATGTATGTATGGATGGATGGATGTTTGTTACTCTTTCACGTAAAAACTACCGAATGGATTTTAATGAAACTTTACAATAATATAGCTTATACATCAGAATAACACATAGGCTACAATTTATAAAGATATAGTGTGAATTGTTCAAAATATGACGATAAGTGTCAAGTAAGTAGGAAGCGATGATGACAAACCGAGTGTGCGATACTACGGGAACGGGAAAAAATCCAAATTACCACGCGGACGAAGTCGCGGGCGACCACTAGTATTATTATAAATTAAACTCTTACCATCCTAAGATTGTCTGGAAGACATTAATTCTTATGTCTATCTATACAAAAACAATGTGACACATTTTATAATATCGCGAACACAATGGTAGTGCGATGTAGGATTTAAGCAACGCCATCTGTCGAGGTTTGTATGAACTAATATTCATACACAGTATATTTGTACATAGTATTTTTTTGCAATTTATGTATTAACTAGCGATTTCACCCGCGTGAAATAGTTTTTGTTTCCTAATTCCCGCAGGAACTCATTTCCGGGATAAAATGTAGACCTTATAACATCAGCTATCTGGTAGTTAAAATCTCGTTAACATCGGACCAGCCGGCAGCCGTCCCAAAGATTATCAGGAACAAAGAGACAGAAATTTTAAAAAATTGCCTTTTTAAGGTTCCGCACTTCCAAGTCTCGGTACCCTTATAGTTTAGTCATGTTCGTCCGTCCGTCCGTCGTTCCGCACTCGGCTTTCCTACCAAACAGCTAATTAAAAGATGAAATTTTACATGAATATGTGTATTTCCCCCTCTAAAATCTAAACGGCTAGCTCGAAAAATCTGAAAAATTCATGATGGTAGTACATACGAGTATGATGAACTTTGAAGGAAAACTATAACGGACCAAATAACTTTATTAGTTTAGGAGTTATAGAGTCTATAATAGGTGCCTACTAAACCCTATACTATGCGTTTTTTATGTAAGTATCATGTATACCGCCGGGCGCCACTGAAAATACCTGCGTGTAACCAGAGACGCCCGGCAACGGACGTTAGAGCGGCGGTTAAATAAGTGACGTAGTAATTCTAGTTCCAATAAATTATTAGGTACTCACCTAATACTAAACCCACACCCCTTTCCTTCGTGACTGTGCATCTCATTGTCAACTTATTTTTTTTTTATAAATTATATTTTCGGTGAGCAGGGGTTTAATGCCAGTATACCAATACCCCTCACTTTCAAACAGTACGAACCAGTTTGTTTAACTAATATAGTTCTCAATATTTTGGCTGCGATAAGATGGTCATCTTAAAAGGTTATAATACTGATTTAGTGTTTTAGAAATGTACGTTTTGACACACCCTTTGGAGAAAATTTACTTAATATTATGTCATAAATTATGGCGAAAAGTCATATTGTGTTAACATACAGAAAAAAGAGAATGCAAATTATACTCTTTTCATCTTAATTTTTAGGGTTCCGTAATTCAAGTTTGAGAACCCTTACAGTTTCGTCATGTCTATCCGTCTGTCTTCGGCTTTCTTGGATTTTGCATGGATATGTATATTTACTACGTTGACAAAGTGCTTAAAGAATATTATGAAAAACAATATTTTAGGTTACCTCCCCTACAAGTAACCAGAATTTGTTTTATTTCTTATGTCTACCCTAGGGTGTAGGATATCATTATATAGGTATTTTAAAAACATTGAGAGGTTGCTAAGACGATTTTTTGATTTAAGTATTCGTTTGCCAGATATTTAACTTTATTGCTCACTTCACTGACACTGACACTGACACTAGTGCTTGTCATTAAGTATGGTAGATACAGTAAGTACAGTTTTTTTATTCTTGGCTAATTATAAACCGCAAAAAATGTCTGTTGGAATTGACATTTTTCAAAATCAGTTCACTCAGTCGAAAGTTATGAGGTAATAAACACAATAAAAAGCGTATTGAGAACCTCCCCCTTTTTTAAAGTCGGTTAAAAATGGATAACCTTAAAGCTGAAGTTAAACCGGTCTTAGTTCAGTTTCAGGAAGAATGCTCCGACAAAAGATATCGAAATTCCGATCTCTTTCTCATTAACTGATTTTAATTAAAAAATAAAATCCGATTTTTTTAAAAATTGAACCAAAACCTTTTGTTACCTCATATATTTCAACTCGGAATTTCAACAAATAAATACAATTACAAACCGGAATTATCAGAATGGGACCGCCGATAATTCCGGTTTTTGTGTCAACGTTTGACGTGTTTTATTCCGACGTCAAATTAATTTCCAGTTAAGTTAAAAAAGTTTAAAAAATTATAAGTTTAAAAAATGTGTTAATATCATAGGGTAAATTAGACACAAGTTTCGCCGTCGTCAGTCGTTATGGGATTTGAACCCAAAACCTTTTAGTCCAGTGGTTAGCTTCAGGTAGAGTCACTAACAACCAAACCACAGAGTTTGTCTTTTAAATAAATGAATGTATACCCGTAACTTAATCGTTGGCACTCCAAATATTGGCACTTAGAGTTTCGTTCGAAAATTAATAAATATTTTATGGTAATTTAATTTTGGACAGACACGAAACTCACTCACAGTGCCAATGATTGGGCGGCTTAATTTAAGCTAGATGATGACGTGTGAAAATGTTAATTTTTTTTTTATATAGCCGTATAAAATCAAAGTAAAGCAAGTCCTTATCCCTTGTATTTAATAATGTACACATTTCAATCTCCATGAAAGAAGTCAAATAAAGATGACCATGAATATTTTTTCATGATTTCATACAAATACAACCTTATTTTGTAGAACAACCAGCTGTGCGAACGAAACAGGTATATGTAGACAGCGACGTTTTAAATTTCGAACGTCTACGAATGGGAGCATCTGATTGGCGGGTGAGTAGCGTTGGGCGCGGCGATTGGTTAGAAGGCGTGGTACTGTGAGCATTCTGGGTCACTGATAGTAATAAATTAGTTTTGCAAGTTATAGAATATGCCTGTTTTATAAGCGTAGCGCTTCTACGAGCGTAGACCGTCTACGAAGAATTACGTAGACTGTTTATTAAAGTACCTACAATTTATTAATAAAGTTTTTATTAATAAAATATGTAGCAACTTATGTATCTTTTATAAATACAGTTCGCCTTCTCTATTGTATGATTTGACTTGTTATTATAGATAGTGAAAAATAAATAAATATCCTTTATTTTTATTACCTACTTCTTCACACGTAAACAGGTGGACTAATTTTGATTAAATTTGGCATCGAAGTAGTTGACACCAATATATGTCTATAATATATTCCCATGGGATTTGCAGTTACCGGGAGCTTTGGGTAGAGCATCTCATCTCAGAGTCAACAGATGCAGTGCTTTGAATAATATGTAAGGTAGACTGACAATATTGTGAAGGTCGCGGGAACCATTGTATGCTGAAAACTCAAGACTGAATGTTGTGGTGTTCGTTGGGGGAGGTCTATACCCAGCTGTGCGCGTCAATCAGCTGATAATGACGATGATGTTTGAAAGTATAAACATAGACGACAGAAGCGAAGTAGGGTCAAGAAAAGATGGATGGAATGAATACACACCACAAACATAATTTTGATATGTTTTGGATAGTCCGAAACGCCCAGGACTTTAATTGGCTGTGCCATAGCGGCATAGATTTAGTTGCCTTTCGTCAACATTTCATCGCAAGGCAACGGGTTTAAATTTTTTTTTAAACTACAATATAGCTGCTACTTTTTATTAAACTCATTCGGCCATTTTGGACATAACCCATTATATGTGTGCCCGGTAACGGCAATAGGCTTGCTCAGAGCTCAGAGCTCAGAGCTCTGAGCATACACCCCAGAGCTCGCAGCGAGGACACACAGAAAAGAGTAAATGGCTAGGTAGGTAGACTTACCCTGGCCCGTGCTCTGCTTTCTCTGGACAACTGCTATCAGGGCATACGACATTCTGTCGCTGTGTTTATTGTTAAATGTTTGTTTTGCACACACGGTTATCGATATAGTTTAGGATTAACACAAATATTTGATAACTTTATTGAATTCGACGATCGTTGCTCGCGAAATTGAGAGTTCTTTTCTTTTTTCCGAGGCCGCGCGCGTCGCCCATTCGAACTCTTGGCGCGCAATTTGAATTTCACTCGGCCGTAGCGTAGCAACTCGCTATAGGGCCGAGATTTTAAGAGTAAAAAGGGAAGGGAAAATTGGCGTTGACACCAAATAATTGAGATAAAGGCATGCAGATAATAATGATGATGTTAGCAAGAACCTTATCTATTTTTCAGCAGGTCCACATCGTGTAGATGGGTCCTGGATATGTTGATAGAGCTGCTTAAAACAATAGATAATGAAACAAACAGTTTATTAGTAGTAATTTGTACAATTCAATCTACATTAAATACTTAATGTGTACACAACTGGATACCTAATAGTTAAATAGAGACGACTTAGTACTTTATACTTGCTTGTATTGTTTAATTTGACTGGTTATAGTACAAGGGGATGTAGCTCAGTGGTAGAGCGTTTGCTTTGCATGTAAAAGGCCCTGGGTTCGATCCCCAGCATCTCCAATTTTAATATGAGGTTTTGTTAATTAGCTAGGCTTCTGACGGTGTTTTATGACGAACTGCGAATGGGTTAATTCAAACTCTATTCGAGGAGACAGATAGACATTGACCACGCCTCTATCCTCGAAGGGGTACGCAGAGGTGCATTACACACCCACTCCTTGCCAGTAATTTTGTTGGTCCCACGTAATAGGTGGCTATTACCGTTATCAGAGACCATAGAAAATTTACAAACCTAAATTCCAATAGCCTTTAAAGGTGTAGCATACTACTAAATAGACTATCTGCAGTCCGAGCTATTGGAGGATTATTGAAGGTGATGGGTGATGGGAGATGGGTGATGGGAGATGGTAATGTGGTTTATTGTAATTGTGAGTCCATCTAGAACAATAAACAGGTACACCACATTTCTGAAATCGGGTATCGCTATATTATTCAATTGTGTATTCAGCTGTAGCTAGGCCTCTTTAAACCTCCAACGAGTACTGTATTTCACTAATCCTAGTACAAGGGGATGTAGCTCAGTGGTAGAGCGTTTGCTTTGCATGTAAAAGGCCCTGGGTTCGATCCCCAGCATCTCCAATTTTAGTATAATATTGTTGTTAATTAGCTTTCTCGTACCTTTGACAAAAATATGGGTAATTGACGGCCGGTTTCTGAATTGAGAATTTGAAGTTGAGCATCCAATTTTGACATTTGACGTGCTCAACGGATACTTAACTTCAAATTTTCAATTCGCGTTTCGGCCAACTTCACGCCAAGAGTGCAGCTGTTGGAGGCGAGCCGCAACATCAGTTTCATGTCGTTCGTGGTGCGAGTGCCCAACACTAGACTGAGCCTTGTCATGGAGAAAAACTTCTAGTAGAAAGTTTAAGTTTTCCGTCGCTTCCGCGGATTGTTACCACAGGTACGCAAAAATACCTAAGTGCGATAGTGAAGTGTTTACTAACAATAGTCTTAAGATTCTATCACTAATATATATTTTGTTATTTCTATATTATGTATTGTTAGTTTTAAGGTCGTAGAATAAGTTTATACCAACTGTAACTTTTCTATTTGATGCCTGAAATAAATAAATAAATTTAAAAAAAAACAGAAACCGGCCGTTAGTAGTTTAATGAGCGAGGGAACTTTATATTGAATTAATTAATGTCTTAATGTCTTTTAATATTGGCTGATATAATGATGATGCGTGCGTGAGGTTCACGTGAGGGATAATTTGTGATGATTTTGATTGAGCCACTTACCACCAGAAAGTACAGAGTATCTAACAGGTTCTTAAGATCTGGTGTTTAAATTTTACCTTTTTAACCGACTTCCAAAAAAGGAGGAGGTTCTCAATTCAACTGTACGATTTTTTTTAATGTTTACCTCTATTTTTGGACTGGGTGAAACGATTTTGTTTTTTTTTTAATGGTAGAGCTTATAGCTTCCGAAGTGGTCCTATTTCAATTTGGTCCCATTGCGACAGTTATTTGTTCCCATTTCGGTCATTTTAAGTCGGTTATTGTGTCAATTTTTGACGTGTATTTTCTTTTTGTTTGTTACCTCTACTGTTACTTTCGACTGGGTAAACCAATTTTGTTTTTTTTTAATTAAAAAAAAAACTACTTTTCGTGTGATCTCAATTCAATTTGGTCCCATTCCTACAAGTATTTGGTCCCATCACAGTAATTCGAAGTTGGTCTGTGTTATGTTTGACGTATTTTATTACTCACAAAACCTGGATGTCCTTGAAGTTCTCGAAGGTTCCAAATATTTCAAAACTAACCAGTATTTCTAAAACCAATCATATTAGTAAACAAATAAGGTTGAATTTATCAATATTTTATTGTATAAGGAAGCGAATTACGTATTCGAGCAACGTAGTAGGTTCTCGATCGATATCAAAAGGAAATGGAGACGAGGGTTTCTTCAAACTATTTGGATGAACAGACGGAAACAATAGGAGTAACAACTAATATTGTAATTGTTCATCTAAGCGCACTTTTAGGCGATTGTATTTTTCTACGGACAACGACCCGTTGTTTCACCGGTTGCAGACAATGAATGCTTTTACACGCAACGGACACAGGCCGAATGCACCGCGACCTCCCTTCGCCGGTCCGTAGAAAAATAAACTCGTCTAAAAGAGCCCTAACTGCACTTTTACACGATCGTTTTTTTTCACCGGACAACGGACTGGTGCGGGGAGGTTGTCGTACATTCGGCCTAATTTGGTCGACGGACCTGTGTCCGTTGCGTGTAAAAGCGTTCATTGTAAGCCATACACCACAGGTGAATTTGGTGAAAACAACGGTCCGTTGTCTAGTGAAAAATACGCTCGCCCAAAAGAGCCTTATCTCTGCATCTAATAGTGCATCTATTAGCTGGAAAATCTGACTCAAATTACCTAAATCCGTGTGACACTGTGTGTTTGGGTGCTACATCTCTAGGATCCAAGTCATTCTGAGGCTCTGGCAATATATATTCGAGGACTGAGTATATACTCAGTCCTCGAAAAACGGCAATCAGCTCACCACGTTTAACGTGAGGGTTAACTGGCAAAATTTAGGCGTAGTAAGCACCTCTGTCCTTCCCCGTTTGGGGATAAAGACGTCATGTGTGGTCATTGTGACTGTTTTCTGATGTTGACTGATTAAGCTGCAAGTTGATTTGCCTGACTTTTGCTCGATCAGGGTATTTTTTTATTATTTTTATTTATTATTTGCTTACAACTAAACCAAAGTCCCAAAAACCGTGTTGTCGGTTTGACTGTGGGATCAAGCCTCCGTACATTAAACATGACATAATCTAAACAAAAATGGAGACAATAATAATTACATAGACATTAGCAGTAGATGGGTATAGTAGGTAGGTGCTTACTCATGTTACATTCATACCACAAGCATTTCCGTCCAATCAGACTAGCTGATAAACGCGGCTCCACCTGCGTTATAAATGTCTCGTTCCCAAGTCTCATGGGAACAGTGTTATATATATATATATATATATATATGGCATAGCCACCATAGACAACGCGGGCATTAAATTTCCCATAAAAAAACCTGTCAGCGTTTTGTAGAAATAAGTACCTACCCACCTATTTATACACGCTAATTAAAATTTATTTTAATACAATTCAGAATTAACAATAGTAGTCTCGATAGTACTTAACTATCGAGACACCTAAATCATGACATCCTCGCAGCCTTTCCATCTCCTTGCAGCAGTCGCGTCGTATCACGGATCGATATGAACGCGTGACTCGAGTGTTAATACCGTACAGCCTCCTTTGAAGAGAATATTGTAATTCCTGAACTTTCACAGATCCTGGTAGAAGCGTGTTCGAAACGAACTATTTTATTAGTTCTTCATTTCTCGTGGTTTTTTTATTAATTTCTGGTTTGATGTATTGAGTTACTTACTTTCTGAATTTGCTGCGCACACACTAAGTACATACCTACTGAGTATTGGGGAGTTAGATGGATAATTGATTAAAAAAAAAACAAAACTGACTAATTACTGGAATGGGACCAAATCGACGAAATGGGACCAAATTTAAATGAGACCACTTAGGAAGCAGTAGCTTTCAATTAAAGAAAAAAATCAAAATCGGTTAACTTAAGCCAAAAAATATAAGGTAACAAACATGAAAAAAGTACAGTTAAATTGATAGTTTCCTCTTTTTTTTAAGTCAGTTAAAATACTTAATTTCTGATTCAACTTATCATATAAAAACCATAAGAGAAAGCATGCGACGACTTCGGAGATTATTGTGCATATACTAACTGACGGACAGACAAAAGTAATACGTTAATATTAAGTCATGATAATAGTTTAACGACAGTTGCTACGAGTAATGAGAGCAATCCTTTCTTTACTAAAAATTACAGTCCTTACTATACCTATTACTTTCGCTAAGTTCTAGTTGCCTTGAGTCGAAGTACAGGACGCGATGCGTAAGCGGAGCTTTGCATTTGTGTGAGTGACCACGAAAAGTAGAGTAAATAGTAGATTGTTAACCAAGGAATGAAAGCCTCCCATTTCTGACGAGATATTTTGAAAAATATACTTACTTATAAAATGACAGTTCGAGGCAGAAATGGGTGTTTTCACCCGAGTAAAACACTATACTTATCATTTCGAATGCAAGGAAAGCAAATAAGTCAAATAAAAAAAAATTATAAACAGAGAGATTGATCACGTATCCAGTATTCGACTTCCCGCCTTTTTTTTCATTTTTGTTTTTCATTCGCACTTTTTTCAGGACTGTCTTTTGATCATACCGCTTTGTCATTATTTATATTTTCCGTACAAAATAGTCATCAGTTTTTTAATTTATTCAGTAATTTTTTACGCACATTTTTTTGAAGCGCTACAGAGTATTTTTTTATGATTTGACGCGTTACGGCGGCGATTTAGTCAGGTTTGGTCGGAGTCTCATCCTAAAAAAATACTCAGTATTTTAAGGTATAACTGTCCAAATAATTATTGTTTGTGCTATTTACATTTTATTTTATTGTAACTCAACTCTTTTTTATTTATGACCATTCAACAACAAGAATGTTTTATTAAATTAATCGAACTGTGGCTGTATACGTTTTTGCCATCGCCTCAAGATGTGATGATTTTTTTTTACTTTTCCGCCCTAGGGCCGAAATGTATCACTTACAACCCGCATATCAGGTAAGTAATGACCCACTTTCAGAGCATGAGAGATGAAAAACTCTATTTGTAGCTGTGTGTACAACACATGTGTATGTAAAAGACATACACTGCACTCACACAAATGCAAAGCCCCGCTTACGCCTCGCGACCTGTACCCGTACCTACTTGATGAATGAAATGAAATAAAACAGTGCAATAACTAGGGGATTATTTAATTCACTGTTTAGACGCTAAAACAGAACAAAAGTTGGAGATACTGGGGATCGAACCCAGGGCCTTTTACATGCAAAGCAAACGCTCTACCACAGAGCTACATCCCCATGTAACAAGGATAGTTAAACTTGATAATAGTCGGAATTATAAATCTAACATGTACTGCTACAAGTACAACTGAATACACAATTAAATTAGTAAGTATTGTTCACACATTTCAAATTGTTAATATTGTATTGTTAATCACGATCATTTTCCGAAAATAGGTAAGCAGAGATACAGGAAATGGCCACCAATAATACAAGTAATTCGTCCAATGTAACTTCCTAATAGGAGGTGACCCTATTGCCGCCAGCAGAGCTCTTAGAATATTTGCCAGAGCTTTGTTAAGCAAGTGGATCTTGGGTACTATGATCTAAATTAGACCTATATGCATCGTCATAACATAGTATAAACAAATTCGCTCCGTCAAATATGCTTAGATCTTTAAAACCACGCAACGGATTTTGATGCGGTTCTCACCAATGGATAAAGTGGCTCTCGTGGGAGGTTTCTGTGTATTTAATTTGTCAAGGGGGCGAATCCACGGGCGTCCACTAGTAAGTAATAAACTAGCTCACGGAACATCTGATTGTAAATGATTACCGCTTAATAGACGCTTGTAACACTACATTCGTGTTGTAAAGGGAAACGATGAGACTGGAGACCTTTTTTGAAACATACAAATCTACTTAGCGATCATGGCAAAAAATATTAAGCAAAAATTGGAGATGCTGGGGATCGAACTACATGCAAAGCAAACGCTATACCACTGAGCTACATCCCCTTGTACTAAAGTTAGACGAAATAAAAAACAGTATAAGCGCGTAGAAGAGTCAAGCCGTTTGTTACTTAAATGTACAGCTGAATACACATGGAAACAAACAATACAAGTAATCAAGATGACTACAAAATAAAACAAATCACGTATCTATCTACGAAAGGGTAGAAAGAGGTATTTCTCTTCTTCTTCTTACGAGGAAACAACCGGGACAATAATAATGAAAATCTCTCTAAACATGGGATGTGACTGTGGAGTGTCCCAATAACATAGATATGAGCCGTAGACAGGTCTATGTCATTCGCCTAACAACCGCAAAAAATACGTGACGTCAGTGATAACTTGAAGTTGTAAATCAGTAAGGGTTGTCTTTTGTTTGTGACACGGCATTGACCATAGAGTTGATATTGAGGCATTAACGTCATAATTATAGATCAAATTATGCTGGTATAATTTTACTTTACTGACAACCCAAACGTTCGAATTATGTTCTATGTAAACAAAAGAATGTGCTTTAATTAACGTCGGAGTGCATGTTCTGTATATAAGTACTCCCTATTCTGTGCCGTATACACTTGAAAGACATTGAAACACGCTTAGCTAATTAACAAAACCTCATACTAAAATTGGAGATGCTGGGGATCGAACCCAGGGCCTTTTACATGCAAAGCAAACGCTCTACCACTGAGCTACTATAACCAGTCAAAAAGAATAACAATACAAGCTCGTAAAACGTGCTAAATCGTCTCTATTTGCGTATACAGTTGAGTACACTTTGATGGTTTTAATATATAATTATGTAATATAGATTGAACCGTATAGATTATACAAATTTATAAACTTTTGCGTTATATTATTAAGCGTGCTAAGGGAAAGACGGTGGGCTAGCGAGAACCGTGGGCCAGTAACCCACCGTCCTTACAGAAGCAGAGCAGGAAAATTGCGTGCTGTGGGGTTCAGTTGTGTACACATTAAAACTATTGTAATTTGATAGTTAACGATCCATCAAGGAAAACATAGCACAATCTTCGTTTAATTTGAGTTGTATTTATACTCGTAATTGTATTGTAACGTTTCTAGTTTTCTTCAACGGTGTTCATAATAGAAGGGTCGCGTGCAGATTCAGTCACCGACGCGGGATCAAACCCAATCCCAACGACGTGGGATCAAACCCAACCAAACCTCAGCACAGAGGACGCGTAAGTCCGCCGGACGCCAGTGGATATTCCCTGCGCGTTCCCAAAAGGCCCTCGACAACGGACGTAGGAGAGGACCGCACACGCGCGGGACTCAAAAAAAACTGTATTTATAAATACTATTGGAAATATTACGAGTATCTACGAGTACTATAGTTCCTATCTTCTTATAATATGACCAAACAGTACGGATATTGAGAAGAGAGAAAAGTATTGTGGTTAGAAAGGTGCAAAATATGAAAGGGCTTCAGTAGCAGAGGCTTAAGAAAAGGTGGATGAAATGCGTGAAAGACGATATGACAAGGCTGGGAGACTGACGAGATGACGCCTGACAGGGATGTATGAAGAAAGAAAACATGTTTTAACCCCAAAGAATTGGGATAAGGGCAGGTAGATGATGTTCTAGGAATACTAGCTGACCCGCTTAATATACTGAAGAAATTGTAGCGTGTAATACTTTGCAGGCCCTTTTCGGGACTAAAGTCGTTGCATAAGTTTAAAAGGTCTAAGCGTAGGTACAAACAGTGGGACTTGATTACGATACGAAATATAGGCGTGTTTCTTACGCCATCTAATCTCGAACTAAATAAAGTTTTGTATAATCAGTTACTTAATTACAATAGTTTGAATGTGTACACAACTGTACAGCTGAATAGATACGTGTTAGGTTTCATGTACTGTTACCTAATTTGACAAGACACCGTACAAGGGGATGTAGCTCAGTGGTAGAGCGTTTGCTTTGCATGTAAAAGGCCCTGGGTTCGATCCCCAGCTTCTCCAATTTTAGTATGGGGTTTTGTTAATTAGCTAAGTCCATTTCATTTCTGACTAAAAATATTCACAGAATACATACTGCGTTGCCATGATGAACAGCGATACTATTATCTTCGTCAGGAAATATTCATATTTGCCATAATTTTATAATATTTCAACGTCAAGTCTTCTTTAAGGCATAGAGTGCCATGACTAAATAATAGGTTTACTGCTTCGGTGGCGTGGTCGGTAGTGCATCGGCTTTCGACTCCGGAGTCTCGGGTTCGATTCCCGGGTCGATTCCAATATTTGTGTGAACCATAAATGTTTGTTTCGGAGTTTGGGTGATTTTCGACGTCGACATATGTTTCACCTACTCACAAGGCATTATCAAGACTGTCTCAAAGAGAACAGCGTTGCCATGATGAATAGCGATAGCTGTTAAAAGAATAATAGCTGTTCTCTTTGAGACAGTCTTGATAATGCCTCGTGAGTAGGTGAAACATATGTCGACGTTTAAAATGTCTTCTATTTAGCGAAATCATTGCAATTATTTAAAAATTCAACATCATATTTCCATTGTTATATAAAAGTATGTTTATCAGTCGTCTAGACTCCATAGCACAAGACTTATAGCTTAGTTTGGGCTAGATGACGTTGTGTGAGAATGTCCATCAATATTTATTATTTATTTATTAGGTTTGCCCCCATAGGGACCAACACAAATTGTGGCAGAATGTGGGCGTATAATGCATCTCTGCCTATCCCCAGGATATAGTTTTCTAAATGGTATTTAAAATTTTCATTACGACAAGCACACAGGAATTAAAGTGACACTTGTCCGATGGGTTCAAAGTGTGGACTTTGAATTGGATAATGATGATATCGTATGCCCTACAGCAGACTGTTTTTAACTGGTAATGTAGGTTTTATATAAACTACGTGATTACTTGTATTGTTTTGGTGTGTATTCAGCTGTATATCTAAGTAACAAATGTGTATTAATCTACATATTACACGCGCTTGTACTTTCTTATTTCGTCTAACTCTAGTGCAAGGGGATGTAGCTCAGTGGTAGAGCGTTTGCTTTGCATGTAAAAGGCCCTGGGTTCGATCCCCAGCATCTCCAATTTTAGTTTGAGGTTTTGTTAATTAGCTTTCCCGTAAGGCTTTTTACAAACGCAGTTATGTAGCAGGTAGACAAAACAGTTATATTATTGGTAGTGCAACTTGAGCTGAATGCGAATGAAGTAAGTTGAAGTCTATTGGAGGATACGAAGGTATGTAAAGTGTTATAGCAGACGAAGTCTTTACTCCAAGCGCCTCCAACTTTACCAAAGGCCTGTAACATCAAAAAGACATGATTTCAATAAGGAGGTTCTCAATTCAATTGGGTTTTTACACTGAGATGAATGATCCGAATAACGTGATTCTTCTTTAGTTTGATGCGGAATAGTTGCAATTTGGTCCCATAAAAATTAAACCTAGTTTTGCCCAATTTTCAGTAAGTATTTTATAAAAGTAAAGTATTTTAAAAAGTAATACCAGTCGGTTCTGTTTTCGAAACTGAGTCCAAATTTTTTTTTTAAACGGTGGTACTTTCACTGTGTATTTTCTATTGTGTATAATATCCGGTAACGGGAATAGGCTTGCCCCCTATTATGTGGGATCAACAAACTACTCGTCTACATGCACTGCTCCTAATATTCACCAGTCCATAGTCCAATTGTACCGCGTGCAGGAAAAGATGACTTGGGCCCCAGAAGTGGTGATAGCAACTGACACGCAGATTACACAAACCAAGGGTTTAAAGACGTAGATTTCAAAAAAAAATTAATCGTAGGTAACGCACGGACTTCTTTTTGGTTGTCCTTCCAAGGTTAGACAACTTAGTGCGCTAACTTTCTGCTATTTAATACAGTTCAAAGTGAGGGAAACAAAAGGAAAAAAGAATTGGAAGGATTTACATAAATATTACAAGTCGGTAGTAACGTAATTTATAATCTATTGAATGTTGTAATAAATTCTAGGATGTGAAGTATTGATGAATAATATTGTAATATAGGTGTGTGAACGTACGTTATATCAAATAGATATAGTGTATTCAGCTGTGTGTACTATGCCTATCTACCTCCAACTATTAGGTAGTGTATTTCACTAATCCTAGTACAAGGGGATGTAGCTCAGTGGTAGAGCGTTTGCTTTGCATGTAAAAGGCCCTGGGTTCGATCCCCAGCATCTCCAATTTTTGCTCAGTAATTTTACATGCCGACATTGACGAAGCTTTTTGGTACCAACCATGAAGAGATTGTAGGTGTGTAACATCAGTCCTGTCTGTTAGAATTTAGTTTCATATTGCATCATGGACATTGATTTTCTATTACATAATATTATGGTTCCCTGTAACGTCAATAGGGAACAACAAAAATACGGGCAAAATGTGAGCGCGTAATGCAACATCACTACTCTCTCGGGGAGATATATGTGTTATTAAACTCATCTAGCGAGCGAATCGTCTACAATGCCAGACTGGAAATTGTCCAGTGCTTTCGTTTGTCTGTCTGTATGTGTGTTCCGAGCTATCCGCCACATTTTTTTACGTTATCTTCACAAAACTTGGCACAAGTGTTCCTTGATTGAAAACAGTTTTTCGTCGTGCGCGTTGCAGAATAGAGCAAAAAACCAAAAAAGGTTCCAAAGTTCGCAAGGTCTAACTGTTCGACCATAATATGGGTGACCGCTAGTACTAAAAACCTTCGACTGGGTTGAAACAGTACTATGCTGCTTAGGTAACATGCCAAACGAGGTGGCGAGGTCGAAGAATCGAAAGTAACAAGACAGTATATAGAGCCAAAAAATCTTTACTCCACAATTTTAAAACAGGATTTCAAATGCATTTTTTTCGTAAAACTTACCACACGACGCGCAAACCGAAACGATTTACGTAAAACGTCAATAAATCTTTGACACAACCGCGTAAAATCAAAATTCAAAATGCTGAAGTAAAAAAGATTGGAATAT
This sequence comes from Nudaria mundana, assembly GCA_963556515.1. Taxonomy (NCBI): domain Eukaryota; kingdom Metazoa; phylum Arthropoda; class Insecta; order Lepidoptera; family Erebidae; genus Nudaria; species Nudaria mundana. Next base: position 13,455,778 of record OY748306.1, on the reverse strand, counting down.
ATGAAGCGTCCGACCAGACGGACAGACGGACGAACAGAGCGGCGAGGCGGACGCAAGAAATCATTATTGCGGCGGAATCCATACAAATAATTGGCCCGTAAACATGTCATGGCGGCGTCTCTGCCATGTATATTACAGTAGGGTTGTCTCACGACAAAATAAATAAAATCTTTTTCTTTTGGACACATAAAATTTGTGTCATTTATTCTAAACATAGAATGGCAATTTTGCGCATTCATAATAAAATGTATATTTACCTATATAAATTTCTACGCAAATCAGAACGGTTTGTAATTTTTTTTGAGATATTCACAAAGTATAATATCGTCTTAGACTTACGCGACTGTATATTAAGAATTCTCTCGTAGATTTTTGACGTGACAACGTCTTATAATTCGATGAAGCCGGCTGCACGCACGAAAAAATGAGGCATTCCATTTAAGACTTGAAGTGCAAGCGAGAGCGCGGAACGAGCGACAAAGAGGCACAATCGGCCTCCGCGTTCGGCAGTTATGACGTTGTCACGTTTAACTATCGTCAGTAAACCGACTTTACAGACAACCGATTTTTTTTTTTTAATCTGACTTTTTGGTGGCTTTACAAGGGGATGTAGCTCAGTGGTAGAGCGTTTGCTTTGCATGTAAAAGGCCCTGGGTTCGATCCCCAGCATCTCCAATTTTTGTTCAGTAATATTATTTGGTTGACGAAATTTTTTATCCCGAGAGATCACAGACGTGGAAAGTACCTAAAATAGCTTAAATATGGATATGCAACTAGTACCTTATACCTTAGTAATAGGGTTCCGTACCCAAAGGGTAAAACTGAACCCTATTACTAAGACTTCGCTGTTCGTCCGTCCATCTGGCACAAGACTGCAGCTGTATCTAATGAACCGTAATAGACAGACAGAATTTTTAATAGATGATGTGTATTTCTGTTACAACAAATACTAAAAAATTGAATAAAATAAATATTTAAGGGGACTCCCATACAAAAAATATGATTTTTCTACCGTTTTTATAGATAATTGTACGGAACCCTTCGTGCGCAAGTCCGACTCGCGCTGGACTGTTTTTTTTTATCGTTACAAAAATATTTTATTAAAAACGATACAAAATATTTTGATGTTACAACTAATTCGTGCCATCCTTGATCGAGATCTCCCGAATCCGTCAATGTCGTATCGATAGAGCTCGACGGAGCGATTTTTTCGTCGCGCCCCGACAGATGGCGCTGCTCCACCGCACCGCTGCTATTGTGCGCGCACGCAACTACGATATTTAACCGTTTTGACTATATTATAAGTTAATTTGAACTTTGTAGTAATAAGAAAAGGTTTACTTTCTCGTTACAGAATAGCTATACAATACGAAAGTTCATTAGCGTTTGTTTTGTTTCTAAGTTACAATGACGTTTAGTGACACCTTTTTCTTAAGGTTCATATCGTAGCTGGGTATGAACCATAGTCGTCAAACAGGCAAGGTCGCAAAATTCAAAATGAAAAAATAATTATTCAACATCCTTAAAGTTATTGTCATATGATCCCGTTTCCACATAGACTAAGGATCTTACTTAAGGCGAGGCCTTGGGCCGCGAAATAAAAAAAAAGTTTGGATTACAGAATTGTTATTGAGTATATTATGGTACTTAATACATGATGAACAAACACACAAATTGTACACAGTACTTTATTATATTTATTTTAAACTGACCGGTTTCGCTTTACAGCATTATCAAAGGTGTTCTACTACACTGGTAATGGCAATAGTCTTGCGCACGTGGGATCATAAAACTATTGACCAAAAGTGGATGTGTAATGCACTTTTCCTACCTTAGGTATTGAGGACCCGCCGGGCGCCACTGGAAACCGCCGGGCGTCACTGGAAATACCTTCTGCGTGCGAACCAGAGACTCCCGGCAACAGACGTGAGAGCGGCAACGGCCTTGGGCCGCGGAATTTAAAAAAAATGTATCGGAGATGTCATTATATTTATCTATGCGTAAACAAAGTTACTGGCAAAGAGTGGGTGTGCAATATTTCACTGTCTACCCCTTCGCGAAAACATACTTGTTTATATTGTGTAGGTATATTGTTTCTAAGCATACTCAGCTACAGCCAGTTTAATTTCATCACGCGAAGTCAGAGACAAAAAGTATGAAATACTCTCGTTCGTTCCCAAACATAACTTTGAGACAACTGTCGCGCCGGTGGACAATCAACCGATCAATAAGATCGATACATCGGTCGTTAGTTCGACATTCCACCGACAGGTGGCGTCATTGTCCAACTGTAATTAAAACGTAATTAATGTACGGGTTAATTAGAGCCATCAGATAAGTAAGTTGGGTTATTAATGCGCCAATTATTGTAATATAAGGTTTTGTTTGTACTGATAGATTAAGTTTCAGTAAAGTTCAATAACCGCAAATTATGCGTCGATGTTTTGTGTAAATGGTACTCCATCTAGATACTGGATCCTAGGACCTGTTGCCACCTGCTCACACTGGTCTATAGGATTCTAATTCATTACTTCCAATTACAAAAATATATTAATTTGGTAATTTGGTAAGGTGAGAGCTAAATTTGAGTGTTTGAATATCACTGCAACACGATACACTGATATCTATAGTTCATGTGAACTGCGAGAGATGGCATCTTCAACGTTTACCGTACAAACGCGATCTAGAAATATATGAAGCACAAGTTGTAGTTTTTATCAAGGAGGGAGGTTTTCCTTGATAGGGACAGGCCCCAGGTTTAAGTCCTGCCGGTGACAATATTATAAAAGAAAGTCCTTCGCAGCGTGTATCTTTCGGTCTGTTCGCGATAAACTCAAATCTACCTTCACCAATAGATAGAATGGATCTGGAGTAAGGTTTTAACATGTAATTTGTGACGGGCGAAGTCGTGGGTATACGCTAGTACCTATATTATAAAATATATTTGAGGATTCTAACACCTCAAAAAAAAACATTCAAGATATCTTTCATTAATCGTCATAAGGGAGAGATATATTTAATACGACAATTTGTCTGTCTATCTGTCCGTCGCGTTTTTCAATTTACATACATTTGCATGAAATATTAAAATATTCTTTTCTTTTTTTTTTTTTGAGGCGATACAAAGTTCGTCGGGATAACTAGTATTTATGATTCATAATTAATGGATGGATGTTTGTATGTTGGTACAGTTAACTCATTCATGCAAAAACAGGTAAGTAGGTACTGCAATTATATTATTAAATTAATATAGAATAGGTACTTTTTAACTCAATTGATTTCCCGTGGGAATTGGGACATGAAAAACTATTCCACATGAAGCGTGAACTTCAGCTATTGTTTAATTACGTATACAACACTTTCCTATAGTAGACATAGGTATATGTTTATAAGGAACTGAATTAATATAGCGAGTACAAAAGCTCGATACCGATAACCGATAGAAATACCTATCTCGCAGTAAACTAAATCAATATGGATCATACCAGTGCGGCTTCACACAAACGATCCAGCAAATACATAAACATTAATAAAATTGATCTGTTTGTTTGTACAAATTGACAACTGTAAAATATTTTCTGTTCGTTTCAGCAAATCTCTGAAACGGCTGGACTGATTTTAACAAGACTTTCATGGTCACTAATTCATGGCTGATATTATAAAGAACTAGAAGATCGCCGCAGCTCCGTCCGTGTGATATAGTTTTCTCGTTCCCGGTTCCCGCGGGAACATATTACCGAGATAAAAAGTAGCCTATGTTACTCAGGGATAATGTAGCTACATATCAGTGAAAGAATATTCAAAATCGGATCAGTAGTTACGGAGCTTATTCGCTTCAAACAAACAAAGAAATATTTCCTCTTCATAATGCCAGTAACCAATAAAATCCACTGCAATCGCAAGTATCAACACCTTAACATTACGCTCGCACACATAATCAGTAGATCTAAGAGATAAAGGAGGTAGGTACCTACATTAAATCAAAAGTGTGATGTTTTTACTCTCATCAGTATTCATTTATACTTGGAATAAAATAGAAAATAAAATGAATGGAGAGTTTAGATAAGACGTTACTTACAGACAAAAAGTAGAATGCTGAGTCTATTGTACAGTACCTACTTAATCAGTAAGTGCATGGTAGAATTATATAAGACACTTTAATTTTATTTGAGTATACACCGTGAAAGTACTAGGTACCGTTTACAAAAAAAATATTTCGATAACAGAACCGAGTGGAAGTATTACTTTGAAAAACAAAAACAAAACTAAATCAATATTAAAATGTCAAACTAAATCAATATAATAAGGTCAAATATTACCTATTTTTGCCTATACCCTTTACTATTATCGTAAAACTCAAACTCAACACAATTAAGCTAAACTCCGGAGTCCCGGGTTTGATTCCCATGTTTATTTCGGAGTTTGGGTGTTTTATATGTATATTATGTATGTATTTAGAAATATACAAGTATGTTTATCAGTTGTCTTGATCCCATAGCACAAGCTTATAGCTTAGTTTGGGCTAGATGACGTTGTGTGATAATGTCCAAAAAATTTTATTTATTTACTGACATTATAGAGACATAAGTGAATGTTGGTTGGTACTTTGGTAGGTATCTACTTATCTAAAGATAAACGAAGATCCGAAAATGGAAGAGTAAATTCAAACTTAACTTGTAAAAAATTTTACTAAATTGAATCCGGTTTCTTCTTAGTTTTTGTCTATTTAGAAGCGAGATAGACATAATGAAATACCAATTCTGCGTCGATACCGGTGTGGTTTAGAATCAGGATTTAAAACAAATTTGTCTCCTAAGCATTCTTCTTCCTGTCTTCCTTTTGTATAGTCCTTGAATCCTTTTAAATCGAGCTGAAACAGAATAAAGTCCTTGACAATCCATATAAACTCATTCAAACTCAACCCAGTAATAAACTTCATAAAAACATCGTAATGCATTCGCTGACATTTACTTACAACATCGACACAAAATAATCGACTCAAGTGCACAAAACACTCGGCTTTTGACAAAGACTTTCAACGCAATTATATCACTCAAACAGTAATTTAGACTCATTGTTCTTAAGAAACACCAATTACATTTTACAACTATAATGTGTATATGACAATGTATTTTCATTCGTCTCGATCGATATAGAATCGATGTGGTGGATGGTTGTCGTTCCGATTCATCGGTAAGGTTGTGTCGCAAAAAGTTAAACAATGAACAAAATATACTTATGTCGACTCTGTTGTCCACCCGTACAATAGTAGGTGTCAAATATGTATTACAGGAACTAGTTTGGTGGTGGTGACGTAGGAATTTCAATAATTATAACGTTGAAAGAAATATACTTACATAAATATCATCACCCCTTATCTTAATATAGGTAATATCCATTCACGCGTGTGTACGTAATTAAAGTACGAGTATACCTAGACGGCTCAACCGATTTTAATAATGAATAGTGTTCGTTCAAGTGACTTCGAGAGTGGTTTACATTTAAAATTGGACCCCGTAGATGGCTGTGTGTGTAGTGCGTACTGTCCTGATGAACTTCGTACCGCTACGGCAGCGTCACCTACCGGGTTACATTTTATATCTTGACAATACTTGAACCTACTTGATACTACCACATTTTATACAGGGTTCCCCTATTACGTGGGACCAACTAAATTATTTTTCAAAATGTGGTAGGGATATCCCTGTCACCTCTGACTACCCCCCACAGGGATATAGGTGTGAATATTATGTATATATGCATTTGTAAGTCTGAATTGCTAAAGTGGAAGGTTAAAGTTAAAACTATCCCTACTATAACCAGAGACGTCCGTTGCCGGGCGTCTCTGGTTACAAGCAGAACGTATTTCCAGTGGCGCCCGGCGGACTCTGACCACCTCTGTGGTACTTCTTTAAACTTTCGCATTTTGTACACATTATAAACTTAAGACTAACGGGTCTTTTACGCGATTATTGAGATATATACATACCTCTTTATTACCCGACGTTTCAGCCCTGTTACAAGAGCCGTGGTCACGGGTGGACTGGCTTGAAGCATGGTCTCCAGCGAGAGGCATGGGCGTAGCCAGGTACGGGCAGGGGTGGGCAGCTGCCCCCCCCTACGAGACTATGTTACACTATTCAGCTACAGAATACTCATAAACCCGTTTGTTAAAAAGAATTTTGAAATAAATCTAAAAAGAAAGGATAAGAGAATACAAAAGCAAAAATCAATAATAAAAGCAACGCGGCAGTATCGCATCTCAAAATGTTCACTTCTACTTCTTTTTTACGCAGAATGGGATGTATACTCTCTTGTAATATTATCTCTATGGCTATACTGCACTTTTTGTACGGTTCACCAATGGTCACCACCTGGTATAGCACTTGTATCGAACACGACAGGCGAGGCCGGGAAGGGTAGTGCAAAAGAGCACATTCAGTTCAAGAAAAACACAAATTCCTTTCTCATTCTCATTTATGGATTCTGTAGTGCAAGTGACGTACCTGCATCATTGTGCCATTACTGAAGTATTAATTTTCCTTTTTTTCCGCCTGGACCTTGCCATCAAGTAGACGTGGGTGAATTTTGTGTGTGTTTGTTTAGTGAACAAATAAATAGAATTGTTACTCCATTAATTCGGAACATAAATTAGGAGTGCATATATACGAAGAGATTGCCGTGACTCAATGCCACCGATACTTCTACCGCGGGTGAGAGAGAGATAATCATAATTTCTTTACATGCAAGCCAAAGTGAGGTACCAGGAGAACAGAATTTATTGAAGTTTTTGTCTACACCAATTATCCGGGTGTAACAAGGGAAGGCTAAATTTGACCTCATACGTAACTGGCTTCTTGGCCCAGTGGCTGGTAGTGGAGTCTGCCGTTATCGCAGCTCGGGTTCAAATCCAAGTTGATATATCTTGTCTTTTTGTGGTTTTATTTTTTATTTTTTTTTTTATACAAATCTACTCTGAGAGGAATAGTTGGACTTTGTTCTTAGTGATCTCCACTATTGTTTTCTGGCGAGAGGAAGTTTTCAAACTTAACCAAATCATGCCAGTTAATCGATCGCCGACCTCAACCCAGTTATCTTCTGCTCCGGAGTTTTCTAGTCAACTCAGGGAGACTGTACCCAAGGCGACGGTACCCAAGGAGACGGTACCCAAGGAGACGGTACCCAAGGAGACAGTACCCAAGGAGAAGGTTCCGGATGAATTCCGATATTGAACCGGCACCGGTCGGTGTCGCAAAGAAAACAAATCGTAAAAAACCAATTGTCGATGTGGCGAATGTGGAACTGAAGGAACTGAAGGATCTACTCTGCAGCATGGAGAAAAAACAGGCGGCTGAATTCGAATCTGTAAAAGGGCAAATGAATACTATCAAGTCTCAAAATACGGAATTGCAGAAATCTTTGGAGTTTCTTTCTGCTATGTATGACACTCTCTTGCTAAAATTTGAAACGCTTTCGAAAGACAACTCTTCGTACATAAACCGTGTCACCTTCCTGGAGTCAAGGGTCGAGCAATTGGAGCGTACCCTTAGAGCGTCATCAATAGAGCTCCGTAACGTTCCTGTCGTCAATGCAGAGTCTAAGCAGACCCTTGTCAATCACGTCATCTACCTCAGTGAAGCCGTGAACCAGCCTATACAGGAAGCAGATATTCGGGATATTTTCAGGATCAAAACTAAATTCGAATCAGGACCGATCATCGTCGGTTTCGGATCAACATACCTTAAGGAGAAACTCATAAAGTCTGTAATTAGTTTCAATAAGGGAAAGGAGATTGGCCAGAAAGTCAACACGAAACACCTTAAATTACAGGGAGTGCCTACTCCAGTCTATATAGCCGACAACTTAACAAGCAAGGCTAGAAAATTGCATTACTTGGCTAGAGAATTTACAAAGACTAACCGACAGGCGACATGCTGGGCTGCTTTCGGAAAAATTTTTGTTAGACTTAAGGAAGGCGTGTCTCCTGTTCGTATTGATTCTGAGGAGGACTTCGCTTACCTGGGCACGCATTATTGACTAAAAATGCTTTCTTCTGCTATTATAAGCATAGTTTTATACCTTTTTATATTCACAATTTATTACAAACACTATCAACCAACACACAGTACACATAATGCTATCTCTACATACTCCGTAAAAACTCACATATACGTTCTATTATTATTAATACTTAAAATAGTCAAGGCTTTTCTATTGAACAATTATTTCACATTGGTATTTTACTTAATTACCACTGGCAAAATCTATAATTATAATTATTATATTCTTATGAAATCATCCTTTTTAACGTTACGACAAGTACATTGTGATAAGTTAAAAAGTAAATTCTATAAAATTCGAGTCTCATGATACACAAATCTACTCCGATCTTGACAACTTGGTTTCAGCTGAGAGCTCAACATGCGACTTAGGTAGTATCCATCCCAACAAGCTTTATCCTATAAATAGATCCTTAAATCTTATAGTTCAAAATATTCGTAGTGTCCATTGTAATTTAACCGGTTTTCAAACATTAATACACTCTTGCAATGTTGACTGGGACCTTATCATTTTCACAGAATGTTGGTTATACAATAATAACCGTGTTATACCGGTAGTCGATAGTTACAGTTGTGCTTCTACTGCAAAAAACTATACTCAAAATGAAGGTGTCGTAGTCTATTTTAAATCTTCGCTTAATTATGTCATATCCGAACCATCACTGGTTGATGCTAACTGCCTCATGATAAAGATTAACAGCACAACCGTGTTACTTGCCATTTATCGCCCGCCTGCTGTGAAAAATACATCAGTATTTTTGGATTCACTGGATGAGTTGCTTGTTAGCCTAGCGGCGTTTAAGAATATTATACTCACTGGGGATATTAACATTGATATCTTGGATGACGCAAAAGGAGGGGAGTATTTAAATCTGGTGACGTCTCATGGCTTGCTGTCTGCCCATAATTTTCCAACTCATACTAATACTTGCATTGACCATATTATCATTAAGTCCAAACTCCCCGCCAAGTGTTTTGTGGCACAAACCTCACTAACAGACCATTTCACTATTATACTTTCCCTTGACACGGTTGTTAGTAATCTGAAAACAAAAAAAACATCAAAACGTATTGACTACACTTCTCTTGATGCGAGTCTCTGTAACCTGGATCTTGACCCCGTTTTATCTATGAATGATGTTAATGAGGCCACTAACTACCTTATCTCGACACTAAATAGCAAACTTCAGAACTGCACTAAAGTTATGTTTTCGTCTGGTCGACGGCAGATACTCAAACCTTGGATCACGTCAGGGATGCTAAGATGCATTAGAAACAGAGATAAACTTTATCTGAAAACAAAAAAAGAGCCAAATAACGAAACTAGTTTACTAATATATAGGCGTTACCGTAATTTCTGCAATCTATTAATCAAAAAAGCCAAGAGGAATTACGAGAGGAGTGAAATCTGTAATGCTAAAAACAACACTAAAACCCTTTGGAAGGTAATTAAAAATATAACGCACACTACAAAAGACAGGGACCTCACTAGCGATTTGGTTACGGACAATAACCCTCTCAAATCAGCAAACTTAGTGAATGAATACTTTGCTAATGTGGGTACATCCCTAACAGAAAAATTAAAAAAAAGTAACATTTGTGCTTCCGATCCAGTGGTAAACAACCCAGAACAGCTTCACTCCTTTGTTCTTACCCCAACTGATCCTGGTGAAGTTGATTTGATAATCAGACAACTAAAAAATGACTGTGCGATTGGTTTAGATGGTATTTCAAACACTTTCATTAAAAGATATCGATCTATTTTAGTTGAACCCCTTACTCACATCTGTAATCTGGCTTTTTCTACTGGCACTTTCCCTGGTGCTTTTAAGCGAGCTCTTATCCATCCTATCCATAAAACTGGTGACAAAGACCGGGTTTCCAATTACCGTCCCATATCAATTTTATCCGGCTTGTCTAAGATTTTGGAAAAAATTGCTAACAAAAGACTTGTTAACTACTTAGAATCTAAAAACCTATTATCGGAGGCACAATTTGGCTTCCGTAGAAACAAGTCAGCAGATTCTGCTGTGCACGAACTTACAAACACAGTAGTTACCGCTTTGGACAAAAAGAAAAAAGTAATCTCTATATTCTTGGATTTAGCCAAGGCTTTCGATACGGTCTCTGTTCCCCTGCTGCTAAATAAACTGGATGGACTGGGTATTCGAGGCATACAAAATAATTTTTTTGCTAGCTATCTATCTGAACGCTCACAGTGTGTTCAGCTTAACACTGTGCACAGTGATGATCTCCCCATAAATATTGGAGTACCACAAGGCAGTATTCTGGGACCCACGCTATTCCTCACCTTCATTAATGACCTATGCCAACTTGAGCTGACTAACGGACGAGTTATTACTTATGCGGATGATACGGCATTGGTTTTCACAGGAGATTCGTGGAGTGAAACTTTCAGATTTGCTCAGTCTGGCATTAATATAATTCACAACTGGCTCAATGACAACCTCCTGACCTTAAATGTGAATAAATCAAAATACATGACATTTCAACTTAAAAATAATAATCTCGATGAAACTACTCCTATTGTACCGCATTCTTGTTCTCCTCGCGGCACCTTATCTACTGATTGTCACTGTGAGGAATTACTAAGGGTGAACACAATTAAATATCTGGGTGTTGTTATAGATCGAAACCTGAATTTTAGAGCACATATAGATTTACTCACATCAAGAACTCGAAAACTGATATATATTTTCAAGTACCTACGGCATGTGGCTGATATTCCAGTCATAAAAATGACTTACTTCGCTTTATGTCAATCTATATTGACATATTGCATCACATCTTGGGGAGGCGCTGCAAAAACGATATTGGAGAAACTGGAACGTGCCCAAAGAGCAGTAATAAAAGTATCGCTTTTCCTACCATTCCGATACCCCACAACCCTAGTCTACCAAGATTTCAAGGTACTTACAGTTCGACAACTCTTCATACTGCTTACAGTTTTTAGGGCTCACTCACTAGTAACATTTGACCCTCAAACCATGTTAAATTTGCGCCGTACCCAAAGAGTTTACGATACTACTGTAATTTATAAAACTGCCCTCTCTCATAGATTTTACTGTTTTTTGGGTCCTTATTTATAAAACAGAATTATTGCTTTGCTTGCCATTTATGGATTAAATAGGTATAAATTAAAAGTAACTTTAATAAACTGGCTCCAAAATTTATCTTATACAGATACTGAGGAATTCCTTACTCCACAGATCTAACAAGTATAAAGTAAGATACACTTACGGAGAAAATGGATTAGCCTTATTTATATACATAGCAGCACACACACACACACACACACACACAAACACACACACACACACAAACACACACACACACACACGCACACACACACACACACATATACACAAGCACACACGCACACACACACACACACATATACACAAGCACACACGCACACACACACAATTGTGAAATTTTCTGTTTTTGTACACTGTTTTATTTCTTATTTTTTTTTTTTTTTTTTTTTTTTTTTTTTTTTTTTTTTTTTTTAGTTCCGCGACCAAGGCCGCGGCCGCTTTAACGTCCGTTGCCGGGCGTCTCTGGTTACAAGCAGAACGTATTTCCAGTGGCGCCCGGCGGATTTCTTATTTACTGTAACATTGGTCTGTATTTTCGGCGCGTATAAATTCTGTCCAGGTAGTGGGTAACTGGAGATCTGTTACACAGGTTCACCTAATTCAGTCTCCAGTTTCTCACAGCTTTTGATATTTAACATGTACTTACGCCTATGATGTAAATTTATATTAAGAAATAAATTTATTATTATTTATTTATTATTATTCTCTTTATTAACACTTAACACATATTTATTACATTTTTAAATAGATTTATAAAAAAATACATTTAAAAATATAAAAAACAGTAACCCACCGGCATCGGGTACAGGGACCAAGCTACCGGTGGTTAGGGCTCCAAAGACAGGAACTTCCGCACAATACGGGCCGTATTCAACAGAACCGCCTTCTGCATCAAGCCCTTGATCCAGCTGCCTAACGCGAGCCTCTGTAGGTGGAGGTCGAGGCTCTTGGCTATTAGACCATGCGCAGATACGACTATCGGAACAATAATCGCCGAATCCACATCCCACATGTCGACAATCTCGTGAGCTAGGTCTAAATATTTAATTTGTTTATCTTTTTCTGCTTTCACGAGATTCTCGTCATGTGGCACAGTGATATCGACAATTACTGCAAGGCGCTTTAATCGATCCATTATCACTATATCAGGTCTGTTAGCTATAACAGTCCTATCAGTGATAATAGATCGATCCCAATACAATGTGACATGACCGTTCTCAAGAACTGGGTCGGGCACATACTTGTAATAAGGTACCTCCACGTCGACAAGATTATACTTTAGAGCAAGTTGCTGGTGGATTATCCTGGCTACTTGGTTGTGTCTGTGCAAATACTCACCGTTCGCAAGACGGGAACAACCAGAGATAATATGTCTTAAAGATTCTCCGGGACGATGACATGCCCGACAGATGTCTAGCGTCCCATCTTTGACAATAAATCTCCGATAGTTATTCGTCATCACGACTTCGTCAGTGATTGCACAGATAAAACCCTCAGTTTCTCCGAAGAGATCACCAAATCGTAACCAGGATACCGATGCTATTGAATCAACATCGGGCCCATTTAGAGCCCGATAAAATCGACCATGCAGTTCCTTGCTCTTCCATACTTCCTTCCGATCAGATACACTTAATATTACAGGTTTGCGCCAGTTCTCTTTCGCAAGGGACAGCGGGGTCAGTCCGTTGTCTATTGCCACAACATCTCGATGCACATCTACGTCCACCTGTAGGAAATACTCTCTAAGGTTGCATATCTCACGGTTATGGAGAGTCTTGGCATTTAAAAATCCTCGACCCCCACATTTCCGTGGTATATACAACCTCATTACTGACGAACGTGGGTGGTGTATTCGATATGAAGTCAATAGACAACGCACCTTCCTATCCAGAGCTTCTAACTCCGTCTGAGTCCATCTAAGTATGCCAAAAGAGTAAACTAAGACTGGCATGGCCCAGCCGTTGACAGCACGCACCTTGTTACCGCCTGATAAAAGACTTTTCAGTATTTTTTCCAGGCGGCCAAAGAAACGATCCTGCAACTTCTGTTTCATGTCAGTCTCAGCAATACACAGAGCTTGAGACATACCTAGATATTTGTAGGTTTCGGTTGCGGAGAGCGACCCAAATCGTGTGAAATTTGAAAGATTGACTCCTTCAGATTCCACAATCCCGCCCCTTTTTACATGCATGACCGCACACTTATCTACCCCAAACTCCATACTGATGGCCTTACTAAAAGTTTCAGTAACTTTTAGCAAAGCCATCAAATCGGGGCCATTAGGGGCAAATAACTTTAGGTCATCCATGTAAAAAAGGTGGGACAAAATTTGACCCCCTCTGCGCATCCGATAGCCTAACCCTGAACCCTCTAGTAACGTACTGAGAGGATTTAGTGCTAGACAAAACCACAACGGACTCAGACTATCACCCTGGAAAATACCTCTCTCAATCCCTATTGGTACACCACCTCCTAGAACCTGACGACACCCTGGATAAACAAGAACCGTACTCCATTGTCTCATACATGACCCCAAAAAGGTGCATAGAGTTGCATCAACTTTATACAGCTCTAGCACCCTCCGAAGCCATGTATGAGGCACAGAATCGTACGCTTTCTTATAGTCAATCCAGCATGTCGCAAGGTTCTTTCGGTTGCGGCGTACCTGCTGGCAAACAGCCATGTCAATAATAAGGAGCTCTTTCGTACCACGTGC